>OY292341.1:9402500-10002500 GCA_958496145.1 Heliothis peltigera | reverse complement strand
GACGGAATTAAAAGCATTTCATATGTATGTGGGCAAATGTTGACGTTTTATTGAATATCAAAATCCTACACAAAACGTTTGATGTTCGCCGAATGAAACAAAAACAAAGAACTCGTATATCTGCCTCCTACACGGCTGAATAAAAACGTTCTAATATGGGTTAACGCGGAACCAAACCCGTGATACAGTCGTACGACACTCGCTTGTAATAAACCTCTACGCAGGCATAAAACTTGTGTTTAGTGCCGCGGACCTTGTGGCCACACACCGACACCACTATTCTGGAAAGAGACTGCGATGACGAGATGGAATGCGTGACAGACCCAACAAAAAATATATTTAAGTGAGTGAAATATATACTAAATTAATGGTATGATTCCTCACACATTCACACATCATCTAGTCCCAAACTAAGCAAAGCTTGTTCTATGGGTACTACACAACTGATAAACTGTTGTTAGTACATTATGTTGATGTAAAGATAGCGTACACCTCATCGAGCTCTCGTCTAGAGAAATAGTACAAAAAATGCTAAGATTTTTGAGAATTTAAAAACTGCTATATTACCAGTTTGCGCTAATTTAGCGCGTTTTGGCAAGACCAGTGGCAATGAGCAGGACTCACAAAAACTTGTGGTAAATACAGAAAAATCTACAGAATCTTGACAATGCAGATCGCACAAAACATGATTTTCGATACTTGTTCGGATTTCCCAGTTCACTAAACTAAGCAATAGATACCATCACCAAAACTGTCCAGAATAACCCTTAGGAAATAGTGAAACAACTCAAATGGTCCCAACTCGCTGTTCGGTGAGTGATTGACGCGCGTATTTAATGCACGTCGCGCGTGATTTATACGCGATGTCCCACGCACCAATTACCCTGGCCTTAGAGACCTTCGATTTATTGTATGACAATAATCGTCAAATCAGAGCTTTGGTTGCGGTTTTTTTACGCTGCGGTAGACCGATGAGGTCTGTGAAATGTAGGTAGGTATAGAAAAGTAATATTTGTGGTAACGCATAGTTACCAGGTAGAGAATCAATTGTAAGTCATGAATATAGCCGTCAGACCGTTTCGTAAGCTTTTAAAATAAGGCCACTGGGTGCGTAACTGGCACAACCAGGTCGAGGAGATCAGATATTCCGTCGTTCTGTAAAACACCAGTACAGCTGCATCGGTCTAGACTTTCGAAGCCAAACCCAATTTTGAAAAAGACTAAGCAGATGATATCTAAGCAAATAAGCTTTTGACAGTTCACAGTGGCTCTGAGGGAGCAGCTAGAGGGAGAGTCAGTCTCTTACTGACTAAAACCCACTACGTTTCTTCTGGAGGTCTTTGTGCGCCAGGGCCGCGGTAAGTATTGCGAACTCCATAGTCCCGGCAAATTTCAGTACCTAGCTTCAAATGCAATCTTTGAAAGTGATAGAAAGAACGGTACTGTCGACTGATATTGACATTGATTTAAACCAGTTACATAAAAGAGTTATTCGATCGAAATCAATGAATGTTAATCATGATGCGACATAAAAGTTTAGAAGTAAATAATGAGGCTTCAGTTCAACTTGACGTGGCCACAAATAAGACATCAAATAAAATCAGTTCGAGTGAGTCGCGTCACCGCGCTGCAGCGTCGTAAACGCAAATCATTCGAAACAATAACGTAGGTATAGAATTTCCAACTTGTTATAAAATTAACAAACTAGACATTTTACTAAGTAAAATGCCAATACCAAAAAATACATAACATGATTAAGTGAAATAGAAATAATGTCAATTTTACCTCTTCGTCTGCCTTACCATTTCCCAGGCTATGTTGGGATCTAAACGGATTTTATTTGGCCTTTTCAATTCAGTTATCTGGGCAACCTGATGCAAAAGTCAATAATATCTATTTATTTCAGAAACTTAAAAACAAAACTGATAATAGAAGGTTAAAATCCATAAAATCTGATGTCACAATAAAACTAATTATGCACGTAAGACTCATCAGAGGCGAAATAATTGACATAATTGATGAACCCCAGCTCACTAGGGTTAATTAAGATTCACCTCAGGATATGATGTGTAATTAAGTACTATACATTTATTACATAGGAGGAGCTCGTGGCTAAGTAACAGCCGTACGGATCGTGGTGCGATTCTATATGGGTCACCGGCTTGTCATGAACTGTTCCTCGGTATTTCAGAAGGCACGCTTTTGTGGGTCTCGACTGATAATTTTCATCTCTTGTAGTCATTAATGGTAGGTAGCCAGAAAGTCTGACAAACGTCTTGCAAAGGGGTATTGGGTTGCCCACGTAATTAGGATGAGGACGTATCGTGTTAAAGATACATTGGCAAAATACCCAGTCAATGAAACGTAAGACAATGTTTTAAATATTTGACCGAATGAGATAATTAACGCTTGTATCGAAACTATCCTTACAATACTCATCAAGATCACAGGACCACACAACATAATCAGCGCTGGTTATATCTCTTATGTTACGATCAACCCAATTAATAAAGCCAGGGTTGGTCCAACAAATGTCAAAATTGATAAACACGCGCAAATATACCTGGGGTCAATTTAACTCGTCACATTAAACTTTATGGCCATCAAACACGTGCAAAATTGATTTCTTTAAGCACTTAAGTGTGCCATAGTGAGGAGAGAGATAATGTTGGCCGTCATTCGGCACTAGGGCCACAAAAATGTTTGACACTAAACGGTTTATGGTCACAATAAACTGGCGGCAGTTCATTCACTCGGACTGACATCCAAGAATTCGTTTAATTATTAATTACTTAGCTCTGGATTTACACTCGTGAGCGTGCCAGGATTCACCTGCTTTAAAATTCTTTTTATTTTAGAAAATTGTATAGAAAATCTTGGTGACAAATAATATGATTGCTTTGTTAGTGTTAAATTTCCAAGAGAAAAATCAGTGTGATGTTAAAATTATGTTTGTGTAGGTACGTGTTATGCTGTATGTGTTACGCTCATTCCTTCTCCGTAAGAGGAGATGCCCATGCGGTGCAGTGAGATAGTAAAAAAGCTGATGATGATGATGATGAAAAGTTGACCTATTGCTATATATATATATTATTATGTGCTATCAGACTACCAGTAAAAATAATATATCAAGTTTTTTTTTTATGAAATAGTTTGGTAACACGAGCAACACCACTTCTCATGTCTTCTCGAGTCTTGCAAAATATCCTGCAATAAGATATTCTTCACAAATATATCAGTCCAATTACAGACACATCATTAAGCTGTGGTGGTGCTCTATCAATCAACAGCAATCGCCACAATCGCCATAATCTCCACACCACATGCGGCGCTATATAGCCCCGGCGCGATTGGCGATTTTATTAAAATTAATAACTTGGGACGCGGGCTGTAAATGACTGTAGGTATAATTCTTTCAGATTTATATGAAACAATTTTTGATTGTCTGTTTAGTTAATGAGCTTTGTTAAAGTTCTCTTGAGTCCTAAATGCTTATAGGACATGTACAAGAAGGAGTATTGAAGGACCAAATTCTTACTAAGATTTTGATAGTTTAGACACCCTTACTAGTCTACATTGAACGTAATTGCAAGCTGAGAACACATCTGATCTAGAAGTTTTACTAATTTACCTAATATACTAAATGCATTAAAAATACGTCAAGCAAACCATGGAGTATTCCCATATAAAGTTATACAGCCACTGAACAACCCCGAGGCGTCAGGATTTAACTGCAGTAATATGATCGCATCGAAATTAACAATTTGCAGGCGCTCTATAGAGTCCTAACGAGCACACCTATACGACGTCATTATTTTAATTAAAACAATCCACTATTATTGCCATTTATTGAGCATTGTTTTGTCTTTCTTTTATCCGTCGGAGGCTCTAGAGGTCGCCGCTGTAAGATCAGTAATTTTAATACCAGTGGTCTTATATTAAGATAGCATTAAATCTGTTAATATCATTTTACAAGTTAATCTAACAGACTTCCTTCCACATTAATGAAAATAATTATTTATTGAAAGATAATTACTTTACGATATGAAATGGCAGATCACTTGTTATTGGTGATATAATTGTCAGAAGGCTGGTTGTTACTGGCTATCTGACTACAAATTTATCATCAGTAAATACATCCAAAATGCATGCTGATGGGCTAGTTATTGTCTCCAGTCCCGCTTCGACACCAATGACGGGGTACAGTGCAATACATTCTTACAAATCACTGAAACAGAAAGCTATAGCAATAAAGCTATCTCCTTTAACTTGTGATGTCTTGTAATCAATGATTTCAGTTACATTCAGTCTGATCTTTTAAACAAAAACTTTTACTTCTTTTAAATAAATTTTAAAGAACATCCTCTGAAATATAATAACTAAATTGTATTTCAAGAGTCCCCCTTTTAAAGTCTTCTTGGTGCAATGTTTACGATATAGAAAATTGGGACGTTTCTTTACAAGAAATTTTCAGCTTCTACTAAATTCTAATCACATAACCTTTACAGCTACAGCGCGAGCGTACAAACCAATTCATCCCAAAATATCCAGTTTCCGTGTCCCGCAGTGTAGCACATCGATCAAGGGCCAAGATCTGGTACCTCCGATAAAGCCTGACGGGACATTAAAACATTTTAAAATGCAATAAATAAATCCCTTAACGACGGAGAGTGCGGCCGGCCATTAATCAAGTGCTCACTTCAAGCTACTTTTTATTACATGTAAATGAGTACCTCGTAATGCTGAGGTTTATGCAGCTGACTGTAGGTACCTATGGGGGGCGTGGGGAGGGGAGTGCGGCTAATCAGGCCGTATGTGAGAGCAATAAAAATACCTATCCAGCTCTTTATTAGTAGCTTTTCATTTGTTTTATTATTTAGCATTGCACCTCATTATCTGGCAGCTCCGAATGATACGAATTGTTCCTATTACTATTTTATCTGGAAGTCTTATAAAATGCTAAATGTGTCGGTACTAGTAAAAGTTATCCAGCAAAATACCGTATGGGCCTTTGTTGCGATAGAATTATTGTTTTCCCGATTAGTTCCCGAAACAAAACTTAGTACGTCATCGCGACAGGATCACGTGTAAATGACCTCACGCCTTAAGATGTAAAGCTCGGTGCACACGAGCGCAGGTTTATTACAAATATCACTAACAATCCGTCGGCCGGCGTCATTAAACCTCCATCGAGTCACAATGGTATAAATAACGACGGATTTATTTCTATATTTATTTATTTATATGTGTTATTTATTTATTGCCCGTCCGGTCTGCACTTGGCTTTATAGATTTTTTTATACTTGTCCTCGTGATCGAGATGTATTAAAATGTTTATTGTCTCACGTATTTGGTGGTATTAAACTAAGTTTTAATTTGAGTAAACATTCTTATTTGATATCAATAAAGATAACGATTTCGAAGGATTGTTCCTCACTAAACTATAATATGGTGTGGAATGATAAGCCCGAAGTATCCACACAATCAGACGTTTTCAGTTTTATTGATGGTGCAAGTTAATAGGGGGTGCCAGAATATTAACTTGGTACATGTAGCTATACAAAGCAAGCTATATATATAACAAGCTGAATAATTTCTTTGTTTGATTGCTAGAACTCGCTAATCTCAGGAACTACTGGTACGATTTATGTAAATATATTTGAGTGTTAGATAGCTCATTTATCGAGGCAGGCTACAGAGTAATTTTTATCTGGGTGCGCGAATTAGTTCCCACGGAACGAGGGTGATGCCGCTGGCGGAAGGTGACAAAAATGTATGAACCTGCTGATGACTAATATTATGTCATATTAACATTCAATACATTTCAGTAAAATTAAAACCCAATAAATGTCAAACAAATACAAATGTTGCACACAAAACAAACACACACATGCAACATAATATTTTTTCTTCACCGCATATCCTTACACAATATTTATTTACAAAACAAAGTTTGTCATCTTGTGAAGGAAGCAAAGCCGTGGAATAATACTGGTATTGTTTACACAAATCTTTTTTAAACTATCAAGCAATCAACGGTTCAATAAAATTCTTAGACGCTGTATCCTATTAAAACCATCGTACATTTTAACACTAACTTCTGCATATTTAGAAACAGGCTCATCTTTATAAATTAAAAAAAGCTACTAATAGAACTATGTAGGTTTTGATTGACATAAAAAACAAAATCTGGTGTATCCTCCCATCGTCTTTTTCGTATGAAAGGACCAAAACAATATGAGTCATGTTATTAAGCCCTTCAATATGAAGCTGAAGCGACCTTAAGTAGTTCAAAATACTATACATATATATGCATAACTATATTGAAGAATAAATATATTTTTCTGTGACAAATATTAAAACGGACCCCCTCGATATCTTTGTCATATAGGTTGCATGCATGTATGCATTATTAATTCGATTACAATTGATTGTATTCGTATATTTTCACTGCGACTTAGGAAAAAGGTGAAATGAGAATTACCCTTCTTAATTGACCATGACGAATTGCTAAACAGTTTGTAAGTTACGACTTATGGAGATTATATATAATATACACGTGGCGGCGATTCAACGCATGGTTCGAAGCAAGAGAGAGTGGTATTATTCCTTCTTGCGAAGAAGTCATGCTAGCAAAGGTGGTGAAGCGTTTGAAGGAGCGATCGTCTCATCCCAGCCGCCACGGTAGCGGGAGAACGGGCTTGATAATGTCGAGAACGACTCCCGGCAGAGACCTAACAGAAGCTTGCTAACCATCCATCTAGCTCTAGGTCCGTGTCAGCAGCGCATTTTGTTTCACGAGCTCCTCAGGCAGCAATCCGCAAACGGCTACAGCATCGTTCAGAAGAGTTACCTTGGCCCTGGTACACAAAGGGCTCAGGCAGATACTATCGTATATTGATGACCGACCCAAAAAAAGCACCAGTATAGAGAAATCTTAATGTGCTGAATTTTACTGAATGAACTGTCTTTATTCACACCGTTCTTGATGGTATAGATATTTATTGTATAATTTGAAACGTTTGCCTTAGGTTGATCTACTATATTATTATTGAAATCTGCGATAATGTGTAATGACATAGTCTACTCAAGTAACTTTCTTTTTCAATTGAGTTCTAGAAAAGCCTTCGTATGACCTGCAGAGAACAAACCTGACAACGAGTCCAATGCCAGCCAATAATGTCTGAAGTGAGTTGATTCCAACCGTGTCTGCTCATTAAGTCCAGCCCAACATCCGGTCGCACAATACACAACTCATAATAATTTAACCGACATCAAAGATCCAATAAATCTAATATTAATAACTCTATTCGTTTGTTGTGGTAACTCTACACTTGTAAACTCAACTATATGACCTACGAAATAGGGTTGTTATTCGTTTGGCTATTGGGGGTATTTTAATCCCTGCAATAAAAAGCTGTGGCATAAAACGGTAGCCAACAGGATTACCTATAGGTTTTGTATCAAAGTAGCGCTGACGGGTTGATTTTAGTGATGTGCTTGGGTTTGTCGACTGTGTTCAGTGTGGTGAATGTTCAGATATTTTGTGGAAACAGAAAATAATAAATATTCTAACCCAGGGTGTCATAATGATGGCCTATCCAGTGACTAGCAATTTTTTTCAACATTTCGTTATTAGACTAAACTAAGTAATTGTTTTTTTTTTACCAAACTGTACAAACTAGAGTTGTGTTTTATGTATTTGAATGATGGGGAAATGGATATTACATGTAGAAGTAGTTCCGAAAGGCTAAGTTACCAAGTCAGCTAAAATCTTTTTTTTTTCTTGGGAAATCATCCCTCCCGCTGAGAGTGCAAACGGGAGCTGCTGGAAGGAGTATCAGACTCTTCTGGAGGTCCCTGTGTGCCAGGGAAACGGTAACGAACAATCTGTAGCTCAAAGTCAACGAAAGCCTTAACCCGAAATCTCCAACTTTATCGATAGTTCCGATAAATCGACACAACTGCACCACTAGTCACTAATATTAATTATAAATGATTCAGGCGTCATTAGCGGTGGCAAAGATCTTGGGCGATACAAAGGCTATCGCCGTCTCCCTCGCACTCGCGGCACAAATGAGACTGTTTATCGTAACGTGAGAACTGACGGGCACACGTGTCATTTGTCGATGGTGATACAGGTTGGGTGAAAAGAGCGAGAGCCAGCCACTGATGGACTATCCTTAAGTACTTACTATTATAAATGCGAAAGTATCTCTGTCTGTCACGCTTTCACGCCATAACTACTGAACCGATCTATACAAAATTTGGTAGACACATAGTCTGGAGTCTGAGGAAGGACATAGGCTACTTTTTTCCGAGTGCGGGAAGTAGTTCTCTCGTTCATTTGTGCGTATTGTGCGATGAGGATGTCTCATCGTTGTTGTCTAACAGGAGAAAAGATATGAGCTAACCTCCCTGTCATCTTTGATGTTGACTTTGGTAAGGTTAGTATTTTCTTGTATCTTTCAAAACCACCATCAGTCAAAGTTCGGCCTGGACAAACGTTGATACAAGTCTTTATAAAACATAGGTCTGGCAATTGCTGGCTTTCACTCTAGTATTGAGAAAGAGAAAAGAACAAAAAGTTATGCGGTGTTCGGTCCTTTTATCCTGTCTCTCTACTAGTAAACAGTACTACACACAGCTACAGATTAATAAACATGGAAGTGCGCCGGCAATGACAGAGACAAAAAAAAATATATTAATAACAAAACTTCGATTTTACTTACACCTAAAACTATCCACAGCTTTTTTTTTATTATCGAAAATAACCAATAATGCTAATTTAATTTTTGAACAGCTCGTTGGGGGAAAAACGTTTAATTTGTTGTTCGTTGAATGTGAAATGTGTAATTATATTATAAACACCTTTGTTGAAGTTAATCTATAACTATCTTTTGCAGTAACTTGAGAGCTAGCCAACCGGTTGCCGACTCAATAAGCAAAGCGGTATCTTTCTCTTTGCAAACGTATTGACAGCTATCTCTTGACATCTGTATGTATGTACCTACCTACCTAATGAATGCTATTTACTAAAATGACAGAAAATCATTCAGCGTTTTCCTTTAGGTTATACTCCATGACTTCCAAGTCTGTATAAAAGATACTCCAGCGCTAAAGTTATATTATTAAGCCCCATTATCAGACCGTACTCACAAGACTTCACACCGTTCCTTTCACCCTTAAAGCAATTTATTTTTTTCCACCATCGTAATAACATAAACTTATTAACTGCAATACCAATAAAACCCATGAATGGGCTATAGAAATCGTTCGAATCCCACAAAATCCACCCCCTATACAGGGCTGCGCGCGCGCAACCATTCATGTTGTTTTTTCTGCGCGTTTACCTGCAACTTCCTTCCTACAACGATCCATTACTATGAATGACATTCCTACGCTTTGACAGTTAAATGGATACCCAGACACTTATGTAGTGATACACCGTGGTCTACTTCAAACTGAACCTTATTATTAGGGCACTGCAGTTGGAATTGGCTTTAAGGGTCAATTTCCGAATGATGGCGAAACAAGTTTAGATTTTCACTCTGCTATCGCAGTTGTAGTCCTAAATACGTTCCAATAATGTTGAATTTCGTATGTATTTGAGTTTTTCAACAATACTTTGTATCCATTATTTTTCCTAGTGCGTAAAAGATACGTACGGCCGGCGTAAACTCCTGCGCATTGTTGATCGGTGCCACACTGTCTGCCGAGACGAGTTTTTGTTCAAATTTAGAACGCGTTTTTTGTCAGTTTAAGTTGAAGCTAATGATACTTGAGGCCGAGGTGTCAAGTTATTCAGTAATTATGAAGAAAATAAATAGTCACAGGACTCTTATAGATAACTTAGTTAATGATACAGATGAGAGATATAACAGGTTTTCTTCTGTGTGTTTTTAACAGACTTCTATAAAAAGGAGAAGGTTCTAATCTTTTTACATTATTTTTTTTATTACAGTTGTCCTTACTTACGTTTTTAGGTAAACTCAAAACGGCATTCTTTAATTATTTTAGGTTTAACAAACAAGCGTCACTAAAGTGAATGTACAAATTTGATTATGATTAGTTAGGATATTTCAGTTACAGTCGTAATATGCTCAGTTGTTAGTATAGTCAGTTATATAAAACAAAATAATTTATTATGCGCTAATATGTAGTTCGTACACATTTTTCTCAAAAGCAAATAAAAACAACCATTATCTACATTAAATTCCGTTTCACCGATTTTAGGAAACATTTTTAATGACAAATTTTATTATAGGCACAATATATAAATCGTTTGTGATCAGCCCCAACAATTAGCTGTCACATTACATGCGACATCCAATAAATTAATCCGGACAAATCCAATAATTCCTAAGAAGTACGAGTAACTGTCGAAGTGACGAATGCAGTCATCTGCACAATGCTGGTTGTCAATTGTTGCAAATAATGTTTCGTTTGCTTCTTGCAGCTGTTCGGATGACGTTGGTGGACTATAATTACTTCAGCTTACTATAGTTTGTCTCTGAGTAGTTTTTGCAACAGGCACCATTTTAGCAGTCATCAAAAACTCTGTTTTCAATCATTAAAATCTCAAATTATTATAAGTTGTTTAAGTTAATAAGGGAGCAATCAAATAACCGTATTGTATCTAGCAATCGCTTTCAGTCAGAATATTTGCAAAAAAACCGGAATCGCATTAGAGCCGTCACGAGTATCGGTAACAACGACACTTGGACACAAAGCAACCGGAGCGGAAATACGTCACACAAAGGCATATGATATCAAAGAGTCAGGTTTTTTCTGCCTGCCCACCCCCCGTCAGTCAATAGCTTTAAGAGTCCATTCTTACTACTTAAATGTCGCGTAAAATTATTGTTCCGATTTTTTGTCGAAACTAGGATTTTCGATCAATTCATGTTGCAATCAAACGCTCGTTTTGATTGCAACATGCAGTTTTTAGGGAAAAAATATTGTGTTGTAAGGATTAATTTTTGTAAACACACCCTGCGAAATTTCCAAACTAGTCAAGGTTAACTAAAGTTACAACAGAATTTGGCATTCAAGTAGAGCTATTTTTTTTTACTCCAAAGATAATCATCATATTTTGTCACTAGCTTTTTTACAGTTTAATTACAATTCACATTTGTAAACACAATTAACAGGTTGCTCAGCGGAAGCTAAAGGTCGCGCCACACGTGTGACACACATCGCGATACAGCGTGACAGACGGACAGACAGCTCGCTGACGTGTTGCATCCTAACATAACAAGGATGCACTGACATCATGCTAATGTTGTGCATGTTTTTGTTATAAACATTTTCTTAGACTCGTGTTTGGGAACCAAATTCAAGTGAGCATAAATGGAACTTTAAGAGTACTGCACTCTTCATCTCCCGAGCCTTTTCCCAAGTATGTTTGGATCGGCTTCCAGTCTCACCGGATTTAGCTGAGGACCGTAGAAGGAGCGACTGCCTATCTGAACTCCTCAACCCAGTTACCCGGGCAACCCAATACCCCTTGGTCATACTGGCGTCAGACTTACTGGCTTCTGACTACCTGTAACGACTGCCAAGGTTGTTCAATGACAGCCGGGACCTACAGTTTAACGTGTCATCCGAAACACAGTCATTGGTGTCCAAGATATACTTAGAAAGTATATAAAGAGTACTGCACTCTTATTCCCCTGTTTAAGCTTTTTTCAGCCTTCAATAATTAGGAATTCTAGATAGGTACTGCTATTGCAGCATGCACTATGGGCCATACATAGCTGCCCTCTAAATAGAAGCTCCGGAAAGCTCTCTGCTGGTGGTCAATACTATAGACTGCTAGCTTTTGTAGCACAGACCAAGTATAATTTATGACAATTTTGAGTTGAACAAAAGCTTCTGATTTTTTATTTTCATAGTATTTTCTTTATAACCATACTAATAAAGCTACCTATTTCCTCCGATTTAAAATATGAAGCCGTGTCAATAGTTCGTTAGTTAATTACCGGTATAATATTATTATCTGACGGCTCCACATAAGCTCGGCCGAGACGCTCCGTACAAGAGTGTCAATAAACTTGGCCCAGCGTTTAATACACCGCCGGACAAAAGCAAGGGAACACTTTTATTTTTCATACACTTAGGGTCCAGTGACTTTACGGACGATTAGATAATATTTTATATTTATATCGCTGTTAGGGTAGTTCAAATTGGGTTTACTTTTAAGGTTTTTTTATAAATGCTTTTATTCAACGGTTTATTTTGTAAGTGACTCAATTTTTTATTGCATGTACGTTGCTAGATAATTGGATATTATTCTAAGTGAAATGTAATGTACAGACACCAGCACATCAAGTTAAGCGAATCCATAAAAAAATCCAATCATCTTAGAACCATATGCTTCAGCCATAAAGGCGAAAATCTAAAAGGAAATCTGACAGCTTGTAGTAGCTTGATGTGCTGGCGTTTGTACTTCTGTCTTTTCGTGTATTGAGTTAAAGTTAATTGGTGATAGCTCATCAAATCTGATATGATTTTATGAGCTTACTTCATGAACCATATGAAACAAAATTTAAAATGTCGATCATTCATCCTACTATTATTATAAAGGCGAAAGTTTGTAAGTATGGATGTATGGATGTATGGATGTATGGATGTTTGTTACTCTTTCACGTAAAAACTACTGAATGGATTTGAATGAAACTTTACCACAATATAGCTTATACATCAGAATAACATATAGGCTACTTTTTATCCGGGTATGGAAAGTACTTCCCTCAGAAAGCGGGTGAAACCGCTGGCGGAAGCTAGTTGTCCATAAATACTGCAAAAACCACAACTCAGCATATATGATTTTTGAAATTATTTCTCTAGTTGTATTTGTACAGAATAATCAAAGTTAAGGTTTCACAAAAATCCCTTATTAAGTAACCTACGGAACCGTTTACTTAAGCAGCCTACCGGATTCTCTGTCAATACCAGTAGCCGACAATAGGCGGCCATTTATCAGACTCAACTTAGCCCTTTTTCTTTTTGCCCAGCACGGCATTGAACGCGCTACCTGATCGCTTGCCGACCGCTACTTATGCTCCGAATTAATGACCACTATATACCCTTTGTGGGGTTAACTTCTGTATGATAAGGTCAGAGAAATGATGGGTGGCAGTTATTATCTTAAATTAATGATAGAATTTAGTTAATGTGAAATTCATTTTATGTTTGGTAGGATTGACTGTATTACGCCCACCTCTGTTGGAAGACTTATGATACGGTTAATATGTATCTGTTATAGCTTCTGGAAGTAACATACTTAGTATATAGAACAAAATGTGTAGCTTATCTGTCACCATGCTGTATAGATATTGTTTCGTAATTAAACTTACCATTTTCTTCACTTTTTTAACATAATATTTAATACAATGTAAATAATAATATAATCACCATTTTCTTTCAGACAAATATCATTTTGAATTGTGATTTGATTTAAATCACGCAGGTTATTTGATTTTAATCCCTTGGAAATATGATTGTATCGTTATACGTTTGTGATCTGAGCTGCGGGCCCAAACGGTTTAGAATGTAAGGCATAACTTCATTCGTCCTCAGTCTTGGATGAGGCCGCCTGTCTAATGGGACCATTATAAATGCTTGACCATCAACATCCTCGTCAGAGTTATCATCCTCGTCCTTGTTATCTCGTAGATTTTGTTTTGCTCCATCCTTGTTACCGGATTGCCTCAGACTCGGTCGGTTTCCCGATTGTCTTAAACTGTCCCTGTTGTCTTTGAATGGTTTCTGATCACTCTGACGTGCACTTTGTCGCAGTGATGGGTGTTCATACAACGGGTCTGGCGTACGAGTAGGTATCTTTTCAGTAGATATTCCTTCACCAGGACTTGATTGGCTTTTAACAGGATTCTCGGGTTTGCTCTCGTTATCTTTATCCTTTGGGTTTCCGTGGCTTCTTAATTGATCATCTGTATTGTTGGAATCTTTTTCATTATCAGCTGTCTCTTTGCTGCTTTTATTATCATCGGGTTCTATTACACTCTTCCATACATTTTCAAGGTCTAGAGTTTGATCTTCATCTTTAGATTTACGAAGAACTGTTCTATTAGTGTTATCACTCTTATTATTGGCAGGGGTTATTACACCGGTCCATGGATATTCAAGGTCTAGAGCATAATCTTCAGGCTTATGTTTACTATCCTGACTCCTTAATATTTCTTCGAAATCACTGTCGGATGAAGAATTTTTATTAGCGTTACTAGGACTGAGCTGGTCATTCCATGGGAAGTCAAGCTGCAGAGTGCCATTTGCTTCATTATTATTATCTTCTTCTTCTGCACTTCTAAGTGGTTTAAGTTCACGAGACGCGTCAGTTTTATTATCGTTTTGTTTTGCAGAAATATCGACAGTGTTTACCTGGCTAGGATGGTTTTGATTTAAGCCTTTTGAACGAGCAACTGACACATCATCTTCAAAACTGTCATCAAAGTCTACTTCATAGTCATCTTCTCTGTCGTTGTATGAAGCGATGAATCTATCATCATCATTTCTATAAGTATGTTTGCTTCTACGATGTTTATGGTGCTTTTGACTTCTTAGTTGATGTTGAGGTGTTTGTCTAAGAGCACTTGTCTTTTCAAGGTTTTTATAATTATTGCGGGTATTTAGGTTACTAAGTATTGTTTGCTTTAAATTTCTTAACACTGGAGCTTCAGCATCTAAATTGTCTATAATTCCTAAGCGCAAAACCTGTGGTCCGAGCCTTTTTTTAAGAGAATCATTTTGCTCCCTTCTGTATTTTTTGTTAAATGGTCTTCCAGCCCTTAGTTTTACAGGTACAACTTTAAAATCTGCTAATGTCTCTGATAAATCAGATGAAACATCTTCATCAAGAGTTACCTTGTCGAGTGGCGATATTAATAGTCTTAAAGTATTCATATTGTCTTTTTGCCTGTTATAGAGTTTTCCACTACGGCTTTTCGGCTTTGGTAATTCGAAGTCCTCTAAGTCAGATAAACGTAAGGATTTTACCTCTTCTGTATCTTCTATATCCTCTTCAACGAGATTTTTGAATGATTTGAGTTTATCTATGATTGTGTCAAGGGTAACAGTCCCATTTTTATTATTCGCATTATCATATGTCTTTAAAAGACTTTCTACGAGCGGTTTAATTTCAACAAAAGATTGAATATAATTCTTCATAGCTTCGATATCAGGCTTCACTTGGTCTTCCGATGCCAATTCAACTGAATCGTCATCTTCATATTCATAATCGTAATCAACATCGTCATCGCCTTCATCTTCATTATCATCGTCCCTTCGATTAGAGTGTTTACGTTTTCTGACTTTCACTGGTTCAGGAAGTCTTAAATTACTTCTCAAAGCAGTTAATTTATCTGAATTACTTTCATCAGGAACAAAAACGCTTGCATCGATATTTCCAGAACGCTTTTGAGGTAGCGGCTGATAATAGTTCCAGTAAGTGTCATAGTTTTTCCTATCTTCGTGATTTAATCTTCTGCTATTGGCTGGTTCCTCAAAGTGGGAGTTATAAAAGTTCGAACGAGAAGTCGCCAGACTATTGATAGGAACTTCTCGGCCATCGTTTAGGTTTCGTCTGTTATTTGTATTCTCTATTGTTGTGAATAGTAAATTTAAGTAGTTAGCTGCTCTTCGATGCACAGCATCCTCAAGATCTTGCACAATATGACTGGGAGTTAAACCGTGTTTTCGATTTGGTTGTGTATGTCTCAGATACGGTCGTCTATAGTCCTTGTCTTTAGACGCAGTGTCAACTGGTTCAACATGATTATCTGAGCCAAGTCTACCGCCCGGGGATAATTCAAGACTTGCTTCATTATCTGCTGCAGTGTCGTATTTCACAGGGTTTTTTCTCCTTTGATATGAGTTTAATGATCTATAATTTAAAGTTTCTTCGTCACTTGAATAGTCAAAATCTGATTGTTCGCTGTCACTATTTGAATGTGCTCTCGTCGATGGTAGATATTGGTTATAGGAGGGAGATCTGCGACTTAGCTCGTTGTTGAATACACGCGATGACGGGATCAACGAGATTCGATTGGTACGTCGATAGTTTAGCGCGGCGTTAAATCCAATTTGCAAAATCTGTAAACATAATGCAGAAGAAATTAAAACTTGTCGCAATAAACTGGAAACAAGTTATTTGCTACGGTTTTACGTAATCCTTAGAACTCGTAAGTAAGTGTCGGACAGAGTAACTCAATATGTTCAGTAGGCAATATGTTAGAAAATATGTTTCGGAAGTCTTTAGAGCAGCATACATAATATACAAATTTCACTTCGATTTATATTGATCAGACATTTCGCCTACTGTACTATAGACTGTCGGATATGGTGCAAACAATCAGTTAACTAAGTAACATTTGGTTAGTGTTACAACCTTGCTGCGCTATGAAATTATGATATAGTATTAACAAATTTTTCACAATTAAAAATCTCCTCCTAAAAGAGCTTAATGAAACTAATGACTAATTGTGTCAGATGTATATGTATTGCAATACAAAAACGGGACTGTGTGGGGTGGTGATATTGACATAATCATTTTAAATATTTATGTATTTTTAATGGTTCACTGTAAACGTGAGAAAATATGGAATGGAGTAAAAAAACATATTGAAACGATAAAACATGAGTATACTCAATAGTATGATATAAGTAAACACACAGTACTGAAATAATTACATGTGTTATTTCTTACAAGTAATAGGTATTTGTATTTTATTTATTTAAAAAATAAATAATCGTTAAATAATTACACCTACTTAAAAGAATATAATACCTAGATAGAATACCTAGATAGATACAATACCTAGATAGAGACAAAATCTTACCAAAACAAGTAAAGCTAAATCCATTTTAACTTAATATTTATAACATATTTCGCACACAATAGGCATCTGTTCGCTACCAGGGGCTCTCCGCCTATAACGGTCACAAGTAGTTCTACGCAGCATAACAAATCGAAGTGCGATTACCGAGCAATGTCCTCCTATATTCTAACGTGTTTAGGAAATTAAAACATGCATTACAAAGTTCATTATTTGTTATTTAATAATTCGTTACTATTCCAGTGGGTACGGTAAGCGCGGATTTGTTTATATTTTGACGTTTTTCAATCACGTGAACAACTGAAACGATTTAACGTTAATGTGTACATACAAACTGCAGTTGTGGGTAATTTGAGATTTTCTGGCTGAACGCTTCCGCCGTCGTGTTATATAATGATCTTGGGTTAATTACATCACGTAATACGTGAACACAAGCATCTTCAAGTGTCATCAAATACAACCAGTCAATGATACAGGTATACTGAACTAATTGCTGATTAATTCACTTTATTCTGAAGTATCATTTTTAAAGTGCTAACATAATTATTTCATAGACTAAGACAAACATACTATATGACCGGAGCTTCATAATATAAGTACGAGTACGTATAATACCTATGCTATACCTATTGAAAGAAATTTTGTTTTTAATAAAGTCCAACAGAAAATTTAACAGAGCGATTGAAAAGTAAATGAATTCTGTAGGTAGTCCACATTAGGGCTATTGTTTTTCATATCCAACTGTATCATTTTAAAATACAAAGTAAGTTCTATGACCAGCTAAACGGGAGCATTATATTTTAATTTAGTTCAAGTGTGTCGTTTTGTGCTGTATAAAACTAAGCCGGTATAAAGTACGACTCGTGCGCAGGTATTAGTCGCTCAGGTTTTATATTCTGCAGGTTTACATGGAGGAACAAAAACCTCTTATAATGTAACTATAACTTAGCTTTAATTGAAAGATATTTTAATTTGTATCACATTCTCATTGAAATCAATTTTATTCATAGTTAAGAGCCAACTAATTTAGGGATAATATAAACCAACATAATTATTCTCTACCCATCCTTGCATTGTTGAATACAATATCATATCATAATAATCCGAAAGAACCAAATGAAAGGAGTAATGGAGAAAAATGCTAAATATTTCGCCAACATACAAGCCTACCCTAACAGCGGTGCATCGCTGCAACATTGCCAGTAAACAAATATATACATTTAATAAGTTTTTATTGCCATAATCTGGACATAATTTACGTTGATAAGCAGATCATATCCCCGTAAGTCGGCCGCCATGCGCCACAATCAACAGTTTGTTTTATTTTAATTCACCTTTATAATCTTTTGAATTCACTGAACTCAAACGGTTTATATTCGCGTGTGCTGTATTTAATTTTATAATGTATGAAAATCTTCTTATATTCATTTGTCTAACTTATTCAAAAAATACACTCACTGTTGCATTGTTTTAGTCAATTTTAGATCACCGTGTTTCAGCCAGCTGCGTAAAACTATAACTGTTATGTAGATAACTAGACAATCAGATTTCTATCAATATGTTCAATGACTGTATTCGATACTTAATTACTTTACTACCGAAACAGAGAACAAATATTATTTTATATTCCCTTTATTTTATAAAACTGATACAGAATATATTTACGTATTAATTATCCCCCACTTTATAAATGCAGCCTGCCTGATACTTTCCTAAATTGGTACACCGTATTTCGAGTAACGTACATATGTGCACATAACCCAAAAAGTCACCAAACAAATCACATTGTACCCCAGATTACTGCAAAAACCCAATTATTACCAACATTAGTTTACAAATATGTTCGAAAAACACATTTTATACCAAAAAAAGCTACGCCGCTCAAACAACTGTCAGTCCAAACGTCACATTTTGGAAAATCGACAAATCCCTTTATAGTATCCATAACATAACAACTGTGTGGGTAACATTACACGACCAACATAAGTAGAACACAAAATTATCTAAAAACCAACTGTATGTCAATGACATAAGGTCGTCTATAAGTGCATCAGTTAGCATGTTTGTAGTAGAATATTGAATGTTTAGGGACAATCGGTGTGAAAAGTGGTGCCGATCTATTACGGGTAATCGGATTATGTGGACGTGTCATTTCTATGGGATTAAGGTAACGTGGCTGCGAGTTATAATTGTGTGGATTTTGCCAACTACAGTCAAGGTATCGGCTATTGATTCCGTGATTTTACGTCGTTCTAACTTACGATACAATGTAACAATGACTATTTTAACTTTTGGATACTTGTTCTTCAAGAAGCAATATATTTTTTTATAAATCTGTACCTATACACGCATTGCATTGAATAACGTAGCAATTTTAAATGGTAGCATTTTTTTTAATGAATATTTTATCCTGTATTTCTTGATTTATCCAGCAATAGGTCATAAAGTAGACAATTTACCTAGCTAGTTGAAGCTAAAATTACTGTTGGAAGAATAGAAATGTCTGTAAAAAAATAAATTAATATTGGAAGAATAGAAATATTTTCAAAAAAAGATATGCAGGAGCATATTGAAGTGAACAGCTAAAAATCATGACCAGAGTGAAGAAGATATAATGTAAAAAAACGATTAATGCATAGGATTAGATCTACATTGCCACACTATGTTTAACCAATAATAATTCAGTTTGAGTTCACAACATTAGAATGTACAAAAAATATGTAATCTTGTTCCGTTAAACAAAATCACTAAAAAACACTAATAACGCCATCTATATATACAATCTGAACTAATTCCCTACACTACACGAAAACAGTGCACTGCTTAACAAAAGTCAAACTACTATAATATATAATAAACGCTAAATACGTATTTTTTGCAACAATTTGTCGATACACATCTGCTGTATCGGGTTCGATTCCCGGCCCGATTGTGACGGCCAGACAAATTGTCGGTCAATGAATGCGCGCAATGGCACGCATGATTTCATAGCTCGAGTGTGAACCCATTCATTATGCGATTGACTTTTAACGACATTTTGTTGTGCAAATGATTAATTTGAGTGCCTCTAATAAGTCCCTTAATGGACTGGTATTCAAAATAATAGCTTTGCACATATGGGATAGTAGGTATCAGTCTAACTAAACCATCTAGCTATGATGAGTGGATTAAATTATATAAAAATTATGAACCATTATAATCAATTTAGCGCTAAAACTTAAATACACCGATTCTCAAAAAAACACAAAAAGTTCTGTAGGTACCTACTCTAGGACATCCGGTCAGGAAGTCCATTTTATTCAATAAACTCATTATTTATTGTTGCTCAACAAATAATAACTTCTCAACAAAAGATGCAACAAATAAACGCAGCGTGAATGTCCCGCTCTAAAGGTACGAGGCTCGGGCATATGTTTGGCAAAGGTGTCTGATAGTGAATAGGCCTGTTTATTGGGCCGAGAGTAATTTATTGGAGAGCAAAATATTGAATTTGAAACTGTTTCGGAATTAATTGCAGATTCAATGAAGTGACGATTAGTTCAATAATTTATTGGTGAACGGTTATCAATTGTACAATGACTAATATGTTTAATCGGTATTGTTAAACTGCCGTATACTAATATTAGATCAGGTAAGTTTCAAGTGTACGTAACTGCGTATCTTGGTCAGGTCCCTATAAAAAGGTAACGATTCGTTTTGCTTATGGACGGTAGTTTCTTTGATATATGCCTCATACTGTAGACGTCAAAATTTACTGTGGGTAAGCAAAACGGATCGTTTTTTGTTTAAGTATAGGAACCGGCCTATTGACCGGCGATCGTTAGCCATGCAAACGATTTACACAATTAATTGTTATTTTACTTAATGATCTTCCCCGTCATTGATGCTAACAGTCTACTAGCTAAATTAACATGTTAACACTCCAAATAATATTCCTTATAATACCTAAAAATGTATTCCATAAGGAACACAATGAAACCGACACCATGCATCACCTACTGAAAGGGTCCCATTCATTTCACAGGGTTTCCCTTTGTTTTTCCACTTAGCGTAGCGGCCGGTAAGTGTTACCGGCGCCCCGACTATCCAACTAATCGCAGCGACCGCCCGACTAATCGCTGCGACTAACGACTAGTCGCCAGGGTGATGTGATTGCGCTGTATTAGATAGGGGTAACTGAATGGTCAACATGTTAAATGGGGTCCTAATTTGTTGCCCCTTTAGATCCCAATTCAGACATTTGTCTCGGGAAAAGGTGGTATTATAATAATTTTCAAGCATAAGTGCTTTTTTTTATAAGCCTTTTCCCACACGTGGTTGAGTTCGGCTTCAAGAAACAACAATCCAATATTGTATCGTTAAGCAAAAAAGAAAAAAAAACTGCCATCTTATACGAAAACGTAGAATACATACCGTGACATTAATTCCAACACAAAAATCTCTTATAAGACCCCATTAACGATATGAACGTATAAGAAAAATGTTGGAGAAATCACTTTCCTCAAATCATGACGATTTCGTTGACAACAAACAAATAGCCGGAGGAATTTAAATTCAAAAACTAATAAAAGTGTTTTCAGCGTGAAACGGAACGTTAATATTATCGCATAAACTGAACGAATGCGCGCAGTCTGTAGCGTTGGCAAAATAAACAATTAAAATATTATCTACTTATAAGATTTTCAAAGTCATTCTTTAAATTTATTGGAAGACAGAACCTTTTGGTCGTCAAGCACTCTTATAAAATTTACGAACATTTCCTTCTTAAATATTCCTATAAAAATACAAGAACTTACTAGACTCAAACAAAATAAAAATCTAAAATTTAATTAGCTTAATTAATAAATATAATTATAATGATTGGTACTTGTGCAATCGAAGATTAACAAATTGATTTTGTTTTATTTCTACAATAACCTTACTTCAACATAACATTTTCAGGAGTCTAGCTACTAATCTAAAAGTCACACAAAAAATCCAAATCTTTTGCGAACGCTACACAAAAAGATAGATTTTTCAAAAATTTAACAGCCTGTCATTGGGGCTCAGGCGGGGGTCGAGTGCGGGGGTGCGGGGGCGGAAAGTAATCAACAATTTAAAATTGGGGGCTAATCTCCCGCCCGCCGTAATCACCGGTGATCGGTCTCCGGGACTCGGGGCTGGATACACTTGACAGGCTGGCAACTTGTTTTACCAAGGTTTTAGCTTGTCTTCGACATTTTCGGCACTGTGTGAAATGTCCAATTTACTGTAAGAAGGTTCAATAAAGCCTACAAGTAGCAGAAGGTGGTATATATATGTAAGTTTTTTTTTCGTTCTGGGAAATCAAATATCAAACTAGATGGAAATTATTTAAGTAAAACTATTGGCAGGTGTATGTGTGTGTAGCAACAACAAACTTTTCGTACATTTTAACAAATTTCAGATTAGCTGTTGCCCTCGGGTTCACTAGCATCCTGAGGAAGGTTTCTATCCCGAATAAAACAATTTCTCTTTGTTATTTTTATGTACTACCCAGATTATATTTTAAGTCCTGTAAGCATAGACAGTTAGAGGGCACAGGGCCTATATTGTTGCCTCCTATATCTGGCAACTCGTTGTATACCACTTATAGAATGCAATAAGGTTATTGAGTATTGAGAGGCCAAGTTTCATTATTCATTGAATAAAAAAAATGCTCACAATCTTCCAGTTTTACAATATAAGTGTGACATGAAATTGATCTTCGATATTTGTCGAGGTCTTTAGAACGTAATGCTGTCTGATGAGTCGGTTACGGCGAGAACATCCATGTTTCCTGTCCCGAGCTTATTATTCGTCGATTAAAAGAAATCTCAAATGTGTACCTACACTGAAAGGTTAAATATTACGGACACGTGTTCCCACTTACCTCTATGTACTGTAAAACATAACTCTCACACCTTTGCTTAAGTAACTTCCTATTTTAACGTCTAAGTTAAAATAATAAAACCTTTTCGACTTCCCAAGATAAGTGTTTGCTTTTCTCTGATATACAGATCAATTTGTCGTGTAAACCTCCATCGTTTATCGAAATGTAATTCGTGTTTAGTCGTCCGGATTTGGCTACGCGGATTATGATACAATCGCCATCTTACTACTTACCAATTTAACTTGAAATCCAATCTTTTTCAATACACACACTTGACAACTGTCAAGAACATCGTCTACAGACATTATAGACAGACTATTTACCGCACTATTATAAAAACGTCTACACATCTTTTTTATTTAACAAACGCTTTGATTAAACATCCACGCTTTAAAGTTTTATGAATACTTAAATTGGGTTTACAATTTGAATTTCATGAAAAACGTTATTTAATGTCATTTTTTTTTGAAGCGTTCTAATAATTTTAATTGACATTATTTGAATCCACTATTTATAGTAAAGCGGTGTGTAGGAGTGCCTTAACAAGACTTGTTAGGATAAAACAAATTTAGTCATTTTTTTATTGTTGATTTAAGAAATTACATTGGATTAAGTTTAATGTATTTCTATACTCTGCTTAATTTCAAACATCTTCACACTGCGAGGAAACTTTGAAGAATATATCTTAACTAAAAAATATTTTTTGTAAACAAAAATTGAAATTTTATTGAAATATATCATCATCAAAATTGCCAGCATCAATTTGAGATGTAAGTTTTTAAATTAAACTCTTCAATTATTTCTATCCCATTTAAGGCTAGATATAGAGGATCTTAGCTAAACCTTAGTCGGACTGTTATTTGTCAACTTCAAAGTACGGAAATTAAAACAAAATTCAATCATAATGCGAAATGAACTTGAATGTATTGCTTGTTTTTTCTTCCTAAGTGTATCGAAAAACGTCGTTTTGGAACACATTTGTACATAAGTCATAATGATATTTTCCCACCAATATCCTCATATCCACGCTTACACAGACAGCATCATCATAGTGTCTTAATTACTTCGTCTAATGTACTTTTTTCGCAATCACCGAGTGCAAGTTCACCAGTAAGACATAATCATTAGTAAAACACAAGACATTAACTTGAAGCGAATCAATAAAGTGACAATAGTGACCTTGTGTTGTCATCATTAAGCGCGCCAACTGTTCCCGCCATTAATTGCTAATCAACGGACTGATCAATCTGCTGTGACGGCTGGCGGCCCTCTGCTGAGCCACTGGCAAGGCCAATGTCGTAACAGTAATTACCAGAAGCTGCTAATTATTGTTTGCAAGCAAAGCATCCACTCTAAGTGAGGACGTGATACCCATCAGTTTTTGTAAAGGCTCTATTGTGCTGATATATTTTCAGAAGTAATATAAGTACCTGTCTGGTCAAAAACTATGGAATAATTTTAAATACATAGTTAGAAATAAATCTGTTGCTGACTACATTTTAATATTTATTTCCAGTTAAACTTTATTATGCAGAATAAAAATAGGTTGTATTCAAAAGCTATGGTTTGTCATGTGCTGGTTAATATTTAAAAGGCGTTGTATTTCCTAAACAATATTTTAGGTGTCTACTGACTTCAATAACTCATTTTATTATGTCATTAGATGAGGTATTTATCTAGAAAAGTCTCATAATTCCGTTCCACTTCTTTTTGGCTCACCATCGGTTACTTTGTATGGAAGGAAGCTGGTATTGGAATAAGTTTAAACGCAACCGTACTAAGAATACAAAAGAATAGAAACTCAAGTAACAGATACCGTCTGATAATAAGTTTTGTTGAACATTTTATATGGTCACATTATGATCTTATTGCCGCTTTACATGACCCGTAGTGACATCTACACAAACATAACAGAACTTATTCAAAACCAGGCCGAATAACCGAGACAAAACAAACCGAGAATATCCTTATCTCGATCAAATGCATAATATTCACGGTCTAATTAATGTGTTCAAATTAATTTCCCTAAAATTTGTAGCTGTGTAGTTAATACGTGCTTGTGACCAGTCATTTTAGGTAACTTTCATTCTACGCAGTTCAGATATAGATGGATAGATGGCGCTCTGAACATGGAAATAAGTTTTGGATTTGACTAATAGAGGGCGCTGATGAATTATGATTGAAACCATCACTACCTCATAGTATTCATTAGGTAATCAAAACTTTCTATCTATTGGAAGTGACAGAATGACTATTATGTTAATTATTAGAAGTTTTTAATGTAAATCGTTTATTTGAAAGGAAATAGATAAGCTTGGCTTCCTACTATAATCAATGATATAATACCTAATTATCTGCTTAGTTCATTATTATCAGCATCATTTGAGTAGTATCAAGATTGTTTCTCTTTATTTTAATTACAGCATACTCAAATGCAGTATAGTTTTCATTATTTGGTAGGAGCTCACTCTACCTACTTTAGGAAACTGCCACTGTTTTAAGCCTATGGCTATTTAAAATAAAACGGAGCCTTGATTTAGGATTGGTCCCGAATTTTCGTTGTGGTTGTATAAGGTAATAAAACAATACAAAATTATGGAAAACTATTTATTTCTCATCCTGACTATACGTACACTAGAGCTACATCATAATGAGTACAGCGCTCTCCGGACACTAAATCTAAATATTTATCTCTAATGATATAAATTTACAATTTTGTGTTTTTGACTCCATTTTCTTATGTACAGTGAGACAAACGTTTTTAAGCTTCAAAAAATATTTATTGTATTCTGTAAAATACTGAACTAGGTAGGATGTACTAAAGGCATTTTATTATTATATAAAAATACTCATAATTACGGTTAAAGACAATGGCTGGTTATTCTTACAAAAAGTAATATGCCAAATGATTACACTCATCAACTCATGTTATAGGTGATAAATAATAGGTGCAAAGTCATTATAATAAGCTCTGTCAACTTTTGGCAAACAGTAACAAACTTCAATTAATCAAAAGTATTTTTTAGTAGGTACAAACAAAGTGCTTGAAATAGTTCATGTGATAACAAAACAAAAGTCGTGTGAAACAGAAGCCAACACATCAATCTGTCAAATTTCTTTATTAGATTTTCATCCTTATCACAATACCGGAAGGTTAATATTCGATTGGTAAAATGGACTGATTAGGGTAGGTTGACTTGCTGGCGTCTGTAAATAAAGTTATTGTATTCAGGAAATAAAAACAGTCAATTTTATTTTCAGGTGTTTTCAAAGGCAAATTATCATGATCCTTTGGTTTCCCAAAAGAAAAGAAATGTAACTATTCATCATTTGAGGAATTTATGCTTTTATAGTAAATTTTAAACAAATATAGTTAGTATTTGTAACTGTTACTATTAGGAAGGTACTTTATAAGCTTACAAACTGTAGTTGTCATTAGATATAACTACTATGTATTAATGTATTTTAAAAAGCGTGGTGTCGCATTTATTGATTTTATTTTGTACTATTTTATCGCCTGAAGTAGTTTCTATGGTAAGTAATATTATGTAAAATTAGCATGGCATACTTAAACAATATATATTTCATACATATTATATCAATATAAAATCGTATGTACTTCAAAGTCGGCTCTATTTTTTTATTTTATTTTCAAAATAAGTACTTATATCTAATGCTATAGGTAATATTATTGCACAAAACTAATAAACACATAATGCTGTTTATTACAATCACTGTATAAAAAAACTGCAAAAAAGCTTAACAACTATAACTTAATAGTGCTGCCAAATTCATAAGAACACAGAACATTTTGTACTTAAAACGTTAAAACATTATTTGAATTCACCTCCTTTATTTATTTATAATTTAACCTATCAACACTCGTATACATACAGTTCTGAGATTTGTCCAACAGATGGCGTTATTTAAAGTTTCCTAAGTTATTAGCGAACATCAAACCGAAAAGTAAATGTTATTCGTACTAAACTACGGACACAAAATAAGCTTGTATAAAATATTTATTACCCACACAAACTCAAAAATATTTACAGATAGGGCTCCAACACATTATTGTAGAAATGAGTGCACGGCAGAGCACCTCCAAGTTCTTTAAAACTCTTATTATTTTCCGCAGCAGTCACAACAAATAATTTCGACCTCTAATAATATCGTTTTAGAAATTGAACATATAATTATGTAGCTAGTTATATATGTAAGTAGTTTGAAACAATGAGATGGAGCCCTCAGACTTATAGATCAGTCACCACATCTAATAATTTTGATAACATTGTAAACGACAACTTTTGTATTCAAATAATCATATTTAAAATTCTCTCTCCAATCGGCAACACCTAATATCTACATTCATATTTCTCGCTGACCCTGATTCATTTTCATTTCACGAGAAGTTTGACTGAAAAATTCATAACTAAGATTTTTAATTCCAAATGGCATCTGATAAAGCAGTCACTGATCTCAAGTGAAACCTTAAAACTAATGTTTACATCTCAACATTACTCAGACTATCAAACTTCATCTCTTTGACTTCCTCGGGGTTGAAACTCTTGACGGACACCTTGCCGTCCCCCGATAGATCCGTACTCGATAACTTATTCGTAATTTTCGTTATCGATATGCGACTCTCGATATCATTCGAATCACAAATAGTTTCTAATGTCACACCTTTCTCAACTTTCCTCGGTTTTGGCAGGACTTGGCTCACTTTTGTGTTTCTTAACTTCTCACTGAGTAATTTATTACAATTTTTCCGGGACATGTCGAGGGCGAGGGGATCCTCCTGCGAAGGTTCCTTCTTGTCCTCAGGTTTGTTCTGTTGTTTCATTTCGGCAACTTCTGCGTTAGTCACGTTGTCTTTCTTCTTCCATTTCGTTCTTCTGTTTTGGAACCAGATTTTTACCTGGAATTGAGAAAAGGAAGATATTATTACATGGAATATAAACGTATACGAGTAAAGTTGTACAATGGTAATTAGTAGAACAATCATTCTATAGCTCTGTAACTAGAGATGTAGCAACATCTCGCACAAAATTAATAATCAGTTGTGTTCCCGAAATTCTAACAATAATCAGAGGAGGTAACTCTGACAGTTGCCATGGGAGTAGCCGGGGTCCGTGCGAGTGTGCGAGTGTAGCCGTGCGACTGTATCGGTTAACAAACAGTTAATTACGACCTGATCGATCTCGGCCCCAGGGAACCACTAGTGCGGGGCGCTTATCGATATCGATTTCCAAGATAAATCGGGAATTGTTGATTAATTTTGTTGATGTTTTTACATTTATATGTTCACATATGATCAGATTGATCAGTTAATCAGTCTATCTACAAAATCGACAATTTACTACATTATATGGAAATGTACTTTGTAGATATTTTATGTGTCGGATAAATAGGCAAGATGTGTTTTTACGTCAAATTCGTTTTGACACCGATCTTATTAATTAACTTCCTAATCATGCGTTACGTAAACTGTTTATTTAGGTAGGTTTAGTTTATTCATTCTATCTAATATTAAAAAGGAGAGCTAAATAGTTAAAAAAGTTAATACGTTCGGTCCCATCACTAATAAAATGTAACACATGGATGCTCTTCTTAAGATAAATACACCTGTAGGTATATCTACTACAATAGAAATCAGATTATCATCATTTGAACCTATTAAAAGCTCTAACGATCAATCGTCATGCGAAAAAAATATATTTACATTAATTAATTAACAAACACTAAATAATATAAAAAGGTATAATAAGCAAAAGTAGTTTCTTACAAAAAGGTTTCTTAAAAAATATCGATGTCCAATTTTGAAAAAATCGTATCTATACCTAGATAAATATATATATAACTAGAAGTGAAGTGTTAGTAAGTAGTAGGGGCGTCAGCTCCTGTCGTAAAATGATCGTAAAGCTTCTGAGAATGCAACGTTTGAGGACCGTTTGCACCTCTCACTGCAAGTGAGGGAACAATGCGATATTACGATACTTCATGAAGGATTACTTCTAAGTGATTTATTGAACTTTTTCAGAAGCAAATAATTTTGGGAAAAAATATGTGCAATGAGCTGTCTTTTGTAATATTGACTTTCATAGTTTTGTTTTTCAGCCTACTCTGAATAAATATTTTTTTTACCATTATTTAGCCAATTTTTAGCCAATTATAAATAAATTTAGCCAATTATAAATAAAATGATTTAATTTTATAGATAAAATCCAGTTTCAATTGCATAACTTAGTATCAAAAATACACATTTATAATCCTATTAAATTAGCCATTTATTTTATCACAGCAAGAACAGAAAATACTGCTTAATCAGACAATGTAAAACCTGTAAATCAGAACAGGCCGAGGTCCGCGGTAGCCTGCCCGGCGGTGTAACTGCGATGTTCGCGCACAAATAGTGTGCAGAGCACGGCTAATGATTACTTTGATCGGCCGACAGTCGGTCAAGTTGTGCGTTTGTCTATTACCACAGATTAGAGAGCAGCGCTTTGCTCTTTATACTGACGCTTTGTTGTTGTGATGGATGGGGATAATAAGGTTTACTGTCGATCGGGTTATCTGCTATGAGTATTAGTTAGTTTGAATCCTTACGATATACTGTCTGTCTGTCGGACTTTTAGGCCTAACCTACTGTTGGTAGACAAATAGTCTAGAGCCTGAGAAAGGACATAGGCTACTTTTTATACGAGTGGGGGAGGTAGTTCTGTATACTGATTGTTTGAGATGTAAATAAGGAAAAAAAATCCAAGAACATTGCAAGAAACGTGTATTTTCTTGAATATGAAAAAACAAATTTAAAACTGTGCATCTTATCAAAATAAAACTATTTTTTAACACTCTTAACTGCCAGCATCATGAACACTGATTATGTGTATAAGGAAACGCGTACTGCTGATAAGCTAGCGCTAGCGCTCTAAGCTTACTAGAAATTAGTAGAAATACTCATAGTACCTTAACTACTCTTCATCATTGTCATTTCCTAAGAAGCTATACCTAGGTTTATTAGAAACTAAACACTTAACTTTGACCACCAGTCTTGCCTGCTAAAATAATTAAAGTATAAAACCCTTTGTCCCATGATGATTACATATAATCTTAGATACAGACCATTGATCATACTTTCAGGAGTGCACCCCTCACCCCCTCCCCCCCCCCCGCTGATGATAAACGTTGCCGTATGATTTACAGCGTGACCCGCACACGGGCGCAACACAATGGCGGAGTGTAATTGCTAGCAAATTAATCCGGGCAACATGTGACATTTGACTCGCACTCTATACACGCGGTATACACCTGCTGTTAGGTTGTGGTCACGGGCTGGTGCGGATATTAACTTATAGGCATGCGGGATACAAGCTATGAAGGAATCGATGCTGGGTTAAAAGCAGTTTCATTAGTTTTCTTTATAGAGCGTCTCACAAAATTTTTCCAATGTAGAATATATTTACATAAACAATATTTTTTGAATGATACGCTTGCTAAAGTAATAAGATATGAAAAATTCTAACTATAATGAAATGTTATATGTTAAATACAATGAGAAAAAAGCTTCGATATAACAAAATGAAAGTAAACTTTAACAAAATCACCACATCAAAGTAATACTTCTGAAACCACGCGTCGCTATGACAACGTGAAACATCTAGATTAATATATTTTTCTATTTCCACAAAGAGATAACATCTGCCCAGAGTGCACGCACCCTACATCACAATGCAATCCAGTTGCTTGCAAACATGAAGATAATTATTATTGATTGCACATTAGCACGCGTGAACGAGACAGATGTACACTTTGCCGCACGAGTGAGCGAGAGATCAGGGCCTCGAGATGGATTGATAGTGTTACATGTCAAAGGATTGCTAATTGCACGGTTGTGTTAAATGGAGGTGAGCAGAAGCCGCGGGGTGCAGAAGTGAAGTTTGTTGTGGCATCATTAATGTCTGGACAGACGCCGCCGCCGGCACATCAAGCTACTATCTACAATATTATAAATTTTCTTTATATATTTTCTACTTTATCGCCAAAGCATGTGGTTCAAAGTTGATTGGAAAAATTTAACAGAGTCGGATAGCTTGATGTGCTCAAATGTGCTGACGTCTATACATGATATCAGAAGAGCATTTGTTAGATAAAGAGATAATATCAGTCTAATTGCACTTAACAAAGTTGATGCAGCCTACCTCTATCCATTCGATGTGCATAGAATTAGAAGTTAATGATTTTGTACACCGACGAATTCATTGCACCAGTTTTCTCATATCGATGAGGAACAGTTATTGAGTTAGGAAGTCAAGTTAGGAACTCTAAGAGTTGGTATTCACCATCACTTTGTCCAAACGCGGAAAAGTCAATAAGAATTAATCGTAATCATCAATCCACCATTACAATCTAACACTATGAACTCACAGAGCTAATGACAAACCATTAGCTTCAGCATAATAAACTTACATATGAATACCAATAGATGAGTAAGTGGCGCTATTTCTAGGAACCGTAACAAATGGCTGTGATTGTCACAATGCGCGACATCAAACAACGCCGGAATGTCAACTGAACTGATGCAATGGAACATTCTTTGAACTTCTTATTACTAAACTGTTGTAAAACTAGACATTTGTAAAGCCACTCCTATTTTATAAAAAGTCGCCTATGTCCTTCCTCTGACTCTAGACTATGTGTCTACCAAATTTTATTTACACCGGTTCACCCGTTCACGCGTGATGGCGTGACCAAGGAAAATAGAAACTCATTTAAAATTTATGATTGATATGAATTTTTTTGATGTATAAAACTTGATTGTTTTAATATTTTGTATATCATATCGCTTTACGCTTTACGAAAAAAAATACTATTTCCTTCTGATAATTAGGTATGTTACAGTAAAATCGGGCAGCATCTATCAAGAGAGGGAATTTAAAAAATGCCACGGAAGAAAGGGTTGAAAGGAAAAGGGAAAACCTGAGATATTTTATCCTTTATTATTCTCCTTTCCTTTTATATTATTTTATCCTTGTTTCTATTAAAGGCCAATTGTGACTTATAGAGAATTTCAGGACAGGTCAGGCAGAGATGGAACTAGCTACACCGATTAGAGCAAGGCTAGAATAAAAATAAAGAAATTAGTAGGCCAAGATGTTCACCACACAACGTATTCTAGCACACCTGAATAATCACCCACAAGGTATCTTCAGGCATCGCATCAATTACCCGCAATAACATCACTATGATAGGGATGTTCGCCTGGGTTCAATCAATAGCAGCGCGCTTTGTTCCACAGATCACTGGGACCCTATTAGTCCGGACTCGTAGGGATGGGGCAGCGTCGAGGGACTTGTCGATGCTTTGCGTGTTTCGGTTTCACCGTGTGTTGGCGCGCGTGTTGTGATCGAGTGATGAAATGAGCTTGGCTAGCTAGTCAAAATTGTACTTTGGTAAAATAAAAGACGTTAGATATTCTGGGTAGAATCTGTATGCATAGTATACTTGTATTTTTCTTTATTTATATGGACATAATTATTTACAATTTAATTACAAATAAAACTATATACAAAGAAAATAAAAAAGAGACAAATTAAAATAGTGCATCAAAAAATAGTATACTTACATACGGAAAAATAAAAATTGTAGTAAGTAAACTAATCCTTGTAGCATGCTTTTGCATCAATCCTTTTAAAATTGTTTTCAGATTTCTCAAGAAAAATGCTCAATTGCCAAAACTCAGTCAAGTTTCAGTTTCTTCAATATCTAGATCTAAGTTAAACTTTACGAAACAATAGTTACTACCTACTGAACTAAATCCTAACTCGTTTATACCAGCACTTGCAGTCAGTCACTGTGTATAATAAATCAAAATACAGGCCCCACATAATAGGGATGCAGTAATCAATGGCGCAGTGTCTCCTACGTCTTGTTCGCAAGATCATCGGACATGACCCTATTAGTGCTGCCAATTGCCCAGGGAAGGGGACCATGTCGATACAATGCGGACGAATCACCAGTTAATAGGGTTGTTGTGTTATAACTGTGGGGAACGATACACGGTAACGAATAGACAATTAATAATTATTTTTATCAGGTTTTTGTTAAGATATCCTTCGGTAGAAAGTTTCTTTGAAGACAAAAATAACTAACCCTTTTAGCATCAAGTTGATTTAAAATTAGCTCAGTTTTCGTATGTTCTGAAATGGTTTTTGTAATTATACAAACGCCAGCACATACCCGAGACTGTAATTTTTTCCAATCAACTTTGAACCATAATATGCTTCAGTGATAAAGTTGAAAATCTATTAAGGCAATTTGACAGATTGTAGTAGCTTGATGTGCTGGCGTCTGTTCATTTTATTGAAATGCACAATAATAATATACAATGATATTGTGCCAGATAATTAACAAAAACATAGGCCGAAAGATCGCATGATGTAGGCAGAGGCACAAACAGTGAGCAGTCAATGGCATACGCTGTCGCAAGCGGCCTGTTCTTGAGATCATTGTACACGACCCTAAGCGACGGGTAAGCTTAGGGAAGGGGAAGTATCGATAGTTTTATATCGTTGAAAATTCGAGTTGAGCTTTCTGTATTCATTTTTCGATAAGATGTTAATTTATAGATATGGTTTCAATTAATTATTCAAAAGAAGAATCATTTTCTTAATTGGCAAAACGATCTTGAAATGGCTATTAATGATAAATCTGTGTGATTTAAACAAGATCTTTATACAATCAATTAAGAGGTTCAACAGGATATATAATTGCAGGCTGCAATAAAATTTACAACCAGTACTGCATTATTGCACATATACAACCTACAATTAAACAAGTTATAGATATATAAAGGGCAAGTTGTGTATCTGTATTACAATTCCAAAGTCAAAAGTCCTTCATAAAGCGTAAAAAGTCTCCCAAAATCGGGTGACTTAAAATAATCGTCAAACTGACATCGGTCAATGGTGCGTCCATCACTACGCTTATCTAAGCCGACTGCGATCGACGCCAATGACTAAGCCCCGTTAATCGAACAATTATTCATTGAAGATACTACCTCACCCCCTCCTGCCCCTTCCCTCACCCCTAAGAGGAGGGACAATCAATTATTTCTGGCCCTTTGTTCTTTTGGGACTGTTAGCCGGGTATCAACGCAGATAGTGCGATCTATTTCTTAAGGTATTTTTGTCTGGATTTAGGTGTGTGCTGAGGTTTGAGGTCTTAGAGTGGAAGTTAGTAATCCAACAAGGATGTATAGAAGATTTTGTAAATAAATTTCAATCTTGTTTTTGTCCTAGAAAGGTAAACAATTTGTTCATCGGTGTATATTTATTCTCATATATAAGTATTTTTAGAGTTTCATTTCGAAAGTCGTCATTATTTACAGCTATATTCGATTCGGCTTCTAGTCTAATCGGTTGCAGCTGAGTACCAACGTTTTACATGAAGCGACTGCCTATCTGACTCTTGAAACTATTTACGCGGCCAACCCTTCGTAAGACTGGCTGTCACTTCACCACGAGCTAAAGATCAAAATTCAGAATTTAATAAAAACTTCTTTGCACGTAAGCTTCTTATTGATTATAATCGTATAAAATTATCTAATTAATGAACGTCCGCATTACCACCGCACCGTGCACCGTAACATACCTCTCCAAACATCTTTACGCTGTGCCCTACCGGGTCCATATTGTTCCTAATATATTGCTTCAACTTTATAAAATATCACCTGTATAACATATGGAACGCAAATAAAGAATAATTGAGTATTGAGTATAACATTTATTCTTCAAAGTTTCAAAACCTTAAGTAATCATTTCAAAATCTCTACTACGATTTGATACTCTATAATCAGTATGTAATTAGTGAAAGTGTGCTGGCAGCCTACACGATGCCATTAACTGTTAATTGATATTAAATCGATGCAACGTTAGTCGTGACGGAAAGCGAGTACACCGGACTCGATTCAATCGCTAACCAGTATCGATCAATTAGATTAGACAACAAATCGATTCGAACATTTAATTATTATTTTGCGATCCAATGAGTTTGTAAGTGGTTTGTGATTCGTTAATTAGGTATCGATTTGATTGCGTTTAATTGTGTTACACAGGTTAACTGGTTTCAGCGTAACTATTTAGAGTTGTGCTTTTATTTAACGTGGGATTATTATGCTTTAGGTTGTAAAATTCATTTACTTCAGCTAGTAAATATATCTTTGGTTTTATGTCTATCTTTCTTCTTACAAAATACTTTGGTTCAGTAATGCATGCATGTGTGGATGCGCCAAAAATCAGACTAGGATGAGATGCAGAGTTTAATCTAACATTACTCTATGATCTTAAAAGTGATAAACCTATTTTGCAAATTAAGAACTTTTCCGTCAGTTACTAAACACATGCAGTACCTTCAAAAGACGCAAACTTCTGGCTCTATTTGCTATAACGCAAGTATACCTCAAACTAAGTTATATCAACCCAGTTATTAGCTACGGACACCTTTACTAACTAGACAGAGGCAATCAAACGGCCTATTCTCCCGGCTATTACAAGTCAACATGGCGGTGGCGCCTACAATACATGTCGTCAGAATGAGCTGACATTTGTGACACCAGTTGTGTTACTAGAGACAAATGATGGTGTTTGTTATGTAGTGACGCAAGCCTGAAGATGTTAAGTTTGAAAATGTTTTAATTAAGTAGCCTAACCTAACTATAAAATGAAGAGTTTGATTAGTCTCTCATTGTCTCAAATTGCAATAATAATATGGTAGGAGACCACTGGTCAAATTCAATAGTTTTATTGAAATATCAAAAACGGTTACTTTCAATTTGTATGAAAACACAAACTATAACGTCACAGATTTTTCACATCAAGCTGTATACTTATTTCGATTATATTATCAATTAAAAATGAAAACTATTATCTGTTCAAACTGACATTATTTTAATATGAACATTTACAAAATGAATATGATTAAGTATTTTTGACCTAGTCATCTACCCAATTTCCACCACCATTTTCTTTAAGAAAATGTTAGGTATTTTTTCAGGTTTTACACCATTTCCAGCTACTCCCATATCGTAAGGTAACTTTTCGACACAATAATTTTCTAGACTCTTAACTCAATAGCTATATAATAATTATTATTAACGGCCGCTCAATAAACGTCCGCACACCATAATTCATAGTGAAATGAAGCAGAAAACAATACAGCATCGCCGGCCATAGCGCGCGTCACACAGAACATGCGCTGCAGATAAATAACTGTTACATATTCAATTAAACTGTTGTGCACATATTTCCGGATCGCGGCCATATTTTACGGTCAATTAACTTTTAATTATTATAAAGCCTTATAGGTTGAATGGATTGATTCGATTCGCGTTTGTACTTGTTATATTTACTGTGATATAATGATCGGAATTATTTTCAAAGCTACGGCATATTAATAATACATGCATACATATATAAAAGATATAAATCAGTGTTTTTATTAGGTTTCTAAATCTGAGTAATATATGTATCTACGGACGCCAGCATAAAAAGCTACTACAATCTGTCAAATTTCTTTAATAGATTTTCAATTTTATCGCTGGAGCATATGGTTCAAATTTGATTGAGAAAATTTTACAGTTTCGAGTAGTTTCATGTGCTGGCGTCTGTACATTAGTCAGATTTAGAAACCTGTTAAAATTCTATACTGGCTCAGAGATTAAAATGATATTCTGAATATTCTATCATACATACATATATTAAGCATTTTCATTTCAGTAACACGGCCATATATTCTCTTAGTATCACAGAAATGAGCAAGCTAGCCATTCACAAGAGTCGATGTACTGGTGTGTTGTGTGTGTACATGCCGTATGCTGTGTCTGTGTGTGTGCGATCTGTTTATAATTAAGTGCAGATATTACGGCGCGCCGTATGACCGATCAAAAGCTTACACAGATATAGAACAACTGGAAGTGGCCATGGAGCGTGATTGATGTAGTTTCCAGACATTAAAAAATATTTTAATTTATTATTTGACTAAGCAATAAAATAGCTATTGAGATACATTGTTATAGGCATATGTGTTTTCCAAACGCCCTCTTCATATTTATCTCCTAATTTTCCACGGTACCACAAAATTGCTGCCCAACCACACAGAAAAAGGACGTTTTCTAAACATATACAAATCTGTACAAACGATTTCCTTTTTACCACCACACACATTTACACGATAAAAGAGTTCCCTAAATAGCCACTTCCATATTCGCCACATCGTTGTGCGAGGGCGTATAATTAATTTAGTTGCCATATTATTTCATCTCATTAAGCGGCTCGTTACAGGTGAATACCGCTCCAATTATACCTCTGTCTGCAGCGAGGACTTGTGTGAACGTGCCAATAATACGGGATTTTCTGTCTGTCATTCTTATTCACGAAGAATTCTAAAATGTGGGAAATAATTCCAAAATGATACCGTTATTTGGTAAAGATTTCTTATGCTAGGGATGAAGTCACATCTTGGTGTATCTAAAACTATGAAATCTGCTATGAAGCTCCAAGGAGATGCAAACATTTCAATGCCAGTATGATAACAACCACAGTCGATATGGAAATAGACGACGATTACGTTAGACTTAGGCCTCTGATTTTCAGTGTTTAATTTTGAACTTATTACATTTGAAACTACTTCGCGCACCCTGATAATAAATACTCCACAGCCTTCCTTGATAAATGGGCTATTTGACACTTAAAGAACTTTTCAAATCGGACCAGTGGTTTTGAGATGAGCGCGTTTAACCAGACACACTCTTTAGCGTAATAATATTTAGCTGTATAATTACTAAACAGTTGTTTGTTCATCACAGCCACTAGGAAGTATAAACTAATTCCATAAAGTAGGCTTAAACTGTTCATCTTACATAATATCTAATAACAGTCCAATTCCAATAAGGTTCTCAGGGTTCTAAGCTAAGATATCACATCTTAGATACAATTTGAAATGCGCTCCGTGATTCATGTGTTGTATGAGATATGGCTATGTAGCAATATTCTAAGCTTCAGGAAGCGGATGCTGTGTAGATACGTCCGTCTATCTCCCGGCTATCTGCACAATAGCCGTATCTATAGGTTGGTGTTGCGTTTAACTTGCAGATCCTGATTAATTTCTGTCTACAAACATGAAGTCAACCGTTCGTGATGATTGATCATTTGTGTAATCTTCAGAGGATTAAATGTAACAAATTTAGTGAACTTGTAAATTAGGTTTAGATAATATTACTCCAGTTTTCTTAAGGTATTGGCAGTGATTTGCTTAGGTCATTTATCTATCATGTTTAATCGGCAATCATTATTTGAACCGTTTGGGATTGAAGCACTGGGACTATGGGGCCCAAGTGCCCACAGCCTGTTTAAAGACATAGCGCTTAGTGGAGTCCACACGTGACCAAAGAGCTGGCCAATACCTTGGCCAATTACTAATCAGCCAACGTGGCAATGCGGCCAGCCTTTTGGGTATGATCCCCGCCATATCTCCGCTATAACAGCTATGCGGATGAATGATGAATTGATGAAATGAATTTTTTTATGCATTATTTTAATTTTATATGTATCATTTATAAGTTTGAAAATATATGTAAATAATAACTTTTCATAAATAAACATGTTGACATGAATATGGCACTTAGACCTCATACATTCTATTTTAAACCAATCAAAGCTAGTTTGCTTGAGTATATCTAAACAATGAACTCGGGCACAACATAACTTGTGGTTCAAGCAAACGATTGTACAATTCATTAATACTCGTTTGATCGGTATTGATCTGTCATGGCCGACTAGTGCCGTTTAAAAATACATCAGTATCGAGCCGTTAACTGCTAACTGGCGTTCGAGCGAATTGTGAACCATTTCCTGAACCGTCACCAGTGTATTGGTTATTGTTAACTATTTGTTTGTGTTATTAAGTTAAGTTTGTGATGTGGTTGTTTTTGAACTGGGTATTCGATTATGGGGTTAGATGTTGTGTCTACATACATATACCAATATATGTATTTAAGATGCAGTTTATTAGATATTTTATTGAGGTGCTTATGCACCATTTATATTGGAATATCTGCCTAAAGTCCTGGTTTATTCTATGAATAAGCATAATATATATGTACATATACTGTGGTGGACAATAGGTATTAGAGATATGTATACCTAACTTAATTTGACCGATTTAAAGAACTCCTCTTCATGAACAAGTAATGCTGCCGTGATCTAACTTTTACTTGACCGAATTAAAAAACAAATAGTGCAGATGCCAGCACGTCAAGTTACCCGAAACTGACAAATTTTTACAATCAATTTTGAACCATACTATGCAGTAGCGATATAGTTGAAAATTGGATATATTGTAGTAACTTAATGTGCTGGCGTCTGTACAACATTGTTCGACACGTTCACACGTCAAACGATGCAACATGACAGATTGAAATTGACGAATTAACAAGCCAATGAAGTAATTCATCTCAATTGTCTCTCGGCACCGCGCAGTCCGCACCGACCGGCTGAGTTGCACACATATTGTTTGTTGTATTAGGCCTTTTTATACGAGTATATATAAGCTTATATATAGATAGATAGATAATTAGAAATGAGATGCCAATCTTAAAAGATAAAAAAAGGAAAAATGCATAGACGTTATCATATTTGGACCATATATGTATATGCGCGCTATAGTCGAAAATCTATAAGGAAAATCAGCGCCTGTATATAAACAGCATACTTTAGTTTGGAAATTGCTATAACATACTTTTGAAATAATTGCCAATAAGTATTACGCTGCAATATCATTAACTGTTTCACATGAGGTACACCTGCAATGCCGACCGCGCAATGGTACAAAGTATTTTATAACATTTTTTCCTCACAAATCAAAGTTTGTTTCAAATCAAGTCAAATTGAAACGAACTATATGTGTTTATTACTACTGCTTACTTCTTACTTCTTAGCTTCTGCCTACTTCCCGCATCTGGATGAAAACTATGTATGTATGTATTTACAAAAGAAAAGTATATAAGTATGTTTATCAGTTCTCTAGTACCATAGTACAAGCTCTGCTTAGTTTGGGACTAAGTGACGTTGTGTGAATGTGTGAGGATATTATTATATTATATTATAACTAGCATAGAGCCTGCCTCGATCAATGGGTTATTTGACACTGCACTAAGGCAATTAACATAAAAAATTAAAGATCAATTCTATTCATAGTCATCTTCGTAACTACCTAAATGTATAAGCATCTTCAACAGATTTGGCGGAAAGTGTTTGATATTAGTCGCAGATAGCATGAGCTGGATAGCGCTGCAGCGCTGCAAAGCTGCAGACATCAAAGTCGGCCTCTTGAGAGCCGCCGATACAAATGTGCGGATGCAATCTCGATGCTTATGGGACGCGGATGTACGGGTGCTGGATGGGGCTTGCGATTACAGGTATGATACAAAGCAAGAATATTTATAAAAGTAAGACCTGCAATTTAAACCTATCATAGCAGTAATCCAAATGGCCTAATATTATAAAATTTAGCGAACTAAAGTAAAGTTATTTATCAAACTCATATACAAAATTAACTAGTATAGTAAATCATTATCTCATGACATAAATACTCGCTCCACACTATCCAGCACTTCTATAATAAACACGGAAGCACATCATCTGACCATTCAATAATTTGCCCAAGATCCATTGAGCCCAAGGTCACATGTAAGCGAATTGGCAGCTTCGTGACAAGCTGCACTCGACAGGACAGTGACTGACTGTCCCACTTACTGTCCAGATCACACGCCAAATTAAATCTGAATTATAGCGCATTTAGACGATAGTAAATACTCACTAGCTTTTAACTTGTCATGCAGCCATTTGAAGAATGTTTATGTAGCTGAATGATAGCTGGTATTTAAATGGGTTGTTATTATATTACGCTGGAAGTAATTTGTTTATGAGCGTTAAGTCTCGACCGATTTCTAAATAGTTTCGAGTTCTTTTGCTAGAAAAGATACTTCTTATGAGTATTACATGTGTGACCGTTAAGAAACATTGCTTCAGAAAATGATGTGATCAATAAACTGCATCTTTGACTCATACAGACGTGCAGAACTGTTCTAAATATTAATTTATAAATATGTATAGTAAGTTGCTTAGGAACTGTAAAACTGACCAATTTAGACACATCTACATCCTTTTGGTACAACAGACTAACAACAACATCCCAACTACGCTCACAAATTGCAGCCTTCATCACCTTGCCACATCCATTCAGGCTACATCGTCGTCCGTTAGCACTTCTCTATCGCAATATCTGCAAGTGTATGCGAGCAGTTTTTGGCACCGTCGGAGTTGCCAAGTTGCCGAGTGGCAGCGACTTGGCACTCCACCAATTTATATTTAAACTCTATTAAATAAAATGCCACTTTGTACTAACATGCTTTTGATAAATTTTATGAGGGATCTATACGGGCGGTGTAGAGCGCCCCGCTTTGTTTGTGTGTGTGTGATTATATCATGAGTGTTACATTTTAAATAGCGGACATAGCGCAATGAAGATGACTAATTATTGTTCTTTCGAAGAAGTGATTCTTTTTCAACAAATCAATATACATGACACAAAAAAGAGTTAAACCCCAGACAAGTCGGCCACAGGCACTCATCGGCTACGTCAAGCGCACAATAAGCGCTCATTAACAAACATCATCAATGGCCCGAATCAATGCCAAACAAAACATCAATTAGACAACTCATTGAATTGCAAAACGAAAACCTGCGCCAACGCAGCGCGCGCTCGTCGGTGATTGGCCGACAGAAACTGGGCCTACCGTTCTCCCCTCCCATTGGTCGGGCCTAACAATTTGGCAAACTTTCAAACGGGCGGGGCTTGAGAAAAGTTTGAAACAAATGAGTTTCTATACTGATCCGATGACAAGCGAAGTTATCCACGAAATTAGGGTCAGTGCGCAGTGTGGTCGCCTCCAGTCGTTTATTTACGTGCATGACAGCGAGTGCGACATGTGTTTATTAGACGACACTAGGGCATGTGTCGGTAATCAGCGCATCAATTTTAAAAGCATTTTAATATGAATCGTTTTATGAGCTGTTTCCTTTGAGGAAATAAATTATTAGTTCCAGTTTTTGATTCTGGTTATTAAATTAATGTTTCCACTGAAACTATTTCGTTTGACATTTATTGCGAAAACACTTACTTTTCTTTATAAATTTTCTTAATAAAGACAGCTACACTAAAGTTATATCTATTAAGCATAAGTAATTCTGCAAAGGGAAACAACAGAATTTACACTTGAAACGTATTCAACACTAAGTACAGCATTCCGCTAAACATTTAAAACGGCCATTACAATTAATTCTCATTACAGTACTTATAGGAAAATAAATAAGTAAAACAATTCGCCCACGCGACGAGAAAGTTGCATTTAGTTAAATAACTGGCGGCGATCCGCGAGGTGCTAATTAAACCTAATCGGGAATGCTCGCCGGCCATACGCAGATAACGTAACTCAAGATAAACGGCTTAGCTTAAGTGGACGCCAGCGCGTCTCACGTGTCACTCTTTATAATTCTTTTGTTGTGTACAAATTTAAAGATATTTTAAACATTTTTGTTTCGATTCCCTATAAACTAATTGCTCCATTGCGACTATCTCCCGCAGCCGCATACAAAGTAGCCTGTGCTATTTCTAAATTTTTACCAAACTAGAATATCTGTAAAGTGTACCTGATTTCATTTAAAATAGTTCAGTGGTTTTGGCATCGAAACACGACATGTAGACAGACAGATTTATCAACTCTGTCAATCTGTCTAAATAAGGATGTATGTTAGAGCGATGAAAGATGTAACTTAAATTGAAATCGACTTATATTTCTATACTTAGCTAATTAGTGTATTCAGATTTGTTTTTTAAAAACTGATTAATTTTCCTATAATACATAAAACATTTCATATGAAAGACAATTAATTTCAATAAAACAAAACCTTAATTTATCTTTATCTTTAAATTAGAAAAAATCGATTTAAAATAAAATGTTATAGCTTTATATCCTTTTAAGCGATCCTCATACTTCTTTACCAATTCTGGACGAACAAGCTAGTTTATTAATATTTAAATAATCATCCTGCTAAGAGTTTTATCGATACTCGTTCCATAAAATCGATAATAGAATTATATGGGTTTTCTAATATCGATAGAAGATAATAATCACATTGACGTTTCTATAATGACGAGTGACGAGGGTTTGTATCGGACCCCGGATGGGAGGACCATAGACTAAACGATTTAAAAATAGCAGAGGATATTGTAAAAGCCAAAAAATTGTCTGTTTTAGTTATTTTTTAAGATCTTTGATGCATTCAGTGTAGACAAACCCAACGTTAGTTATTTTAATTTGAGCTTTAATTTAGATGTATTTAATATCATCAATATTTTGACAGCAATCGGGGGCAGCAACTAAAACCCTGAACGCTTTTCCATCTGTCTCCGTAGGCACAAATTATGACCAGTAACCTCTGCATCCTTATAGCTTTACTCTTTGCCAGTCACCCCGGGCGGGTGTCCCGGACGCCGGACGCCGCGTCGGGACCACCGGCGGAGCTATTTGCATAAAAATGCCCGGACACGCGCCTTAATTGATCGCGACTGTACCTGGAGCCTCCGTGTTCGAGTGCGAGTATTAAATTATATTCTAAGTGGGCTTAATTGGCTTGTGTTTAGTGTACGTGTAGGTATTATTGTGGTCTGGTCGCATCTGTTTTTTTTTATATTCTGTAGCGCTATTTGGTTTTATGGGGGGAAATAAAAATTGCGTTTGAATGTTATGTTTGCGAGCCTATAAGTAAATCTGTGGAAAATTGTTTGGTGCCGTAGAAGTTAGACTGACAGTGAGACACATTGTACTCGATTATTATTGGTTATTTTCGGCTATACTTTATGTTAAAATGACAAATTTCAACAGCTATCAAGGACGATCCACTTACACTAAGTCTATTACCGACTTCTAACACACATTGTAACAGCATAGTTCGTACATTCCATTGGTCATTAACTTAGGTATAGGTAATATCGCTAAATACAGTTTGACCGCACTATTAATGTATGCACGTACAACATCGGCATGTACAAAGGCGACCACAAGTCAATCACAGGCTGCGGTCTAACATAACATTATCACAAGACGTACTGATATGATTATGTGATTATGTATCAATCTGCGGTAGTGTGCGAACTGATGCATACTGATTTAGGTAATCAGGATAATATGTGGATTTATTTAAAGGTAGATCACTAATTATTGTAATACAGTTGAAATAAACTCTACCTTTTTTCCTTTAAGGCACAGTTGCTCGAAGCTCGTTTACGTAAAGTTTAAGGTTAAGTTTTGATTACAGTAAAATTAGCCGGAGGAAAATTTAAAAAAAAAAACATTGTTCAATGAGAGATTACTTTAACGAGCAGTCAAATCACAACCGGACCTAACCAGTTTAATATTTACCTGACCAGTTCATTCATCACACTGAAACAAAAGAAACACAAAACAAGTAATTACCATAAACCCTCGAATTGAAAGCTTAATTTTTAAGTGAACTATCCACCACCCCTATTGCCCAATTAGGATAGCGCCAAACATGTGATATCATTATCAATAACTTCACACACCACTACACCCTCGCACAAAAATATTGATGAACCCCCGTGCACCCCAACAGTCTACGAACCCCCGCACCCTGCACCCCGTGTGACATAGCACACATTGCGTGCGCGCTTACGATATTTCGCGATGAGTAGGTGTGTTGTGTTACAACATTGTAAGGATTGTAATGAAAGGAGGGAAGGTGTACATCGAGGAAGGAAGGTTGAGAAAAGTTGCTTTGAGGATTGAGAGACGCCAGCACATCAAGCTACCCGAAACTGTCAAATTTTCCCAATCAACTTCGAACCATAGGCTTCAGCGATAATGTTGAAAATCTATTAAAGAAATTTGACAGATTGTAGTAGGTTGATGTACTGGCGTCTGTAGGTACATTTTATAAATAACGGCAGCAAGATAAATAGTTAGTGCCACTAATCTTAAGCTTCACGTAAGTTACGTAACTGCTAAAATAAAAATACGTAAGATTACAGACACCATAACATTAGACGGGGAGGAAAAAATCCAAAGTAAACAATACTGTATCATAAAACCGTCAATTAGTCCGTCACATCGCCTGCTCATCATTTTTCCGAAGAGCGAGTGCGGCGCGGTGCGTACGTGCGTTATCAGGCCTACATCGCCGCGGGCCCTCGCTCAGGGGCCCTCGCAATTTAGGGGCCCTTAATGATGAGACTTTCAAATAATGAATTGGGTGTCGAGACTTTCTGTTCAGCTTTATAGTCTGGTGACAAAGTGTCAATTGTTTGATTGCTTTTGTGAGGTTTTTTTTACTTATTCCTGCCCTTAATTCTTATCATAAGTTTGGTTGTACAATTTTAAATGAAGACCGCTTTTATCACATGGAATGGAACTCTTCTACGAGAATATTGATTGCACTTTCATAATTTATGATAAGTACGCGCTGTGAGCGTAATTAATATCAAACAATTGTATATTGATATAATGATGAATAGCTAATTAGCTAACACTAGCATATATTTCTTTCATTCGATTACATTGCAACATATCTCCGCACCATAAAGCGAGTTCATAAAACTATACAATCGCAGCTTCCGTTGGATACATCCCAATATCAATTCATAAAGAGCTTTTCAGAATATCATTTATTTAAGTTTCGCCGGTCGTTTGGACGTCATCAAAGCAATTTAAAACCATAATACTCAATTATTAAAGTTGATATTTAAGTAATAAATCACGTTATAAAACTTCGTAACACGAACTCCGAAATGGTTCGTATTACGTCATTTCTGTGGGGAAGCGTTTTTAAAGTGCGATTTTAGACTGCCCTCTGCTATGAACGAAACTTCGGGAAATAAATTGGAAAGTAAAAAAAAGAGATTTATTGCTAGCCAACACTAACAACTGTACTTGCTAACACTTTTATCTGTTAAATCGAAAATAACTGCCAAATTCACTATCACAACAAGAGATATTATCAAAAGCAAAATTAATTATTAACAACAACCTTATAAACATTATTTCATCAGCAGCGTCTCATAGGAACCATTCTGCGCACCTAGATAAAAAGTATAGGTATCTTCCTCGATATAGAGGTTAACTTACACTAAAATAATTAGTAGTTCTTAAGATTAGCGCGTTCCAGCAAACAAAAAAAAAATATAAAAAGACAAACAGACCGACAACACAAATCTGTCTTGAAAGATGTTACAACGTTTTGTTGTGAAAGTTTCAGCACATTTCATAAGACCTCGGCCATTTAACACTTCGTACGTGGAAATGTTGATACACAAGACTGTTGGTAGCCGATCGAACTGTCAAATTGTGATTACGAATAGACCTCAGTTAGTCTTGTGACGTACAACTAGCGAGGCGATAACAATGGATGGAAGGCAGAGCTATTGCATAGGGGATTAAAATTGAGATCTGAGAATTAGAGAATAAATTCTAAATATTCTTGGAATTGCTCATCTATAACACCAAGCTACAAATTCTTTAATGTATTACAATTTCAAAATGTTTTATATTTTTTCCACGACAGTTTTAATAACATGAAATTTTTAAGAAAATCACTCGTTAACGTTATTCTATGAAATCAATTGAATCTAACATTTTGATACAAAAAAAAATGTAACAAGCTTTTATCCGTATAAAATACTTTAGTGTCACATAGATAAACGACAGTGCAATGACCGAGAGCCCACAAATATATCGAAACTTCAACATAAAATACTCGATATCAACGTACAATGTAATAGTTAAAATAAAAATCTTCCGACAAACAGCCTGATAGATACAATTTGTCACCAAGAAGCAAGAATTTTAAATATGAACAGCAACATCCGCGGTAACATAATTAATATCTTGCATATCGCGTAGCTTTCTGTCTAGCGCGGCCTAAATACGTCACGTTGAATGGCGTATAAAATTCCGGTTAAGTTATTTTTCAGCGAGGAACATAGTATGGCTGTCGTCGCACCATGTCGCTGCCGATTAAAAAATAAAACTTCAGAGAATCGCGCTATATCCGGCATAGTTTGTAGAGGATTAGTTGCTTAGTATCTAGTTCAACTCTCATTTTGATGTTCGGATTAATTAATGCAGTTTAAAAGAATTAGTGGCTGTTTATGTTATAATGACGAAATTAATAATTCTTGAAGAACATTTTTAAAATTCCGTATGACACCTAGATACCGTAGTATTATATTTTTGTCATATAGCGCCATGCTACATATTTATCAAACGTGTTTTGAATAGATGATCGAGCTGTGATAACATATTATTTAATACTTTGAACATACTAGACAACATAGCATTTCCTTACAGACATTCGATGAAGCGTCTTTCTTATTATTTTATTTACTTTTCATAAAATAATGCGACGGTTTACTGGTAGCTAGGCTTTATTACGTACTATTGTTGTTTTTTTCCATATTTATTGTCACTTCTATTTCTAATAAAATAGAAACCAACGACAATATTTACAATATTTCCCCTGGTAACCCTTCGTCACAAACAAGCATAAAGTTACGTAATGTTTTCCACACAATTTTCTAAGAAAATCAAAGTGAGGCAAGTCGTTCACAATACAAGTTAATTCCGATATTTCTTTAATTAGACTTTCCGAGAACTCCCTTTGACCAAATGACGTATCTAATGCATAGACTAGTTGGAAATACAATGGATTATAAATGTTATGTCATTATAGAATATCAGTTATTATGAGAAATGCCTTATGTTTGTTTGTTTACGAAGTAAAAGAAAAAAATATATAATTGTCGTGACACCTAACATATTAATAATATTGTTGTTTCTATATTTTTATGACTCGTATTCTGGATTTAGAAGGCGAAGGATGAGGTGTTATTGACACAACACCTGGTGGTGCTGGGCAAACCCATCAGTGGATTGCGATATTTCATATTATGATACTGCCAAAATATTTTAGAAGTCATTACAATTCTGGCATTAGTTAGAGATAGAGGAAAATAAAACATACCTACAAGTCCCATTTGAATCAATTTCCATATTAGCGTTCCGGAAAAAACAAATTAACGAAGTCACATTAGTATAACATTTTAATTCAGATGCGTGTTTTTAATTTTAGCTGAATTGATTTCTGAGAAGTTTATAACGGCCATCGGATGGCAAATGCGCGAGATCAAACCGCGCGGCATATCCGTCGTGCGGCCTGCGCGCGCGCAGCGGCGATCACTTCGACACGTAGGGCTGCTATAGCACAAAATACCTTATTAATTTACATAAATAATTATAACTATGGCAAATATGTATCATAAATATTAATTTGAGTTTTTTTCATAACGCTACCGCAGTAAGTCCGCTAAAGCGATTCCGATGTTAATTTAGGGGAGATACAAAATGTGAAAAAGTCCTGGTGGCCTAGTGGTTAAAGCACCAGCCTTTCGAGTATGAGGGTGCGGGTTCGATTCCAGGTCAGGCAAGTACCAATGTAACTTTTCTAAGTTTATCCTGGAGACCAATGACTGATTAAAAGGTGAAGGAAAACATCTCGAGGAAATCTGGACCATAAAGTCTGAAATCACCAACCCGCATTGAGCAAGCGTGGTAATTAACGCTCAATCCTTCTCCGTGGGAGAGGAGGCCTGTGCCCAGCAGTGGGACGGTAAAAAGGCTGTGATGATGATGATGACGAAATGTGACCCGGGCCAATAATATCGGCTCTATATTTAACCGAGTATAGATTTGTTCCTATTGGATGCAGGTGATACTGACACACGCAAGCTGGTTTTACCAAAAATAAAACCAAATGTATTTATTGTATAATGTAAGTTAATTAAAACAGATAAGAATTGCTTTAATTAAACGAGATAAGATATGGTATAATACTATCCTACTTACATTTAGGCAATTAATTTGAAAACTTCAAGCAATAATCTGTTTTCAGGCTTATATCATAATTAAGTAAGAGATTAATTACTAGATAATGACCTTATATTTAAGACTAGCTTCTGCCAGTGATCTCACCCGCAAATCGAGGGAATTACTTCACGCACCCAGAAAAATAATAACCTGTCGCCTTCCTCGATTAATCAGCTATTCAGATATATCACTGAAATATTTTTTCAAATAATACCAAGTAGTTCCTAAGATAAGCTCGTTTAAACAAACAAACAACTTCAGCTTTATAATGTTAGTATAAATAATGAGGCCATATAACATAGATCAAAATTGGTAGATATAAAATTCCTAATTTCTGGTAGAGATATAAAAATTGCCGAGCTAACGACCCCGCTCTGCTTTGCATAGATATAGACAACAGATGAAAATTAATTTAATAATTTTTAAGTTTATCGCAATCAGACAGACGCATTGTTTTATAATTTCAAGTAGTGAAAAATAAATGTTAATGAAAATTTTTCCACTTGCCAACCCTATTGTACGTAACCTGATGACGGGAAGCGCACAATTAAAGAGTCGGGTGCGCGCGCGCAGCCAGCGGTATGAGATCTGCTTCTGTGAGGATGTGTCCGCAGCTCATTATGGCGTAAGAGGAATACTGTTGATATCCGTCCTACTGACTTGATTGGATTTGTCATAAGATTGGCATTTTAAGTTGTGTGAAGACAAGAGAAAAGTGAGAGATGCAGCGCATATGCAGATGTTACGAATGTTCAAAGAAGCTAAGAATAGATAATGCGAATAGTGTTATTAAAATGAGAGTCAACCATCAGCCTCAACTACCACACGACTGGCCAAAACAATCTCAGGGGAAAAAAGGTAACTCATCTGAGAGCCTCTGCTCAGTCAGTCTTTTAGGAATTAATAAAATACAAGAACAAGAATATTTTGGCATACAGTTATTGGTAAATAATTAGGAAAGCTACGTTCATCTAAAATGATTAAATTCATAAGTCTTGGTTGTTATTATAAAATCGCTGATATCTATATGACCATGAAATCACAACTGACACTTGTCGCCATATTTGACAATGTCACGCAATCAATAAAGACGGGACAATTCGCAACACAATTGTTCCCGATTGTACTCGTAGCCCGGTGGGAGCTGGGGTCGCACTAATTAACCCGCTGCCGCTGACTGTACCCGACGGAACCCGACGGGGCCCGATTGTGCACGACGAGGGTCAGATATAATAGGGTTATGATCGCTATGATAATCTTGTTGTAATATTGTAATTAAAGGTGTTCTTAGCTATACTTATGGATGATTATTTGTTACATTAAGATAACTGATACCGAATCTAGTTAATTGTTAAAGTTTTATTAAAAACTAAAATTTTGCTTACAAAATATTTATAATTAAAAATGTATCTATCTTAAACCTAAATGCTACTAAGTCGCACGCAATTTAATATCAAATAAGCTCTAGAACAATTTGACTGCACTATTGAATCCAGATTGCAGTGGCAACAAGTCAATGACACTTCAAACCACAATTGGATCCACCTCCTTAGTGAACACATAACATGAAACATGGTTATAACATCACCACGGTCTATTTAAAATAGACACTTACTAAACCAAAGCCGGAGCTATTCAAAAACATCAAACAGTTAATAATTGCAAAGACATACGGAACCGAAATAGCCGCGATGAATCAGGGTTCTCTGCGGCAATCAAACGCATTAGCTGGACATGGAGCTGTGAAACGTATGATGTCGCATCTGAGCCGCGCTAAATTGCGCTCTCCATAACGCGGTGTTAAATGCGCTGCTGTAAATCGTAGCTCTATGTCGGATAGTTTCAATGTTAAGGGGAGGGAGACATCCTCAATGTATTTCCGATACAGTAATCTTGTATAGGATTTTAAGAATAGGTTTTATTTATATATATTTAATTACCTATCTGTAGTTAAGTTATTTAAAACAATAAATAATTAATTAATTTCAAAAAGTACTATGTCATCAAGATATATCTACAAAAATCAATCAGCTAATTAAATTACGCAGTAACGATTAGGTATAATAAGTGTTGATATCTTAAGTGAGAGACCAACCCACCTCTTTATCCTTCATATACTTATAAATATACATTCTTAAGCAGATTAAGTAGTTAGGAAGATAGATGCGATTATGTGAATGTGCTAATATCCTTGATCGGGATCGGAGTCACCCCAGACTTTGAAACGTCTACCTACAAATTACAGGCGGCGGTGTTCCCGCCTATTATTACGTGGCTAATATGAAGCCTCGCTGCTGAATATGTATGAGTTTGGAGCGAGCTGGTAATTGTCTGCCAGACGATGTGCTGATACACAGACATAAACACTTTTAATGTAGAAATAGTTTTGCAAGAAAAGCTTTCATTGTGTCATAATCTGGTGAGTATTCAGTATTTGTGGTGATGACATTGATAAAATAATATACGAACACGGTTTTATATTTTAAGGTATGTCAGGAAATGAGAAGCCTAAAGCAAAAGCAAAATAAACCAAATCAACGAGAAAAGTCGTCTCCTTAACCGCCATTTTCGAATATCGCCGTATTATTGTCGCGTACGTCATACAACGACGAGTACACCACACTTTGATCTACAACATAAGCAACATCGACTCTTAACGACTACACATAAAGTTCACATTCCAATGCAACAAAATTTATAGACTGGGCTCTATCATTACCATTTTAGCTGTGGTTCTGTTGTTGATTTATAGACTCTGTGGTTGGACAGTAAGGTTGATTTTGGTTTGGTTCAGTGTGCAGACGAGCAATACCGAGTGTGTTTGACACACGTATAATTGGCGAGAAATGGGCCGCACTCCCTTTATAAACTGTTGCTTAGAGGTTTCAGTACATTAAGGCGTAACGTGTAGAACATTTGACGACTTTTGTTCTAGTTTACCTGTGAAATGGATATTGTATTGTTGCTGCGTAAAAGAGCACACATTTTCATGGGTGTCTGTCATGCGTGATTATCGAAGGACTTTAAATATTACTTTCTTCTTTCTATTGTTATGTGAAAACTAAATAAGCAATATTAACCTTTGGATGCCATTTTCTCTAAAAACTCCTGGCTAAGCTTTCAACAGCGGTGCTATACTCGTAATTGTTAGTGTTAGTTAGTCTTCAGAATTATCTCAACCAAATCATATGCTACCCGTTAATGCTTCTGATCTTTTTCCAAAAACAAATTTAACTTTGCAAATATAGTAGAACCTGTGAGTATTAAAATTCTCTAACGAAGAAGCTGGCAGCGCACCCCTGCAGTGAGCACTGAGCCTTACGCCACCAATTTAAGCATTTTGATCAAATAACCGATTCACAAGGAATCTGATCGTCCCTGATTATGAACTACCCTCGTTTTGGCCACTCGTTAGCGCGTTTTAATATTAATTGCTTATATGCTCCTTCTCACTCTATCTCACAAGTTTTGTGCAAGCTAGAAGGAGATGCAAGACGGATTTGGATATCGGGGTGGATGATGAAATATTAGTGATGTCGGAGGATTTATAAATGGTGGTTGGTAAATTGTAAATATAGCAGTTTTTCGGTTTTAATGAAGGGCAGATGGTAGCACGGTCCTAAAAGTGTATACTGAAGAAAACTTTTGTTTTTAAAATCAAAATGCTATTGATATCAGCTTTTAAGTATTTAGAATTTAAATAACTAAAGGGCAATAAAATAATGACCGATGACAAATCACCACAAACTAGGGATGTGACCTCATCACATTTAATTTAAGCATGCAATAAAAATTCTGCCTAAATACGTTTAATGTCCAACTTAAAAATTAAGTGGTTACTTTAAAATACCACCCAAGTCATTAACACCAGTATATTAACCTCTCAATAGACCGCACACCGCAAGATACTTCATAAAGCGATCCATATAATTTGTTCAGCAAACAGCCACGAAAACAAACATCTCGGCGTAACTCATCGCTTCATTGAATCTCAAATCGTCTCAAGCACATTACATTATTACTGCTACATAACCAGCGTGAGTAGACCTCTCCCCCCTCCCTTAACACTTTTAACTGTAGTAAGTAAAGGAGGTGATGTCTGAAAGGGAACAGATCAAGACATAATGGTCGTTTTAACATTCAGAATATAGTCAGCCGTAAACAATTGCCCGAGAACTGACAGTTTTATTTGAAGCACTTTATGACGTCGCCCGCTGCTTATTAAAGGACCAATTTAAACCATTATAGTGTTCATAAAAGCGTACATCATCCTGTTTTGTTGTTGTCTCCTTTGCTCTCAAGTTAAAGGGGTATTTTTTGTCCCGTTTCAAGATGCCGGGTATGGTTTACGGGATTTCGAAGTGAAGAGTATTTTTGAAATTGTTAGGGACTGATGGATGTGACAAAGCAATTTGTCGATATAAGGGTGAACATGAATGCCAATATCGAATTATTTCGACAACAGTTACAGAAAATCTGTTAACAAAAGCTATCTGCTGCCGTAAGATTTAAGGACAGATGACTTATTTTTCATAACCTTATTTTTACCTACTTTCAGTGATCCATTCGCAATTACAATTATATCTATTAAAAATAGTAAAAAAAAACATATGAATTTTAATCTCCGGGTTGGAACAAAAATGAACATCCTCAAATTACAATATTCATCAAAAAGCATCTAAATAATCCAATCAATCAGCAATCTGTTACCGTAAACATCGATAAATCGTATTTCGCACATCCCTATTTATGATCGACTAATGTAAGCGTACTTTTGAACATGAAACAACCGTTACAATTTCAACCTTAGGACGTGGGGATAAGGTTTGTTTTTTATGTTATGAGGTGTCAAGTTATGGTGGATTATATGTAAGTGGTTGATGAATGCCCGTGGTGATTTTATTCGATTGTTTATTCGTCTGATTTGTATCCCTCGGTATAAAGCTATGAGCACATTCCTTTAAGGCTTGAGCAAAGACATTCTACTGTATTGTGTACAGTTTAAGATGGGGCACTTGGGTTTTTATTTGACAATTAAATAAGGCAGTTATCTTTATGTTGATCTAAGAAAGTTTTCTTGTTGGAAATCTCACTTTTTCTTATTATATTAGTTCTCAGATAGTGATTATTTTGCAATTGCGCCTGAATTATTATTTCACCAAATGACTTCTTTAGTCGTAGTGGCCGCAATGTAGCACTATAATGTCGGAATCGCTTTGTGGGTTTAAAAAACTTTCACAAAGCAGCCGGGAGTCTGGAAGCTGGCGGAGTTACGTCCCCTTGTCTGGGAGGGAGAGCACGTAAAGCCGGCATCCCCGAATGCTACTCAGTAGCAGTCATTGTTACAATTCTACGTCAGACGCTGTCAGGCGAATGTCAGAAATCTCTGACACTAGAGCCTGTTAAGCGATTAAACTTGCAGCTTATTCGATAAGGAGAAGATCAGTTATCTTTGACTTACTATGTTCACTTACTTCATGCTCGTGTAGAGAGAGGTTTTGTTTGGTATCGTTAACTACTGAATCGTGCTTGATTATTGTATTACAATCACCCGGTTGCATAAACTGCTTTGTAATTATCGTTATCTCATTGTTCCCAGACCTCAGATGTATTTCCAGGAACATAACTTGACACCTTAAGTCAGAATAAATAAATGCTGTGACTTGCAATTAATTAAACAATATCACAACCGTTTTCCTCGAAGTATTAAGGGTTCATGGTGAACCGTACCCACATAATATTCATCAATTGGATTGAAGTCATATATAAAAGCAACGTTCCTAATTTGACCTGGCACAAACTCTGACTAAAACAAAACATAAATATCGTGATATAAACTTAATCAAAAACTCTATGTCATAATGACAAACAGACCTGTCAACTCATTAAGGATTGTTCCCGCTTCGCAAAAAAACCATTCGGTAAACATTATAAAATAAATGATGCTTACAACAGGCCGTAAATGGGTCCGCACCGTCCGCGGCCTGGATATTTTAATAGCATTTCTAAATGTCAACAACGGGACATGGGTAACGCGATAAGTCACGCCCCACCGAGCTATGAACAATAAATGTTATAATTATTACTTCATAAAGCTTTTATAAATAATCAAGTGAGGGGTGGGGGCTTGAGTAATGAGGCTTGGTGAGGAACTGGGCGGAAAGTAGCCCAAATTCGGCACCTTCGTGCTATTTCTGTACATTCTAAGAATATGTGCTCTATGAATAAGTCACCTTTATGAATGTGTCGTTAAAGGCCATTAACGTTTTCAAAGGTGAATGCAGCCATTTTCCTTTCAATGGGAAAGGAAAAGTCAATATTTATTATTATATTATATTCAAAATAAAAAGGAAAAAAAAATACTCGTATTCGAGTTTCTGAGAATTCAATCAGTCACCAAAATATTTTAATTCCATGTATAACAAATTAGTTACAAAAACAGGGTATAGCGATCTCTAAATAAACCTTCATTCATCAGCAGTCATCTACTATTGACATTTGTAGTGTAATAAATAATATGTAACTTTAGAATTTTTGTTATTTGTGTTTAAAAAATATACACAAATGCCAAAAGCAAATCTCAGCGCAGCGCAAAAGTTTCACGCCGCACCAAATGTTTGACTAAAACAACACGGATACAAAGCCTAACATTTCCGTTCTTCACACACGAGACCACGGGCAAACTGCACACAACTAAATAAAAATATGCAACCAACGCGACCGACATAAGAACAATATTTTTACGTCTATTAAAAACTACAAACGGACAGGATCTTTGTATCCGAGCTATAACAAATCATGGACATTAAAACAACTAAATCACGAAGTAATGCTGACCGCTACAATAACAGTGGGACGATTTATTAACTTAACTAAACAGAGGCTTCCCGAAATTAAATCGTTTGTTGTTTTTTTAAGCGTCTCCTTAAAGCACAGATGATAAATAAATTAATTATGTTTGGTTAATAGGCGGCGCGGGCGCACACGGCGGCGGCGTGTTCCCAGCTCGGGAAGTTTTTTGGTGCTCGTAAATTGTATGTGATTTATTTTGCTTAGGAAGTAATAAAGGTGAAATTAAGAGAATGTTATTTATTATACTGTTACGTATGTTATTTTTTTTAATCCAACTTAAGTCTTAGCGAAGAGTTCCGTGTGGGATATAAACCTTTTATTATTTTGAGTCTAATTTTAATTATAGAAGGTAATCAAAGTTTTACCATACTCGATTCCCGCATTATAAATTCAATCCGCCAAACACTACGGACATCCATTTCGAAAATACCACATACAAATTAATGTCTAATACAAAACGGCTAAACTGGCCTCGCTAGGGTTGTCTCTTTTTGTGGCCTAATGAGGCGGCCACGTTTGAACCGTAGGGCTGTCACGCAGCGATTAATGTTCGATCCATCAAAATTTAATAGCGGCCCGTCAGACTCCCCTTGGTCAACGACGCAATTTTTTAATTCCGACTTTTATTGATATTGATTTTTAAAACGTCATTTGTTTTTATTGGGTTGTTTAATTATGTCGTGTGGAGTGTTTGTGAGCTTGTGGGTTCTGTATAAAAAAGTTAGGAAGAATTTTTCCTTACCAACTTCGTTACTTGTACTATTTATTACTTTGTGAACAACTAAACAAAAATAGCTTCTGAGTGTTTTTAGGAAAGTAGCACAAACGACCAATTTATCTACTTATGCATTGTAACGTAGTGAAACCATAACATATTTTTACATAAGAATGATTCATTTTCGTGTACACCGCTTTTCGTAAGCAGATATGCGGGAAAATTCGAGTACTCAACAAACATGCGTTTCCAAGATAATTACACAATAACTCACCCACTCGAAAATCAAACGCCAACTCTATAAACAAAGCAATAAAGTCTAAATTTGCATAAGCACTGTTCGTAAACACGCAAAATTAATTCGGTAGAACATCAGAAGCCAATTCCCCGTAACTTAGCAACCCTGGCTCATTCGAATTACGAATCCTATTTGAATATTACTCACGCATCATCACTAAATTAAACTTTATTGGCATTGAATAAAGTTGATTTTAGATCGGTTTAAGCACTCGTAATAAGGACTTTGTGGAGCTAACCTGTTGGTAAAACAAGCCTTAGGTCTGCGAGGGAAGGTTTATTTTGGCGTGGTTGGTTGGCAACAGGTATTTTAAGTGGTATATTTTGTTTGTATTGCGAGATTCCGTACAATATTATAATATGAAATGTTGACGAATGTAAGAGGGTTAGAGCACAGAGCTTTTCAAAATGAAAATTGTATCGAATCGATGTGTTCGTCGGAATGTAGGGCTGATGAAAATATGGAAATGTAATATTTTACGTCATTATGGAATTTCAGTTGGATTTTTAAACAGATTACATGTTTTGGGGTTTAATTTAAATCAACATAATTTGAAACTTGACTAAATATTATTACAATGAACTTTGAGAATATGTATTTATATTTTTGGTATTAAAGAGATCCGTTATGCTTTTAAATCAAGCCATTATCATATTGATTTGATGCCTTAAGAGATAACAAAACTACTAAACTGACAGCCTACCCTATAAAAACTAGTTTCATAAATAACCTTACGGGTACAAATATAAAAATGCTATCAAACAAGACGATGGACGTAGCCCCTCAGGAGTATGTCAAGCTAATCCTCGAGTATGAATCATAAAATGCGACGTGTTGTCTGTCGGGCAGTGGGGGGCACCAATTAGTTCTGTTTGCTCACTGGCACGCTGACGAGCGGGATTACTGCGAGGAAGTCACTCTGTTTTCAAAGATTACTCCTTGAATAATAACTTTTCGAAGGAAGATATGTTTTTACTTGACAGTTATGTTATTGTTTTTAAGTAAGGTAACTGATATTTATGTCTAGGGTAGTTTATGTGTAAGGATTATTTGTTAGCTTTCTCGTAGATCACCCCTACAGATATTCAATTTAATAAATGGGTCCTATTTGGCAGAATTAATCTTGCCCCCTATATATACTTAGGTATAAAGGGTGTAGATAATTTTCAGAATCAATGAGGGTGCAGCTAGAGGGAGTGTCAGACACCTACTGACTAAAACCCACTATGTTTTTTCGGGAGGTCCCCGTGTGATAGAACCACAGTAACTTTTGCGAACAACCCGTAGCCCCGGTAGTTGCAATTAAGTAAGTTTACTCTTTCTTTCTTTCTTTTTAAGTATTCTTCTTGATATTCTTGAAAATAATTTATTTTATATCGGTTAACAAAAATATATGAATTATTATCAGCGCCTTATAAAACTTAAATTACTGATTGATGATCATACTGTATTGTGTGTGCCCGTCAATAAAGTTGTTCATTTCTGTTATGTTTCATTCTGTTCTGTTCTAAGTTAGATATAATAGAGACTGTAAATATGTTTACTTTGTTTAGCATTTACTTAAACCGTTGTGTAAATAGTTAATTCATTAGTACCAGTCTTCCCACGTATAGTGTATACCACAGTGTTGGAACACCCACGATTTTATACAAACAATCAGATTTCAAATATAATGTATATGTGTATGGTTACCTATACATTTTGAAATGTCAATGCGACCAATTAGCTTTGAAAGACGTAAATTGTGGATTCGAATAATGCTTTATAGAGGTAATTATGAGTTCAAAATAAAAGTACCTACTAAAATATTCTTACAGCATCATCCTTTTAACTTTAGTCTCAAAATTAACTCTTATTAAAAATAAACAAACGACTTTACACGCCAAATCCCAAGCGAGTTAACCAGACAAAGTTTTTCTTAACTTCGGCAGCACATACATCAACTAATTATGAACCACTTAAGTCCTAATTTGAGCACGTTTCTCTGCGCAGGAGCAGCTCGGGGCGGGAGACTACAAAAAAGCGCCGCTAACGCATGACATATGGTGTCAATGAGTTTATACAGGGTGGCAGAAAAAAAAATTAAGCATGTTTATTTTTCGCACCCAACCATTTTAGTGGGTTTTTAGCTTCACGAAATAATAATTATGAAGATGAATATCTCGTACGGCTGTTTATTTGTGCGCTATTAACAGATGCTGGAGTGGCATTCCTGGTAAACGGTTTGAGCGGCGCTACTTTATATTCTGTATTGAAAAAAATGTTTATTCAACACATATTTTACGAACTATAATTTAAACAAAAATATGTTTATGAGCAGTCGGATACTTAGCGCATACTCATAGTATACGCCTTAATGACATGATTGACACCATTTAAAAAAATAAGTCATATATTTTTTTCGAATATCCAAAAATGGGAAATATTTAAGTAGGTAAAAACGCCAGCACATCAACCTACCTCAATCTGTCAAATGACTGAAAATTTTACAGATCCGGGTAAGTTGACCTGCTGGCGTCTGTACATTTAACCCATTAACTTCCAGTATAAAAAAATCTAAACTGTGACTTGACATCAAACTTGAACCTAATTCTGGGAAGAACTAAACCCCAACACCAACTCTGGTGAAGCTCTGCGTTATTAATAGATAAATTCTTAGGAATAGTTCTGTGGACGAAGACGCTTTGTAAACAAATGTACGGACTTCAAAGTATTGGAGGACGATAAAGCATTTCATTGAGTATCGTTTTGTTAATTAGATTTAAACAACATGTAGGTGATATGGAGAGGTGATATGAGATGTGTGAATCCGTATTAGTGTCACCTGTAGTAAATTTTATTGTAATCATGGAGTTTAAGCCTACTATATTCTTCGTATTCAATGTAGCGTCAAGTTTACCCAAAAAAATAATACTAAACAAAAAATATTTTAATAGGTACAAAACAAGTAAGTATTTTGCTAATTATTTAGGACAATAAAAATGCTTATTAAAGATAAGATACCAAGGTAAAATAACAAGCTGAAACCTAATCATAACAAATCACAGAACACATTGAAATAAAATCTAGCACAAAAACACCACAACTAGAAAAACATAAATCCTGCAATATCCATTCCTCTTAAACGAAGAGCATCATAAAACACAACAGCCTGTATTCTCTGAGCCTCCATTCTACGAAATATGCAAAATGCGAAAAACCAGAAAAAAATACAGTTCCGCTTTTAAATCCTCCTGTATACTCGAATCCTTGCGGACTGCATAGATCAATAGAACAGAAAGAAGCACAATGAAAAATGGATTCTATGTCTTGACAGTAAGGTTGTTTTTTGTGTTTTGTGGGGTTAATTTAGTGAGTAAAACTGGCTCGTCAATTAGTGCCTAAGAGGCCACTCTTGTTATAGCGGAGCACACGTGTCGCGATGCAATTTGTTCTGATAATATTATTGTAATGATCGTAGTAATGTTCTGCGAAACTATTGTGGGAATGTGTCAATGAGATGTTTGTTTGACACGTATTTTATTTTAAACAATGTCTTAGTTTGTAGTGAGAACATTTCTATCAAAGTATTTGATTCATTATTGTATGGAGAATTTTAATATAGCTCGTGATATGAGGCGATTTAATATCAAACAAATAATGAATACGACTCGAGTCTTTAATACAAATTTACCTCTATGATCAAATATTTTATTCTAAATTGAAGTTATCGAAAAGACCATGTAAAAGCTAAGAACTCTGCATTATTGTGCGCTGAAAACAAACCTTTGTATCATGCTTTGAGATTTTCAGAACAAATATTGCAGAAAGAATACTTCAGTTACCGAACATATTGAAATCGCTGCAAGTATATGTATATCAATACCCACAAGGATAAAGGGTACTAACATAGATATTATTATCTCAAAGAAACTATAAAGCCTAATTCTCAAAAAAAAAAACACTTAATTTAGTGAACAAGGGCTCCTGTGATCCCACTCCAAGGAATCGTATCCCCGATATTTTTTCATAGAGTTTTTTGGTACGTTTTTGCGTTGGCATCTCGTTAACGATGGCATTAGGGATAATAGAGCTGGGCTTCCTACGCGACACGTGGAAGTTCCCCTTATGAAGATGGGACTCCATTAATTATGTTTCTGAGCGTTTAATATGTGTGTTGGTGTTTATTTGTTGGAATTTTGCTTATGCTGTAATATCGAGTAAAAGAATAGGTATTCATTGTTGACGAATTTCAAAATGTACACAGGACAGGACAGTTTTGGATTTGGTGAAGCTAATTGGTGTTGAGATGACAACGGCTGCCACATACCTATTTCTTCTACTGTACCTGTAGGTCTTGAAGAAGCTATTAATCATTCAGCTTTTATTGAAGAAACATTTAAAGAAGTTTAAAAGCGGACACAGTTATTTTCTTATCAATCTACTAATATGATTATATTCGTGAACTTTATTTATTCTATAGGTACATTTATTATTGAAATTTGGAGCCTGAAATCTGGATATTCCTTAAAAAATGGGGGAACTAGGCCCTTCAGGTGGCGGAAGCCAACCTCACACAACAACTGGCAACAATATATATATTCTTTAATAATTTCTACACAAGATCATCTGTAATCTGGCTCCATGACATAATTTTGCTGAAAACAAAGCATTAGTCGCGACCCAGGGTTTAATTAGTGGCACCATGTGTGACGCGTCACCGCGGGGGCCGTCCATCTGCCTCGCGCCTCGCTCTCGCTCATTGTATAATTATCTAAGAACGTTTGCTGATGACGCGGGGGACAGGCGGTAGACGGTTGACTATTTACAGGTTTACAGTGGGTTTTTGATAACTAAGATTATAAGATTAACAACACTTATATAAGATCCGCAATTTAACTTTGTTCCTATAAGGTCTTTACTCATATAATTCGAAGTTGGCTGCAAAACAGCACTTTTTAAATGTCAAAATTGACAAAGATAGCCCACAAAATGCCCAACATTCACCACTTCCTATGTTATATCTAAAATTTAAATAAAAATATAGACTGAAAGTAAGCCTAATCTGTTTACCAGTGTTGTTTGTTGCGGTAGACCCGTTAAAGGAATCACAACAAAACACAATAAGGTTAATTTTCCCTGTCCGCCTCCGCTTCTGTCTAACACCAAGCTATAAACAAACATCGCGACAACGTGTGGGTTACACTTCAAAACGTTTAAATTGAGAGATTACAGTAAACGCGGCGCAGGAGCTGCCACTCACTGATTTGTACAATAACAATTATGAATAAATTAATTGACGCGTCACATTTGGATGTTATATCATAAATACAGATTGTGTATTGTAGGCAATTAATCTGTAAAATGTAGTCTTATCAAAATTGTAGACACTTATAAAAACGCTTACGAAAGTAAAAGGATAAAGAACATCAGAATACATCAGCAAAGTCAAGTAGATTTTACATGGTTCACAGTGGTTCTAACATGACTTACAATATGAAATAATGCCAGATTTCAGGTACTACTGCACCTAAAACTAGTGATTTATTATCTAAATGCAACAACAAACAACTAACCTGCGTTTCGGTAACATTCAGTAACTTCGCCATGTCAGCCCTTTCTCCCGACGACAGGTACTTCTTCACCTCAAACAGTTTCTCCAGTTCGAAGATCTGCCTCCCGGTGAAGGTGGTCCTGGCTTTCTTCCGTCTCCCCACTCCTGGTTCCTCTCCTTCTTCGCTTGTGAGGGAACCTTCACCACCGAGAGGAGATCGCACATCTTCTGTTGACTTTTTCCTCTTGATCAACTTTGATGGATCTGCGGAAGAGTAATGTTCATTATTTGGATTGGTTGACGGAAAGATTTGGGTTTTTTAACCGACTTCCCAAAAAGGATGAGGTTCTCAATTCGACATTTTATAATTTTTTTCATATCTCCCTCATTAGCGACCGAATTGAAAGAAGCTTTCATTTTTCAATAAATACTTCCGAAATGGTCCCATCAGGTCCAAAATCTGATGACGGAAACTTCATAAATCAAGGGCCATTTTCGAAAATTATAGCGAGTATGAAGTGAATAAATGGTGGACGAAACACGATTTTGGACCTCGTCACTGAAAAGTTAGAAACTTAAAAAAAAAAAAGAAACAAAAGAAACGGCATCTAAAAACACAGAGGATCTTTTCCGGAAAATAAGGAAACAGTTGCAACTTCAGGTACCAATTATTGCACATGATGTATGTTATCTTTTTAATTTGCAATTCATATTTTTGGACAGTGTTTTCTTCCTTTATCTTAATTCTGAACTCATTGGATAGAAAATTAAAGTAAGAAAAAACGCGTTAATCATCGCAGGTGTTCCGATTAATCAATACGGTATCAACCAAATAAATCTTCTTATAAGCATTTAACAAATAATTAAGATAATTATTATTTAAATCATGATAATCCCACTTATGTATTTGTTATGTAGGTATAAAGAGATCAATTTTATTGTGATTGTGATACTGCAGTTGTAAATGCCGAAATTTGTTATACGGGACAGCCCTCAACAGACTGACGGAGTGAGTTCAGTATACCATACTAAGAACACTGGTTCAGCAAATTATCTCAGGAACGTTATGGAAATCCAATAAAACTGATTTGTTTTATAAAACCTCAAAAAAAATAACAGCTGATTTCACACGTCGATCGTCACGATTATTTCAAAAAAAAATCTGCGTGCAAAGAATGTAATTTTGCATTGAAAGAAAGAAAAAAATACAGAATAATTGGAAAAAGAAATCCTCAGAAAATTTTCAGTGGTATATGATTCAAAATAAGGAGCTGAATGCACCCTATCAGTTCGTGGAGGGCTGTCCCTTACACCCAGTATAGTAGTGTCTAAATCAGGTACCTACCTGATTTAGACCTACATCATTATGACAATCAAGCCATTATAGGCATGTGACTGGTACGACTGGTATTAATTAATGCAATCAACAATTTCGATGCGATTCCAACAACACCTAGCAATCTTGTCTTCTTATCTTTGATCGTGAATCTAAAGTTTATTTTAATTGATTCTTCCTAAAATTATAAATGTATTAATAAATTTTGTTACCTTTTTTAGATAGCATTTACTTACGTAAAATATGCTAAATTATAACAGTATATACTATTTTTTAACCGATTTCCCAAAACGGAGGAGGTTCTCAATTCGACATGTTCTTTGTAAGTTTGTTCTTAAAAATCACGCAGAATGAAAACTTGAGCGAGTGCACAGATGCCAGCACATCAGGCTACTAAAATCTGTAAACTTTCCTTAATAGATTTTCAACTTTATTACTGACGCATGTGGTTCAAAGTTGATTGGGAAAATTTGTCAGTTTCGGGTAGCTTGATGTGATCATCTGTAAAAAAATATTACACTAATTGAAGACATTTTAAACTTCAATCGTCACGCTAATACGATAACAAATAACAATGAACGAATCAATATAATTACAAATCGATTACATTGAACAGTATGTTAATGAAAACAATTACAATTGAGTGCCATCTCGGAACCATTAGCTGTGAGGCACGAAGTACCAGATTCAGTTCCAGGTAGTCCTGTAACCGATATAACATGGGTACGTGTCACTGAGTGTGTCAGCAGTATTGTTGTTGAGTAGTACGTGATGAGCGGAGCGGGTAGCGGGCTCGGATTTATGATTAGTAAGTACCTCAATCTAACCTAGTCAAAAAAACAAGTACACCGTTGCCGCACCGATACGAAACTTCTATTTGAAGAAACTGTACACATGCCAACACATTCAGCTACCCGAAACTGTCATATTTTCCCAATCCACTTTGAACCATATTCTCCAGCGGTAACGTTGAAAACCTATTCAGGCAATTTGACAGATTGTAGGAGCCTGATATTCTAGAGACTGTGCAATTTGGGCTTTTTGATGTGATTTTTTATGGTCTCCTATGGTCACATATGTAAAAGATGGCGCAAGAAACGGTTATTCTTTACACGAGTATGTACGAGTCCATAAAACAGTTCTATCTCAAGAGGCAGGTTAATCAGCAGCTTGTTAACATATTAGGTACCTACTATAGTCGCAGCCTTACCTCCATCAGTGGTGCGCATACGCCGACCCGTGGAGCTTTCTCACGAACGTTACGTGTTTTGCAACCGTGTCAATCTATTTATAACGCGAATCATCAAATTACTACCTAGACTGTGTCCTTGGAAAGTTAAGCGTCTCTACGTAAGTTAAGTAAGAAGATCTTAATGGTTATCATCACTCGACTCTCACCTCGTAGGCATTACTACATGTTCTACTATGTACTCGTACGAGTATTTGTGTAAGTTGAATAGTTTGTTTATTTTCTTGAACGGACTAATCTCAAGAATTACTTGGTCCGATTTGAAAATTTCTTTCAGTGTAAAATAGCCCCTTTATCAAGGTCTTTAACTCAAAGGCTTACCGGATTTTCATACGGGAAACTGTAAAAACCATACGCTAGCGAAAAGCTTAAGTTTATTAAAGAAAAAAATTACAGATTGAGGTAGGTTGATGTGCCTATACATTCGTCGCCATTCGCCGCCTACCAGAAACATTGAATGGCCTATAATAATTCTAAGTAGAACATTAATCACACTAATGTATGTTCATTACATCACATTACGCAAGTTCTTGCCCCCGTCTTCACTCGTTAAGATATAGCATGTATTGGTTACTATAATCAATATTCACATCATTTGAAAAGATGTTGACTTTTTATTTTTCAGTCAATCAGTTGCATAGTTCCAGATTACATATAATACGATGTAACCAAATTTAAACATGTTTACAATACTATAATTTTATTTTATTATTTTATAATTTTATTATTACGATACAATCATTAGAGCATTTTTAATTGAAAAATGAATTTATGAAATTAATAAGAATAAATCGGTAATAGTTATATTCAAGTTATAAATAACACACTGAAGTAGTATATTATTATTAACTACAGATATAAATCTTTATCTTAAGATTCGTGTCAAAGATAGACAGACAAACTAATTTTAAATAAAACACTATAAAGGCAAAAGGCAAAGACAGTCCTCAATTATTTAAACATAAACGACGATCAAGGAATTACGTTTAATATGTCTTTAAAACACAATTTACGGCTTATAATATTTCAAGCACATTATTATAAAGCGCGGCTGCAACGACTGAAATATGTTTCAGATTTCAGTTTCAATTTTGTATCAGAATGTTCACGACTGAATTATGGGGATTGCGTATTTTATACGTGTATTTATGAACATATTCCTGCTATTAAATCTTAGATGTTAGTTAGGGTGGGGCGAATTAGGTATCGATATCGATATCTCGGAGTTACAGTCGCACGGGTCTATCGGTCATAAGGTTAAGCAATGCTTGTACGGTCGTTACGTATATGGATGACCAATTTGTCATTACGAGTTTCTGAAGGCATAAATTGGCATGTTTAAGTGTAACCTAATTAGTCAATGTCATTTAAATTAAAAGAACATATGTGTATTATTTGGTCCATATTTATTCGAATGGCAAATCCAAAAAAATTATAACCCTGACTCAGACCAAAAGTATGATTTTCCAAATGAAACTTCAACACGAGAAAATAATCTTCTAAATAAACAAAATATGACAAGTGAAAACAAAGAGCATAGCTACACATTTGTCCTTTATATTCGTTCCCCGTACTCGCGTCGCTCAATAAATTGCTGAATATAGTGTACCAACATTGTAAACATTCGATATATCACTCTGACTCTAATAAACGATACTTTGTTTAATTTTAGTTCGCAATCTGTTAGTTATTTTCAGCACCTAATTTATATGTGTTAGGCACACTCGTCGCTATATCAATTTAGGGTCCAATGTTTGCTGTAATCGACGATTATTAAAATGATAATAGTATTATGATAGCGGCAATCTAAAGGGTTTATAATGAGCTGGGGAACTAGCCAGATATCATTTTACACTTCGCATGATTCACTGCTATGGGCAAGTTCCAATTGTTTTGTTATAAATATCGCTAGTTTACGTTGATTATTTATTACCTATAGTTCTCGTGTTCTGTGCTTTTTGCGAAATAAATGTTATACCCCATCTGCCTAGTATTTTCCCAAGCGATGTTGGGGTCGGCTACCACTCTTAATTGGATGCAACCGAGTACCAGTGTTTTATGTGGAGGGAATGCCTGTCTGACTTCCTCAATCCAGTTACCTGGACAACCCCTGTTGGCTGTCAGACTTTATGGCTTCTGACTACCCATAACGACTGCCAAAGATGTACTGTACAAGTGCCCTCTGAAACACGACATACATCCCACGGTAATGAGATAAAAAGCTTTTTAAAATACGGCTTTTAAAAACCTTTTTAATAGATACGAATAGGAATCAAATATATTGACTAAACACGAGTGAGTAAGGCACATTCGATGCACTGTGTCGCCGGTTGCAGCCAGCAATTAAAATACTTAGGTAGTTGATTTCGACAACACTTGGCACCGTCCCTGCTCCCTCTTCTTTTACGAACTATATTCAGTACATATGCCATTTTGAACTTCTATTTGGAATTAAATAGCTTAAAAGGATTTTTGTACCTGTCATTTATACTGTTAATATATTGATATTAGGTACCTGTAGAATGACTAAACTATAATTGTGCCATCCCGTATTTTATATATAGTGTCACAGAATCTTTCACTTAAAGCTTTATGTAACTTAAACTTACAAAATCTTCCAAGTCAGCCCTTGCGACCCATCTCCCGCAATACCGATATACTTCGGTATTTGTAGCTGCTAATGTGAGCGCGCGGCAGATTTACACTTAGCAATTAATGGTGGTACCGTTTGATTTACGGTAGGTACCTTATTGAGGCGGCAATGGCGAGTTTTATTGGTTCTGTTGAGGTCAACCGATAATATAACTAAAAAAAGCGATAAAAACTTAATAATTATTGGCCTAAAGGCCTGTTTCACCATCTACGAATAAGTTCCAGTTAGTTTATTTGGTAGATAATTTCATACAAATTCTATTCCATTTTTGATTTTATTTGGTACCTAGATAGTGGCTATTCGGACATTATGAGACTGGCCCTAAATAATTTACAGCAATGAGGTGAGCACAATAGTATTAAAATATATTTTAATTTATATCCAACTATTAAAGTATAAATAAAAATAGCATTAAAAGTGCCTCTATTAAACCTTTCTCAAACCACACCAATGTACCTACACAGTAAGTAGTAAATCCGAAGACGCGACGCTTATCGGGCCTAATAAAACACACAGACAAGACAAGAACGTCAAACAAACTTAGAAACAACACAAACTGAAAAACTGCAAGAAAAAAAAGACATCTTGCGAAAACCCATTCAATAAAAACTAGTTTAAAATACAAATAAAGTTCCGCCATAAAGAACCGCGCCATAAAACACGTCTGTTTGTGTGACGGACAGACGGAAAAGCGTAAATCTGTATATATATAATGTTGACAGGATGCGGTACACCTGGCTCTTAACGGATACTTTGTGGAGTCAGGAGAATGTGATAGACCGAATTGTGACATCGATGTTCTTGACAGAAGGCTGATCAAAGAGCAACCAGGTTTTTTTAAAGCTTAATAACCAGTTTTAGTGTGACGATGGAATCTCCGTAAATTATTCAAAAATAAAACTTCAATACTTATGCACGAAATAACTAAATTGACCAACTTCGTAAAAAAATAACTGCTCCATAATTTTCATACAAATAAAAGAAGAAAAATTACAAAACAGTTTTAACAATGAAGGACAATTAAATAAAACGCACACTATAAAACCCCATCAATTTCCGAAATCCGGCAACGCGCCATCAAAACTAAAAACAATAAACTTCCCATGGGCGATATTAAACCACATAAACTTAACTACACTAAATTAACTTCAGACTTCAAAAGATCTTCACATTATACTGCGGCTATTAATTTATGAGCCTATTACCGGCTGAGAAGTGACCTATTATCGCCATCCCCAGTAGGATAGGTTAAGTGCATGCGCCCTGGTCGTTATGTCAGGTTTCCTGTAGAGAAGAGGAATTAGTAAGCATTATTAGAATGTTAAAGTTTCGGAAGGCACGTTAAGTTGGTGGGTAACGACTGTCATTTGTACATCTTTGCCAGTCGTCCGAAGCCAGAAGGTCTGACAACCAGTCTTACCAAGGGGTAACGGGTTGCGCAGGTAACTGGATTAAGGAATCCAGTCGCTCCACGTAAAACACTGGTACTCAGTTGCGTCTAGTTAAGAATGGAAGCCGACCCCCACGCAGCTTGTATATAAGACAAAAGTGAGAAGGATGAGAAGACAACACACATTACAACACTACAGTGGGACACTTATGCAGTCAGTCTATCCACTATGCATAATCACCGCTGATCTGATGGAAAGGACTCTAAAACGGACATTTTAAAAGCTTTGAAAAAACATAGTACATTTTTTTTATCTAAGTGTAAAAGTTCCCTTATGTTACACGTGAAAACGTAGGACACAGCTAGTATTTTATTGAACGCTAGATTCTCGCTCCCAAAGGACGAGACAGGAAGCTCGGTGTTCCAAGTGCTTCTGTGTCTTATGTAGTAACTACAGACAGACTTACAGTGTAACAGATAACATACATAGATATACAACTTTATTACGAATGGGAAGGTGTCACTGTTTGTGATTCTATTATAGAAAACCTCTGTAATTTTGTATGTTATAGTAAACTGCCTCGTTGGTCTCCGAGTCGTATCTATAGCGCAAATGCCGTGCACGGGTCTCGGATTCGATTCCCTAATAACAAAATCCTATTCAAAATCGCTTTGTGGATTTTGAGATACTTACAGAGAGACTGAAAGTTCGTGATTGATTCACCCGTGCATCGGAGAGCACGTAAATGTCAGTCCTGCGCCTGATTTCTCTCCGGTCGTGTCGGATTGCCGTCCCATCGGACTATGAGAGTGAGGGAATAGAGAGTGCACCTGTATCTACGGAAATGCTTCTGCACTATAATATGTCCGGCGCAGCTGGCTGATCTTCCGAGCCGACAATCGGCCTGGATGCCATCAATCCTTACAAGAGCCAACTTTTCCGCGAAACATCGAACCGAAACAAATGCCGGTGCTCTCGTTAAACGCTCAATATGAAGTTCAGTGAAAATAAGCGGAAAGGTTAATTTATTCGTTAGTCAACACCCGGCTGTAAATCTTTTGCAGTGGTGTAAATCTTTTAATGATTTAGTGTCCTGATGTTGGGGTATTGTGTGCCAGCTGATACTCTTCTTACTAGGTTCAACAAACTAACGTCGGTTAGCATATTGACATAATATGTCATATGATTTCAGTAAGCACAGTGATAGTCACGTGCAATGGAATGCATGGATGGCAAGTTAAACTGTAGGTCCCGGCTGTCATTGAACATCCTTGGCAGTCGTTACAGGTAGTCAGAAGCCAGTAAGTCTGACGCCAGGCTAACCAAGGGGTATTGGGTTGCCCAGGTAACTGGGTTGAGGAGGTCAGATAGGCAGTCGCTCCTTGCAAAACACTCAGCTGAATCCGGTTAGACTGGAAGCCGACCCCAACATAGCTGGGAAAAATGCACGGGAGATGATGATGATTACATACACATCTAGTTAAACGGATGCCAGCAATACTATGATACATAATAATATCAACACCAATCTCTTCCATTAAGCCCACATCATCGATTAGGCGCCGCACTTGCGAAACAACCGCTACCTAATTTATCGATTCAATTTAACGATCATTTTATATCGATTAACCGTTATTGGATAACGATATTTATTAACATCATTACGTCTCATCACTATAATGTTAAGATGCTTTCTAATATCTACCTTATTTTTGGCGTGTTAAAGTTGATTTTTACTTGGAGTGCTTTCTATACATAGATGATAGTATTATAGGATTTCAGAGTAGATAGTGCTCTGATCTTAGCAAACATTATTGTCGATTATTAATGCCGGTTATTTGTGTCGCGACGACTTTGTTGAACGTTTAATTAACTACTGCTCATGTGATGAGATGTTTAGAGGTGATTTTAATAAGATTTGTTTGTATGTGCGTATGCTCGTGTACTAGGTCAGTATTGCGAAAATAGGTGTAGTAACCTGTACCGAATGTGTATTAAGAACTATATCTTACAATGTTCGGTCGATAATAATTTATTAAAATTGCACCCTTACCACGGAGACAATTAAATATCTGTCGCGTAATATAAACCAAAAACAAAAATTATCAATGTATCAGTGCGGTAATTTTCCACATATATGTAGGTATTATTGATTTGCTAGATTTTTATATAATTTGTTAGATTTTTAGATCTATCTCTTTTGAGTTTGGCAACCCTAAAAAGTTTATTCAGCCTACTTTTCACGTTATTATTGGTAATTGCGCATGTTATAAAGTGTAATAACTATAAGCGATTAAGTACGGATCTCGGCACAACCGCATCAATGTAACTTGTGCCTCAACTTGCTGCCGATCGGCCAAGTATTAGCCAAGTTATGAAGACAAACCTACCCGACAACTATTCTATATCAGTAATATTGCAATACAGTTACAATATTAAGAGAAAGTCAATAAAAATAAACGTCACGTTTTTTGACAAATAAAGGTCAACAAACTTCAGACGATCCATATTTAAAAGATTTTGCGCGCTATCCTGATGTTGACATTAAAATAAAATCGGTTCACAGATAATAAAATATTCTGCCTCTTTCAGCCTTGAATATTAATTAGCTGCATTGGTCGATGGTATGATTAAAGATTTAATTAACAATACATGTAAACTTTAATTAGTAATTACAAGAGTGATGTAACTTCATTAATTCATTATACGGTGATGATAACGATCGGTTTATCAAAAAAATGCTCCGCGATTAGAAATTTGGTCTTTTATCGATTGCCTAGTGAATACCAGAGCTTAATGGCATCCTAAAACAACTGAACTTTAAGCGCTTACCGAAAATGTATCTCAGATAAGGCAGGACAGAACAAACGCGAGAAAAAGAAGACAAGAAAAGAAATGTTCTGTGCGTGAGTCTGTAGCCGGCATTAAAATTACCACGAACAATATCGAACGTTTTAAAACCTAAAAATGTTAAAATACCAATCAAAAGATGAATATCCTAATGCCTAAAACCAGAGCTTCGGAAGATATCTTTTAAAAGTTAGTTTTATAAATGTATGCACTATAACCAACATCCACCTTTCCTCAACTTTCATGTAACCCTTTAAACACCACGACAGACAGACGGACAAACAGACAGACGAATTAAACTAATATCGCCGCAGCTGTGAGGACCATGATTTACGTCCTGCCGAGTATGCACCGTGAAGATTAAACTCACCCCCCATGGGAGACGAACGTATTATGTGAAGTGAGTGCCTACTTATGGGTATTTTTGGTACCGGGGGGTAATTTTTTTCGACGTAAAGTTTATTCTTTAGAATTATATATCATTAATTTTAAAACATTGTTAAACTTAAGGTTAAATAATATTATTATCTACTAAATTAAATAATTAACGACGTGTGAAAATCCCTTTCCTTCGCGCATCACACGAAAGCTACTAAGCCTCTTCGTTAGAAATTAATTGGCAAACAAAGGAGTATCATTTAGTTGGTAGATACTGGATTAATACAACTTATGTGAAATGCATATCTCATTTCTTAAACAAAAACCTACTGAAAGAACAAAATGAACCAACCTTTCACTTCAAGCCTGCGATACTGCAAAAACTCACAAAACTTACTACCAAAAATACTAACACATACAACTCACACTTATCCAATCTTATAATAACACAAACAACATCAATACTGCTTTAGGTTTGTTCGTAAAGGACCAAATAAAGCACTAATGGCCTATCAACGGCTTTGTTCTATTTGCGGGCGGAGTCGCGGCGCACAACGATGCCGATGCGCTTATTTTGACGTGCTTTCATTATCGATGGCATTTTAGGTATCGAAGTAGGGAAAGCTAAGCTATTAGAAGCAATAATTTTTGTTGAAGATAGGTATTAGATAAATTGTTTGTTAGATTTAGCAAGCATCATGTCGGAGCATGCTGTATTATATAACTGTTTGCTAAACCATATGAATATAAGCTGACAGTTGATTGCAAATTAAAGCAAATAATGAACAAGTTTGTTTGGTCTGTGTTATTTGGGGGTTTTACCCATAGAAATTGGGCCGTCTCTCTGCGAATGGTGACATCACACCTGCGCTATATGAGACGCCTACAGAAGACATCAAAACAGAGCGAGCGTATCAAGCCAGTAACATGAGGTAGATCTCATAAGAATATTTATTACAAGAAATGTAAATAACTTCTAAAACAATAATTTAAAACTACTTCCAATTTTCTCGCCTAGCATATCATAGCAAGCTCCTCCGCCCTTAATGCAGTGCATGGAGTGCGCTAGTCTAAACAAGGGGGCGGCGAGTGCTACAAATTGAACTATCGCAACTCGCGCCAGTAACTAGCACGCCAGGGCTGTCACTCGCCCGCCACTATCATAGTACTTGTGCTTAGTGACGTATTTATGGCATACTCAGCTGTTTGTAAAATCAAGAACGTTGTAATTGCTACAATGTAGTGTTTTAGCTGAAATAAATTGTATTTGCTATACATTATAAATGTACATTTACGAATGAGAAATGATGTGAACAAAGCGTCTTTATTTTGGTTCACTTTTTTGGTTGAAAAACTCTGATTTCTGATATTTTTAGCAGTATTTATTTTGCCTATTAAGTAACAAAATGCATGGTAAGAAATAGTGACTCAAGTCAAAAGCTTATATTTTTTTTTTGCATTTAGTTCTGTGAAAAGGCAGATGGTGCTTAGACTTCAGACGGTTGGATCAACTTTCCTAAACTTCTCCTTCCGTTCCAGCTTAGTAGCCATCAAATATGGGATTATGATTTCTAGATTGGGATTAAAAATAAATAGAATGAAACGTACAACTCATATCTACTAATCTTCCGATGACAGCTGACAGCCCTAAACCACATATTAACATAGATAAATCGTAGTACCAACAAACTGGCGATTGACGCAATAAAACCCGGGTTAGCATTGCCATCATTAATCCATATAAATTTACTTGCTAAAAATAAATTGGCAACCCTAAGAGACACAGCTGCAACGGCCAATAGCTTATTGCTTGGACGTTCTACGTTTGAATTACATCTTGCAAACTTATTCGCACGCTCCCAAAACTAACATATCTCCCTTAATGCTCAATTATAAGGTATAAATTTGTTTGCGATTCAGTTATTGGGTAGCAAATAGAGTTGTTTAAGTATTCGTCTCGATTAAAACGATAGAAATGCAAGGCAATTCGATATTAGTTATAGTGAGCGAATGGTCGCTGGAATGCGCGATGCCGATTGACAAATTGTGTGCGTTTGGGTTGTAGCTGTGAGCTTTCTAGACATATTTATGTGTGTTCATTGTACACTGGAAGATAATTACAGCTGCGACGATATAGTTCGCTCACATTTGCAAATTACCTTCTTAATCCCGGACAAATGGCAGTGTCTGCTCGGCGTTTAGCTAGAGCAAGCTTATTGGCAATAGCTTGATGTATTTATTTGGCCATTACACTTGAAGAAGTGCTCTTGTGTTTCTGATCTTGCATAGTTAACAGAAAATGTATGTTTACACCATTAGATGCCAATAAAAGTCGAAAAAATTATTACCCGTAACTGACCACACACCAAACCAAAAGAATGCTGTCACAATTCATTAAACCGCCGAAAACTACTAAAAATAAATAAAAACAAAGCTATAACGCATCAATTGAAATCCACCATAACTCTGTACATAAAACTTAAGTGCAGCAGTTTGCGAGCATACACTAAAAAACAAACATACGGCACCAAGTGATAAAAACACAATACGATGACTAACGAGAGAAGCGCTCGACAAGAGCGCGCGCACACCACGCGACTTTGCGACTTGCGTCATGCGTCGTTAAAATGCGCACGGAACAATATCGCAGCGATTTAGTAATTCGAAGAAATTGTATAATTGGCAATAGATCGAGGAACATTCTGTTTAACACGTATTGCAATTATATTAATTAATAAATTGCTGTTTGACTCATAACTTGAGACGCGATAAAATGTTATTACTTAAGACATTCATACCTAGTACCGTACGAGTCAAGTTATAAATATTAATGATGTTATTATTATGTTATAGACCTGTCTGTATATTCATTTTAAAGTCTTATTCTGAGTATGCTCATGATTTCTGAAATATAATTGCTGTACAAATAACGATGGAGTCATATTAATTTAAAATATTCCAAAACAAAACAACAAACTTATAAACACACCCTAACATAATGTTCGCGCCCGCGGAATCTTTCAACACATTTAATAACACACATTCGCGTAATTGTCACCGTATATTTCAGCCATAATTTTAGACCTGCCCTAAATACTCATCACCTTGCACGTCCAGACTGATTGTCATCATAACATCTTAAAGACGAAACGAAAATGGACGAACAGTAGTTGGATCTCAAGTGCGTCCCGGGTGGTAACTTTAGCAAGTATTGTATTTAATAATACAGATAAATGGCTACATAAAAAATCGTTCACAAAAAATCTGCAGTATGCGCGGCTTCTAACGAAAACAATGCACCCATCTGCGTCCATTGGCGTACACTAAAAATTATTACGCTACCCAAAACGAGAGCACATTACACAAAGCGAGCCTGACTAATCGACAGTGATTTACAATATGGCCGGGTTATATAACCTCGTGAACTTCGGAGAATAAGTTGAAGTTGTGTTTATTTACTCCGTGTGTGGTAGCCTAATGGATGGATTTAGTGACCAGTTACAGAGAAGTTTGGTGTTCAAAGTAAAACGTGGTTATTGGGTCACTATGGTTTATGATTCACTTGACAGGCGAACGAGTTTGATTGACTGCAGTAATTACAATCTAAGGAGTGAGGAGTTGATTGTGAAAGTGGTTTTTGTTTAGTGGGATGAGCGTTTACAGCTCGGCAGACTTCTAGTCGGCCGTAGTTTGATCAGGCTCATAATTCAGTGTATAAATCAATAGTAGTGCGCATATCAGGTATCCGGCTGGTATCAGACCGAATAAAAAGTTTTATTGGATTTTCAATTACCTTCAAAATAAATTGTTACCCAACCATTGGGCTGACAGTTTTCAGCAGTGTGCGGGGGCTCTTAGTGAGAACTATTTTTGTATATAAATCAGTGCTTTTAAGGCCATTAATAAAATATTTTAATAGCTAGTCATTTTTTAAATCGGTTCTGAAACATATTCATACATATCAAAAAATGCTATAACTAGTTTAAAAAGAATAACCCTTATCCTAACCCAGCCAAACCCAAATTGTAACCTGCGTATATTAGAATGTTGACACAAAACCCAATAAAATCCATCGCGCAGACAACTTTATTAAGTTTTATTTTGTACTGTCATGTTAGTATCCCGCCGGTTCATACCCCCAGTTCAATGCAATGAAAACGAAATTTGAATACCCCACGTTAATGTTTGAGTTAGGGGTGGCGACGCCATTTACATTCACTGCCTAATTGAATTGGAACTAATAAAACTGTTGACTCATTATGTCCTGTGACAACCTTATTTTTGTGACGGTAATTTTATTTAATGCCTCCTTTAACGTAGATTATGATTTACAGTTTATAAATTAGGTCTAATGAATTTGATTAATGAATGCACAGGTTAATTGATACACTAACGCTAATGATAGTGAACGCATTTACGTTGGATATAATTTTGGCAGTTATTTTCGATTTAACACGGTGAATACGGAACTCAAAAGCTTATTTGCCGATACTGCTAATTTCGAACTAGGTACGTATAATTTTAAACAACAGTGCCAAAAGCCTCCATTCGAAGTCTACCATTATAACAAAATTGGATCTATGATAATAATAAGCAAAGAATATCTCACCTTTGGCAAGTCGTTCGTCCTCGGTCCACCCCGGCGAGTCCTTCGACTTTGGCACAGACAGGTTGAGAGGCTGCTCCTCGCACTTGTAATAAATCACTTTGTCAAACTCACTGTCACTAGTCCTCACACTCTTCTGCAGCAACTGTTCCTGCAACTTATTCTTATGAACACTTATTAAGTTCCTCTCAACTTCCGATACTTGAACACTCTTCTCTTGGTACCCAAAAGGCTTTTTGACATCGAAATTTATTTTTACATTCATCAGCTGACTGACTGTTGACTTCTTAGTTTCGCTACTCTTATCTACATTTGAAAGACCTAAAATATAATCTATGGTATGCGGCGTCGGCTTTTTCGGTGGTTTCCCGTACACGTGTGGATGCCATGAGGGTTCGGACACTTCGTCTTTCTTTTCTTGTGTTGGTTTAAGTTCTTCATCTCTGGCTTCACAGGTTTCTATATTAATATCTGACGCATCTCGTGACTCGTCTATAACTAAATCTTCTTTGTCATCTTCTACGTTGATCTTCTCGTTGGGGCTGAGCCGGTCGTCTGCGCATTGGTAGAAATTGTTATCGTTTGTAAAATTTTGTACATCTATGAGTGTATTGTCTTCCTGGTGGGGGGTGTATGAAGATACTACAGTTTGCATTTCTTGTTCTTTAGTGTCGTCACTCATGTGTTAGTCTTTCAGTTTGTGCGGAAATAATACATGTTTGTTTTTATGATTGTATTAGTGTTTGGTAGGTGGCGTGGGCGGCGTGTCGTTTGATCGTCCCTCTTTGATGTCGCGCGGTGTTGTCGTGCGTTTCCTGCAACAAACACATCAGTTGCTGTTATTGAGTGTTTGATTGAAATGAATTATGCGGAAGTTTGTTGAGCTCGATTAAGTGGATAATGTATTGGTATTTATATCTTGTGATGATTGAATCGCTTTATATACTTGTTGGAGCTAAATCATATTTGGGTTTTTTCAATTACGCTATTTTGTCGAGTCATATCATAATAATGTTTAATTAATAACTATCTCGTTGATACTATCACTGAAATAATTTCTGTAAGCCAGCACTGCCCGCTAACTCATAAAAACAAAGGCAACAATAGTGTACATCCAGTTGAACAGTTACATAACATTTACTGTGATCCATTCAGTTCACAAAACTCTAATAAACACGGGAACATCAACAGTAGCCACAAAATGAATTAAACGATACACTAACAGCCCAATAAACGGTTCGTGCTCTATCTCGTAGCGAGCGGGGTCCCCCCGACCCCACGCCCCGGGCGGGGGCGCCGGGCACCCCACACGCACACCGAAACACGGGATCAACTGATCGGTAAGCGCTGATTGATTTTTATTGGAATCACATATCAAGGTTGTCGCTACAGTTGTTTGTTTCTATTTGTGGTTTATTTGTGAGTATTCTTTTTGTGTATATAACTAATACTCTCAGTTTGCAAGGCTTTTGAGGTTCCGTACGCTTGCAAGTTCACTTTGTTGTCCGTGTACTATCTATTCACCTGTCACTACCCACGTCAGGATTACAAGTGAAAATGTAAACTTTATACTCAGCCCAAAGAAGTTTGGGTTTTTTTCAGAAAAAAAAAACACATTTCGACAATCTCAAGGGAAACACTCTCGTGATACACAACTCATGGGGTACTTATCATTGTCGTACACCTATGAAATTTGATAACCAATATAGTGTCCTGTTCGAAATATTGGTCAGAAAAAATATAACTTTTTTTAATGAACTATTTATACGTACGGAACACTCGGTGTCCGACTCGCACTTATCTAGTTTTTCAATACAACCTTACAAAATAGATAAATTATATTGTACACTATCTGAAAGTCATCAAAATTTTGAATAAGCTTATTGCAAGTGAAGAACAATAAATGGAAATGCGTTAATGTGTATTTTCCTGTTCATAATCAATTAACTCGTGTTTAATCATTCGCAGTAATCAGTCAACTAGGGCAATCCGTATCACAATTAAATCGAAGATCTATTAGATAATTAATAATGTACTAATCTAGTATGCCTGTCTCCTGGCCTAGTAGATTATTTACTAGTTCACTTATTGTACTATTATTGAACTTAATAAATAAATGAATGCTTGGGGTTTTACGAGCGATAAAGAAATTAAAAACAAGGCTGTCGTGCAATAAATTATTCTACAACTACTGTACGCTAAGAAAACATAATAATTTTCTTTTTGGTTAGCTCTATTTTAGCTATGCAAGTTTTTAAAGACTTTATTAGAATGTGATAAAAAACCTTACGAACATCTCGCAGTGTGCTAGTGCCCTTATACACAGAATGATCACTTGATTCAAACCAATATTGTAAATCAGGGCTGCGACAAACTAAAAATAAATCCATACGACATTCAACAGTTATCAAACAGAAGAAAATGCTAGGAAAAATACTTTCAGTAACAGCCCTGCGCACTGAAACAACTGAAACTGTAACAAAGCTTCCAATGGCACAAACACGACACGACAACGATACAAAGCGATTCGCAACGTTTCGCTGCGAGTCGCGACGATTCCTAACTGCTCTGAATTTTGTACTAAATTTTTATACGTATTTTATGTGTTACTAGCTTCTGCCTGTGGTTTCACTTGCGTCCAAAGGGAACTACTCCGTTCACTCGGATAAAAAGAAGACCTCCTCGATAATGGGCTATATAACACTGAAAGTTTTTTTTTTATGTTGTATCAAAGGGTTAATTCCACTTTCTGTAAAGGAAAATAAAACTTGAACTTTTACTAACTTATATCTATTTTATCATAAATTACTGTGCTCTATGGTTTTACCAATCCCTTACTTCCTACTCAGAGCACGAAACCTAGCCTGCGCTTACGGTTTGCTTTCATTTAATCTTCTTAATAACAAGTACCTTTATCAAAACATCTAACATTAAAATTGTGCTACCAAAAGCAATTAAAATCAAATTTTCGGACATTTTCCGCCATCAAATAAACAATACCTCAGCCATTATATTGTACAGAATAATGTTAATAAACGAGCCCCATCTATCCCCCAGCCGTCGATCTCCGCAGGCCAGAGCGACGGATCGTTGAAAGAATCACCCCCGCGGTCACGCGCCCCTCGCACTAATCTTGAGTGTCCCTAAACCTCACCTGAGGACCTCGAGGGGTGATATTTTATTCTTGCGTGATTTTCCTTTAGGAGTTTGGATATTATATGTCGTTATAAATATCTATGTTGTTGTTACTTGACAGGGTTCACTGCCCAGGGTATATTTTTAAAAGAGACATATAAACGTAGACTGTCTAAATAAATCTAAATATTAACTTAATCATTGCTTTTCAAAATAAGTACAGATGTCAGCACATCAAGCTACCCGAAACTGTTAAATATTCCCAATCAGCTTTGAACCATATGCTTTAGCGATGTGCTGGCATCTCTGTTTAATAAATAATCATAATAACATTCCTCAATTTTATCTCGTCACCTTAACCAGACCGACTAAGTTACTAATTTATATACAAACGATAATCATCACCACAATAATCGCTTCAATCAAAACAAATGAACACACAATTTCGTAATTAGAACTTAAACAAAGTATCAACAACAATTTAACGTAAAACAATTAATCACCCACACATTGTAACATCAAATAGCGCAATCGAATCGATTCGATATAATCGGTAACAGTCGTGCGAATATTCCTAGATCATTAGTGCGGTGACGCAAAATGTTAACGTGAGCGATAAACGATTGATCGGTGGCGAAAGTGAGCGATTTGATGATGATTATTCTGTAGTAATTACCACGAAATATATTTACTAGTTGCCAATTTAATTATATGTAGATTATTTTTGTATGGATAGTGTATCTTTTGTTCGTGTGGCCTAGTGGTTAAAGAGCCAACCTCTCAAGTGTGAGGGTGTGGGTTTGATTCCAGGTCAGGCAAGTACCAATGCAACTTTTCTAAGTTTGTATGTAGGTACTTTCTAAGTATATCTTGGATACCAATGGCTGTGTTTCGGACGGCACGTTAAACTGTAGGTCTCGGCTGTCATTGAACATCCTTAGCTGTCGTTACGGGTAGTCAGAAGCAAGTAAGTCTGACGCCAGTCTAACCTAAAGGGGTACTGGGTTACCTGGATAACTGGGTTGAGGAGATCAGATAGGCAGTCGCTCCTTGTAAAACACTGGTACTCAGCTGAATCCGGTTAGACTGGAAGCCGACCTCAACATAGTTGGGAAGAGGCTCGGGAGATGATGAGTGTATCTTTGGTTCCGTTTTGCTTCTCCCTGTTTACTCGAAAAACACCATGTACTATCCCCCTATGAGTGCTTTTGATTTAATAGGTTTATGAAGGGTTGCGTCCACAAGAGCCCGATGCCATCAACTCTTTCCCTAGCTTACGTAACAGTCCCTGAGCTCAAATGAGATACAACAGTACTTGGAATAGCCATCGACATAGCTCGCTCATTTATCTAACTTGTAGTCTTGTAACTCGTAAGGAGGTTGTATACTGACAAATAATAATAATAATTAGAACTCGTGTTAAACAAATCGCTTAAAACAGGATTAATAAGTATGACGTTAATGGTTTTTCATTGACAGATCAAAAACATAATTTTATATTCTTTTGCCGGATTAGTTTAATACCTCTAATCTTATTATTTATGACTGATTATATTGTAGGCGCCTTCGTATCGTCAATATGAAATCTGTATTGTCTGGCTTCTTAGATGATTGCTCCGGTAAATAGATTTTGGACTTAGTGTCAGACTCGTACTGACTAAAACCCACCACGCCACGGTAATTATTGCGAACAACAACAGCTCAGGCAGACCCTGGCCCTAGGAGCCCCAATTTAAATATACCTGGATTTAAAATATATGAAGGATATGACGATGCAAGTGATGTAACAGCTAAAACGAACATAATTGTTCAGATGAAAAAAAAACTTTTCCCCGTGGTTCCACCCGCGTCCCGAGGTAACTCCTTTTTCGCACCCGGATAAAAAGTAGTCTATGTCCTTTCTCAGACCCTAGACAATGTGTCTTCCAAATTTTATTTAAATCGGTTCAGTAGTTTTGGCGTGAAAGCGTGACACGATAGACAGACAGATTTAATTTCGCGTTACACTAATTAATTTTATCTAGCACCCAGTGAGCAGTCACCACAAGAATCGCGGAATACGTTAATGCACATCAATTTAATTATTACATTATGCTTACATCTACACTACTGGATTGACGTCAATCGCCATAGCTCTATATAAACATACGTAATTAAGTCAATCATCACACACACTAATACCACCTTTATATCAATAAAGGTAAGGTTTAGATTACGGTGCAATGATCCAGGTAGGAGTGTGTGACGATAGTGACCAGTTAAGTGTAGGATTTCAAGAAATTACAGCTAAGTTAATAGTTTGTTTATACATTTAAACGCAACACGCGTGGTTTTGTGATACAAAATGTTTGATTTAATGACGTTCGTTTATTGGTATGTTACGCAAAAATGCCTATCGGTGAAATCAAATTTTGTATAATTCGTATGCTAAGTTCGCTCAAGTCTATGTTTATTTTAATAAATTTATACGTTGTTTCTAAACTTAGATAATTTTTCTATCTATTTTATTTATATAACTTGAGATAGAATGACGATGACGTCTAAACTTAAGGCATTTCAGAATGTCATCAAAACGCTTAAAAAATCAGAAATTCGGAGAGATTTTCTAAGAGTTTTTTTTTCAATATGACACATTGACCACCCAGAGCAGCCTGATCTACAAAAGAGAACTCTATTTTAATATTTCATTGACATAATTCCCACTTATCAAATTAACACGGCGTTTTCAAACGATGCGATGTCAAAGAAATCAAAAGAGCCATCTGGTGTTTTTATTAAAAACAAATTCAATGCTTTCATCAAAAACATATGAAAATGCAATAAATTAATTTGGTATATCAAAGGAGATGCGACGGCCGCGGATATGTTCACAATTAACACAAACGGTTTACGAACGTTTCTGTCGCACGTCCGCTGTTTGATAGGAACATGTTTCCGAACGAAATTTTGTTATTTAGGTACTTCTCAAACGTGTATATAATTTTATTATAAATTGGACGTTTCCCGTGACATCTACAGTGTTCTAAAAGAACTACTTCAGTTGCCGAAATAACAGCTATCCTTCAATTTTTCCAGCTTGCTATATATCTACATACAAAATGTTATTTGAACGTTCGCAATTGTTTTTCTGTGAAAGCAAAACAAAGGAATAAAATCACAAACCAGTTACTTAATAGATATACCAATATATAAACAGTTTAGATTTAAAACTGATTAATAAAACTAGGTAACATTAAGCGTGATCATATCGCTAAGTACGATCTCTTGCAGACAACCTTGGATTGTAAAAAGAAAGAGAAACACATGGATTTCTTATCACAGTGTAATATTGGTTCGGAAAGGCTTTTGTAGGTCTGGACTCGTAGAACTGGGAAACGAGCCCTTTCAAGTCAAAAAGAACATATTGTTTGCCTTCATAATATAAAAATAATGACTAACATAATGATGACTAATATATGTAGAATAATATGATGATTTAGCAAGTAATACAGATTTGACATAGTAGATGCTCTTAATCATTATAGTGTTATGTCAAGAGAATAATTTTAAACGAATTTTCTTAAACGCAGAAGGAATTTATAAGGACTAATTTATCATATACTTAGCCTGAAAAATTGATAGTAGCCTTAGAGAGAAAAATTTAAGAAGTTTTTTTTTGGAAAAGAATTCAAGTGACACCACTTGATAAAACTATGAGGCATGTCTAAAATGACCTGCGTCAATTATTGCATTTATCTAATGGATAGTAATCTCGTATTGGAATTATGTTTAATATGGCAGATAACAGGTAAAATCAATGAATCATTGCGGTATTTTGCATGATTAATATTCTTTACTTACGTACAAAACAACATTATTGAACTTAGGACATTGTCCTACGCACATACATACTTATTTGCAATATATATACCTAATATCAAGATCAGATTGACAGATTGTGGCTATTATAAGTCTTACTTTTAATTCGGTTAGCTCTTCAATTCGCTAGCTCGAGAATTCTTCGAAGTTTCAGAATTTTTTATGACGCTGAATTATATACTTTAAGACCCAATAATTTTACATTACATTTCTATAATAGAGAAAGACGGTATATCTAGTTAAATAACCAGTCAAGAAAATCTTAATTCCCTTAAGACAATCGCTTGAACTTTTGGTTTGGTTTCATTATCCCTATTAGAAGAGTACCCCAAACAAGTTACCTAATCAAACCTGCTACAATTTAAACTAATTACCATTGACGATCAAAGTGTCGTTCCTAGCACATCGTACACGGGCCTGTCGGTGACATCAAAAGGCCACACACGACGGTCACTTCCTTGAGTCAGTGACAGCGGCGCCTCTAATGTCGTGATACACAGTGATGCAGGCTTTATTGGACGGAACTGGCGGTCGGTCATGATATCCACTCGTTTTGATATTAACAAGAGTGACGAAAATATTTTGATTATAATGTTCGTTGCGTAATTGATGTTAGATGACAGCCTCATTTCCCTTGATCTAATCAGTCTTGTGTCAATGTGTGTGTGATCTTGTGGCAATTTTGTAGTCTCGGTAAAGCACCAGCTTCTGAAATGTATGTATAATGGTGCAATGTGTCTTTTCCAAAATAGTAAAAATCTACAATCTGTCAGGAAATTTCCTTAATAGATTTTCGACTTTATCGCTGAAACATGTGGGTCAAAGTTGATTGGCAAAATTCGTCAGATTTGGGTAGCTTGATGTGCTTAATCTTGAACATCAATGATTGAGTAAAGGTGAAGGAAAACATCTTGAGAAAACCTGGATTTTCTGAAATCGCCAAATCGTATTCGCAAATGTGGTGATAAACGCTCACTCTGTATAAGTAGAGGCACAGTATCTCACAGTGGGACAGTAGTCTGATGATATACTCAAAGGCAGATTGATTATTTCAGCGTTTAAGCACAGAATTCTCGCAATGTTACCATTGTTCAATAATACAAAACATACTAACTACAAAACATTTCATAATACGAATATTTGTCACACAAAAGCTACACTTATCCCTATTTAAAACTATAATTCCATCAATATTGTCATTAATCGTGCTAGTTTATGATCGATCCCACAAATTACAAACCGCATCGGCACAACAACGATTATTAATAATTTGAACAAAACAACGGAAACAATTAAATGAAGCCACATGACGGACAACACATTTCATTGGTGATATGTTATCGAAGGTAAATAATTAAAGCTCTAACTAAATATTTATTTATCCAAATGGTTATGTTTTAATCGCAATGTTATGTGTAATTAGCCTAGCGAAAAGAAATGGTACCTACATTATTGTTTGTCAATGCCAATTAATGTGATTATTATGCAGGCCTTATGAGCGAGTAGAATAATTGTCTGTTAAGTGTAGCGGATCTACAGATGCTGGCACATTAACCTATCCGAAAATCATTTTTTTTCCAATCATCTTTGAACCATATGCTTCAGCGATAAAGTTGAAAATGTATAAAAAGAAGTTTTAAAAATTTTATTAGCTTGATCTGAAGAAAAAGGCTTGAAGTAAAAGTCAGTGGTCGTTTTCAGATTAATCTGGGCTTTATAAATCAGTTATATATAAGTGATAACGTCAATATTTTCTAGGGCATACATGTGGTAGATGCAATAAACTAAGTATGGTATTATCAATCTATTTTACTGTCCCACTGCAGGGCACAGACCCCCTATCATATATGAAGTAGGAATCAGTGTCGATCACCACGCTTAGGTACTCAAGGAGGATATGCGATGTCAGACTTAAGACTGACATACTCAAAATGATTTCCTACACCTTTACTCAGTCATTGATATCCAAGATTAACTCAAAAAATACATGTGACTTAAAAGAGTTACATTGTTACTTGCCTAACCTGGAATTGAACCTACAGACTCGCTTTTGAAAGGCTGTTTCTTTAACCAGTACACCACGACATATCGATTCATGCATCACACTATAATATCTCGACAAACAGACAGCTGAATAGAATAGGAAAATGAAGTGAAAACTCACGCATTATATTCGTCCGCCGAGCTGTAAATGTCTTGAGCATGCCTGACTTAATATTTCTTTTGTTATATTTTCTTTTACCCCATTCCCCAAGTTTTTGGTGTGAGCGAAGAATCGTGAGCGCGTATTGGGTTTCTTTACCGAATTGTGCACAGATTACGTATCAATCTGAATACTTATATATATTTTTTATAGTTAATGCACAATTTTTGTGAATTGCTGCAAATATTTAAACAAATATTTTGCATAAATATAATAAGAAATTATATTTTAAAATGTTCCAAAAATGGTTTAGCTAATTTGCTTAGTGGTGTCCACACGTGACCAAAGGGCCGGCCAATACCTTGGCCAACGAATCAGTATTGCCATCCAACGTGGCAATGCGACCAGCCTTTTGGGCACGATCCCCGCTGACAGCGATGCGGATGAGTTTTATGACGCATTATTTTAATTTCACTTGCACTTTTTTTTTCTTTGTGTAATTATTAAGCTTGTATATACATATATAAATACCTTGCTAATATGGCCGATGCGTTGAATAAATATGCACGTAGAAGAAATGAGTGTTTACACAAGGTTAATCTTTTTAGTTACTGCAGAAAATATTTTAAACGATAGCAGAAATCTATTAAACGGGTTCTGTAAATTCACATTAAGAATTAGTACTTAATCTAAGCGTGACTAATCTCTCTAGTACACATTTCAATTTAGTTGTTTCTGTGTTATTTAGTATTTAAATTACTTTCGAGCAAACAGTCAATAGAAATAACGTGCCGTGTTGTGTATGCAAAATTGAAACATTTCTGACAATAATTTCTGTTGTTCACAAAGTATCTATCAACAAATCAATTTCCTATAACGACAAGGAAAAAGTTTGACAGTTTTTTTTTTTATTTGTAAGATTATAACTATTCGTAAGTTATACCTGTTGTGTGACCTCCCACACACTTTAGCCTGCCTCCCGTACAGTCTACTTAGCGCCTTCTTCGATCAAATTTATTTAACACTTAAATATTGTTTTACATCAAATGAATAGTTCCTGTTTACGTTCAAATAAGCAAACACACAAAATCTTCAGATTTAGGATAAAGTAATTAGTTTTCGCTTGCGATTTCACTCGCGTCCCGTAAGAACTAATTCGCGCACCCGGATAAAAAATTGCCAAGAGCCTTCCTCAGTAAGTGGGCTATGTAACACCGAACGATTTCTAAGATTAGCGGAACAAAGCAAACAAACAACGCTCTAGTATAGATTACTTTTAAAGAAATATAAGGAAGGCGCCCAATAGGCTATGAAACAAATAGCGCATTAGACATTTAAATGATAGCAAGCAACAGCGACGTGTAACGATTGTATTCGCGAACTTCTCGGAAAGCGAGTGCGCCACTCAAACAAGCCAATTGAACTTCAGACGCAAGCTACCTCCACACAACAGTTCAGGGAAATTCGTTTGGTCCGCGTACAACGAACCTATCATTTGTAGATTTATATGAGGTATTTTTTAATAATGTAGGCACATCAAGCAAATACAATCTGTCTTTCCTTAATAAATCTTGAGACTTTATCGCTGCAGTTAGGTTCAAAATTAATTCGGAACATTTGAGAGTGTCGGGTAGCTTGATGTGCTGGTGTCTGTACAGAAGCCAGCAGGTCAAAAGGTCAGGAGAATATTAACTTTCATATATTGTGTTGTGTTGAAAATCTATTGAAGAAATTTGAAATATTGAGGTATTATATTTTATTATTATATATTATTATATTGAGGTTGATGTCCCAGAGGCTGTACCATGTCTATTTCAAGGTGAGAGTTTAGAAAACTGAAGACGTAACAAAATTGAAATGTGTCAATTTTTATTCGAAAATTGGCCCGAAGTTCAAAATACGGTTACGATTTCTATTTAAAATTCAAATTATCTACAAAGTGATAAACAGTAAGAAATAATGTATGATGTAAATATTTACATAAAAAACTTTCTACTTATCAATCAAATCAAATGTGCATTAAAGCTTGCGCGGACCAACACACCAATTATAATAATTGGAAAGTAAATAAAGTAAATAATAATAGGAATAATACATAAATGTATCTTGAAAAACTTATAAAATTTGTAAAAAAATTAGATTGGAACCTAAGTAAGGTACCAAGTAAAGCCGCAGGAAAATGATGTTTAACAAAAGCAATTAATTTAAAACAATCCCGACAGGCGTCACTAGTGTCACGAATATTCGCTTGTACTCGATAACATAATCGTGGCCAATTATAGTTTTATCGCATAATCTCGATACAACAAGAGAGACTAATCGATACCACTTTATGGATTTCCAATAGTTTGCCGAACATTATCCGAATGTATACTTCATTGTTTTAAGGTTTAACGGATTTCCCAAATGAGAAATCTCTTGTATTTCTTCTTAAGCATTTGTCAAATCTTTAATTGGATTTTATGTGTGTGTATTAAGATTTATTAATGTGTGCCTTTTTGTTAGTTATTATGATATAAAATCAAATTATCGATTTTATATTATTTGAACGCTCTAATCTCAGGAACTACTATACCAATTTGAAAAGTTAATTTAGTGTTAGATAGCCCATTTATCTAGGTAGGCTACTTTTGCTTTTTATCCGGATGCACGCAGTTGGTCCTACGGGACGCGCGGGTGAACCTCTATCCGAGATTAAAATGACCAAGTCAGTTTAAGCTATCCTACAGAACAATCCTACATTGATTTAGAATAGTTTTCATAAGTACCTATTGTTGATAAGTTCAAAATCTATTAAACAACTTTGTTGTGTGTTGTGGGCGTTATAACTGTTACGCAGTTATTTAACTAATATACATAGCTATATTTACGTAAACAATTAATTTGTAAAATATATTTTTGTTCCGAAACAAAAAATAATTTTACCTAAGATGGTGGTAATATTTTTTAATGCATGTAACTTCACAAATTGTTATAATCCCGAGAATGACAAAATATCAAAAAAGATAAAAAAGTTTTTTTTTGACAATTTTCATCATTAAATAATATTTATCTTTTGTCTCAATACTCTCAATACAATTGCGTGGGGTAGTGCCATTTAATGGGTGAGAAAAATAAATGACGTGCGTTGCTATCGCCTTATCAATGTGAGGAAGTACCTTATTTTGACAATTCAACAGTAAATCGATGTTATCAAGTACTGAATCCAAGTCCAATCCAAAAGTGTGACCATGAGTTTCTTACAGATTCTTCTTAAGATCTCTCGTTAGATACTTGCAACTAAACAATCTCAAAGACGTTTAGAGATTGCTAAAGTCTAATTTTCACCCTATATCAAAACTTGACGACATAGGTAATTGATGTTGTTTTTGAAAACTCTATAAACATTTAGGTATGTTATGGAAGAAGGAATTAATCGGCAGAGCTCGGAGTACGGATAACAATACAATTGCGATAACGTTTAGATAAATTCAAGAAGATATATCAAATCTGCTATATTGTACAGATTGCCATCTTCCAAAATAGATCTTGTTATAAGCCTAGATTTGGAACTATCTCAGTGGTTGACTTGCATAGCTATAAACACGTCTGACATGTTACTGTTATTGTCTAGATTTAACGTTTCCAATTCAATAAGTAGCACTTATTGTCTGTAGCGACAGCATAAGAAGCATTTTCTTAGGTGTTTCGCAAAGTATTCCTGTAGTCCCGAAGGAACTACTTTTCATACTCTGAATATTGTGGTCTTATAGATGAAATCATTTTACAAAATTTAATTCTGTACCTATATCTAGAAATTATCCCCTGCAATCTCAAAAACTGGATTACCCTTTTTATAATGTACAATACAACAAGTAGAATCTAGCGATTTTCCAAATAAAACTAACGAGGATACAATAATTCCTAAACTAATACATCACTGAAAATTAATGAAACAACATATTTTTGCATGTAAAGATAGTATAATAGTATGTATCTAAGAAGTACAGTTCAAGTAACCTGTAACTGCAGCCCACTTAACTATTCACAAGTTAAAATAAAAGTTTCTTGAAGTGTCGCCATCACTAATTGAAAGTTATCTTAACCCGTCGCCCGCCGCCGTCAATGTAAATCTCAGGACAACTTTATTTACTAAAGTTACAGCGTGTCTTTCAAAAGTAGTTTTAAAAAGAGATAAGTTAAAACTTTTTATATAATTACTTTTTTGAATCTATTTTAATCTTACTTTGTTTTCTGAAAGCCTTCATAAATGTTATTTACTCTTAGTATTTATCAGTTTAATTGATGGATTAAAAAAATAAAGCCTGAAATAAAAATACGTACAGTTTAAAACTATTAAACGATCAGCTTTTCAATCATAACAAACAATTACTTATCATTCTCTAAGAATATTAATTATATATATAATATGTTCAAATATTTTTATTTTGTAATACTTCGTAAAAAGTGTTTATAGCATTTTTAATAAATAAACTTTCGTGAAAATTGTTACTAAATAAATAATTTATTTATTTTATTTTAAACTTAATCATAAAATAAAATATTACCACCTATTTGAAAAAAAAAAACAAAACAATAAACAAACAGCAATAACAGATATCACATTAAAAACAAACTTTGTCTATACAAAAGGCGAACTCACCTTCGCAACTTATCCGTGCAACACAACACAACACTCAATAAAAGAAACACAGAAACAGTCACAGATCATAAAATGTCAAACGTCAATTACACTTCCGATAATGAGCGCATTGTGGCGGGAACGGAACTAAACGAGAAACGGAACGCGTTCGCTCCGACGTGACGTTGTACTGGCGGCTCGCGGACCTGCCGGCGCTGTGTGCGTGCCTCGTCGCGACACGTGCCGCTGTGTGCGTGTGCGAGGAAGATAGCTAGCGAACTGTTAACTCGGCGATCCTCACAGTTAGACTAACTCACATCCAAATCGCTTAATTTTATGAGTTGTTGCCTTCTCCACCCCCTCGCTGGGGACTAACGACGTGACTTTGGAGGCGCGTCTCGCGGGACACAAGTTTTGATAGCGGTTTGAAGATGTTTGTTTGGTATTAAATAAATCTAGTTATAGGTATGAGAAGTAGAGATTATGTAAAATAGTCAATTCGCATTTATTAATAGAGCAAAGAAACTAAAAGAATGAATGCTAAAAAAAGCATAAATTAAATTTACCTAAAACCTTATTGTAATTGTAACAATATATTAACACTTACAGACTAATAATTTACAGTACCGTTTCCACCCTTCTGCTGATTAGGTATAATTAATAAACGGTGATTGGCGTCACAAAGTAATTAAAATCATTCACGATAACACTATTATCACACTTTTAGTACATAAATTTCACCTATCTCAATCGATAAAACATTTTCGCTTGTTCATAATACTTAAATAACATGTAAAAATATTCGATTAACCCTCTCAATATAACATTAATGATCTCTGATACGGACGATTACTGGTAATCATCGAATTATCATTCGTATATCGCGATAAATATGAATTTGATTGCTGCTATAATTAAAATATTTCGTAAGATAGCTCGGGGTATTATTTATCATTATGTTTCCATTACATAATGACATCGGAAACCAATTAACTTTGAATAGTATTAGGTTAATAAACAATAAAAATCCATTTAAATTAACTTGATAATGGTAAATTTAGGCGGAGTTATTTTTCTTAGTAATTTTATTATATTTTAAACATACTATGAATAATTTGTTTAAGCTCAGATTATTAAAAGTTAAGAAGAATTAAAATTTTATTTGAAATCAAATTGTAAATTAAATGCAACATACCTAAATCATACAATACTATTTTAAATGAGTATGCACTCAAATATATTGCATACAACTTCTAACAAAATTACACAAAAAAATCAAATATACGTAATACATGTTTGATTTTTAAATTGAAATATGCATAATACGTAAAACTAATTATCTGGCTAAATTAGAATAATTTGTAGTATGTAGTATATTATTAAACTAGATAAACACGTACTGAACACACGCAAAATTTAACCGAATTCACTAAAGACAAACAATAAATGTAACCACCCCGCGACAAGGTCACAGCAGGCAAAGCATTTAGCACCGGTACAGTAGCAATAACTCGGCGCAGGAAATCACGTCATCGCTCTATTACAGCGCGCCCACATGCGCACGCACGCACACAGCCGCGAGTGTCCGTGTCACGCGAGCACGACTGAGCCAGGTGGAGGCTTTGATTGATTTCATGGGTAAAGGATTTGGTAAGAAGGAATTTTTTGATTGTCATAATATTACTTTTTTGTGTATTGTCGTTTTGTTCTTGAAGAGCTGCATTTAGTGGGTTCACTAAAGTTTTTGTAAGATAAGTTCAAAATGACAATTATTTTTAACGTTGATAGAAATAATGTTAAAAGATCATGAAAATGACACTCATAAAATAAATGATAAGTATCAATACAAAAGAGGTGAGCTTTATCGTTAAGCCGCCATCATATAAATTACAAATCTTTTAAACACCACTGCAATCTATAAAAACATCAATAACCCAAAGTAATATGTTTCAATAAAAAATGAACATTACAAAAAATAAACATAATTATCAAAAAAGCTCGCACTTCAACCGGTCGGTCGCGTCGCACCGCCTAATTGTGCCCGTCATCACAGCGCATTGTTATTACTCTGTATCCATTTGAAATATTAACGACACAAGTTACAGCCTGTAACATTACACGTCTAACATGTAACATAACTTGTAAGCCCTCGGTCACATCCACCAGCAAGTAGCGTGCCCAGCATGGAGCGTGCCCAGCACAAACGCTGCAGACACCGACTTTATATAAAAATATTATATTGGCACAATAAACACACGTTAAAAAAATTAACACCCAAAACAAAACAGCTCACAATATAAAATAGGCTCAATATTTAAAAAATATTTTGTGCCAACAACGACAGATCAGCATTGTCAAGTGACCAGATTCAATAGTACTGGCCACCCGAAGCTGATTTTCAGCTGCAACCAACGAGTCTCATATGCTCAATAAAATTCACTTCCTATTTTATTTTTTTAATGTACTACAACAGTAGCGCACGCGGCATGAACAGACGCCGTCAGACAAGACAGTAGAAAAGAATTACTTATTTCGAGACTGCTACCATGAACCTTTTTTATTGAGTTCCCGATATTTCGGGACTGTTGCAATAAGCGCCAGAATCACGGAGTAAATGAAGAACCTTGCGGGTAAGATGTTATTGACAGACATAAATTAAATCAACATACAGTAAGCAAGTAAAGCAAGAAATCAAACATCTATCCATACTTGACTGACTGATAGAGACACATGTTGGCGCTGATTAAACATTTTCCAGTATGCTGACTGATACCCTTGTCTACGCGAAAACATCCTTAAAAAGTGTATGAAAAAATATAATTTGGTCTTGCCCGCCACGTGTGTGGCACGCTCAATGTCTGCAGATATGAACGAACCTTAACACGTAACATCCACGCGACAGATGTTTGATTAAGTGACGCACATCGTTCTGTTGGGCGGTGTTTAATGAGTTGAGTTAATTTAATATTGCCCACTGTTGGGATCTAGGTGGTTTGTGAAGTAAATACTTCTGTTAATTGAGGATGACGAGGAGTATGTAAAGTTGCGTTGTAGATTAATTTGTATTTTTGACCGACTTAAAAAGGAGAAAGTTCTCAGTTCGGATATTTATATTTTGTATCTTAGTTCGCGCATGACTCCGTCGTTTTTTTATTTTTCAGGGTATGATGACCTCCAGAAAGAAACGAAGTGGATTTTTGATAATTTTACACGTCAAAAGAATATATTTTCATACAGAAATGGAAACATTGAAATATATAGAGCAACTCTCATTAATTGTAGGTCCAATACTTAGGTGTGTATCTGATGATTATGATCTTTTAAGAGCCCTTTGACGAAACAATAAAATAAAAATGATAAATAACCCTAAAAAGAAAAATGAACCCTAAAAAGGTCAATTAATTGTCAATCAACTACTATCATTCATCAAAATCTTATCGACAATCTGATCACCTTACTTTATGGTACAATTTAAAACTAAACTTAGTTAAGTAACTATTAGTAGTATTTATAGCCAGAATAAAAATTAACCACAATTTAATTTCCTTCAATAACGGAAGCAGTTACTTAACTTTACCGGTTTAAAAGAGGTGTAATGTGTTTATAATAAGAAGCCTTTCGGCTTTTAGACCGGATTATTTGATAGTTTAATTTGTTTTAGATTTATTGACTATGTATGCTAATGATGATTAATTAAATATTTATTTTTATTGATATGAAAGTTAGATAACTAATAAAAATGTATATAAGTATGCCGTCACTCGATTATTTTACACCGTTATTCCAAAAACCTAGATCCGCAACGAATAATTTATTCTATCTAGAAATCGAACCTACTGATAAGTAGGTAATTTGTTAACCACTGCGTCAACGGAGCCATATCGTCCGATTACAGTCGACTCGCAATATGTTACTTTCCAGGTATAGATCACACGATAATTATACTTTATCGAATTGATACTCTTGTGTGAATCACTTCAATCAAGCGTAATCTACATTTGGGATCGATTTCTAATCTTATAAATTATTAGTTTAATTAGCAACGTTATACTTTATAACTTTTTTTCTTTATTGAAAGGCACATTGTAACTTTAAAAGAAAAAAAAATATTATTATGACTTAAAATCATTATAAAAAAGTATTTTCTGCCAACATTTCATAATTGGATACTGTAATTTTACAGGCATATAGCACAGCCTAACCTAATTACAAACAAGCTATTCAACTAAATCACAAACACAAACCTCGTAAATCGCTGTAAACCAATTGAATTGTTTCCATAAATTGCATTAAATCAATTAAATTGAATACGCCACGAGCGCACACAGGGTTACCGTATTTACAAACATGTCTACGTCACAGATTACTGTCTACGGCGTAGCGCTACGGCTGGCTGGCTACGGGCTACGAGCTTGGTATTGTGTAGCTAAATTGTATGATAGTCTATTAAAATTTATTGCTAATGTCATTTTAGTTAAAGATATGTATATTTAGTTCATACGTACACCTTGACATAACTTAACACGGCATAAATATGTGACAAGTATGTGCAATAAGTTATTTTATTTTAAAGTTCCTGAAATTAAATCGTGTCCAACGTTGGCCATTGCAAACCCGAAATACTTTGACAGGAAAGGTTTTTTTTCAACAAAATTTGTGCTGATTATTACTACATACTTAACAAACTTAATTTCATTCATGGATGTTCATGAACTTCTTGGTATTGTAGTAACAAGTTGACTGTTGAGTTCGTGATCCTGAATTTGATTCTTGTCTTCACCAATTATAATCAGTTTTACTTAACTTAAGAGATTATTATCGCCTTCTTTTTTTAAATACATTTTAATAAATTCAAACGTGAAGTTCTTAATACTCCACATCACGTGTGTCACTTTACTACCGAATGGGACTCAAACAGAACATTTTAATAGACCATAAGGTACAAACGGCCGCCGCTCACTTGTCCCATTATAATTCAAAAAAAGCCATAAAAGGCCATAAATTATGAGTTAGGAAGTCATTTATAGCCGGCAACTTGTAGAGTCAATACTTGTGTGTTTTTACTAATGTATGTTTTTTGTCGTAAAAGGAAGGTAGCTTGATGAATTTAGAAAATAATAGTTAGGTGAAATAATTGCATCAAAATACGTAATAATTATTTAGGGCTAGTGATGGCTCTCGGTTGCAATCACATCTGCAGTCCAGCATCCACAAAGCCTATACGAGTATTTGTAACTAGCTTCTACCAGAGGTTTTACCCGCTTCCCGTAGGAACAACTCCGCACACCCGGATAGAAAGTAGTCTGTAGCCTTCCTCAATAAATTGGCTATGTAACACTGAAATATTTTTTCAAATCGGACTAGGTCCTTAGCACATTCAACCAAACAAACTCTTCTTTTTATGAGTGTTATATTATATGCTTTATGATCTTAGTGTAGATTTCCTTTGCTTTTTCCGATAAATAAGCTGTCACAAATATTTTGTCAAGTGACCCAGAGCAACCTGAAATAAGTGCATTGAGGTCAATAAGTTCTTTAGCTAAGAAATATGTACATATGGAAATTTACACCCAATTTGGGGAAAGCTAGAAATTTGCGTTAAACTATCGGACTTTGCTTTGTATTAGTTTATCGTCAACGATAGAAGTATCAGAATAGTCTATGCCTTATCTTCTGATAGATAGCATATGTATTATTGGAAATAGGTATGCTAATTATATCAATAAAATTTCCTTTCCTAGTCAACCAGCAAACAGACGCCAGCACATCAAGCTACCCGAAACTGACAAATTTTCCCAATCAACTTTGAACTATATACTTCAGCGATAACGTTGAAAATATATTAAGGAAATTTGACAGATTGTAATAGCTTGATGTGCTGGCGTCTGTGCATACATACATGGTCATATGAGATGGACAGATTATGAGTAACAATATTATACTCAAACAAAAGGTTTTAAAATACAATATTAAAATTCCTACTACAGTAATGTACACAACACGAATGAACATAGTTTCCGAGAAAGGCCGAACAACTTAACGATCGAATAAAATGCGACATAAAAGATAACTTATAATACTTAATAAGTTAATAGTATTGTCGATAAGTTTGTGTTTGTTCGGTGTATACAGGGTGGTGTTTATACGTATGATGTTGGTTTGTAGCGAGTTGGGTTAGATATTAACGTTCCCTAATTAATTACACGTAAATTAATTAGCAGTTACAGTTAGAATTGATGATAACTGTATTCATGTATGCGTAAGACACATACTCCTATCCCGTTCGGAGTATGATGCTGATTTTTATTACTGTTATTCATTAAAACATATTTATTTATAATTGTAGAATTCCTTCAATATTCCCTATATGTCTGCAGTCACAGTTTAAATATAAAATACTAGCTTCCGCCAGCGGTTTCACCCGCTTTCTGAGGGAAGTACTTTCCATACCCGGATAAAAAGTAGCCTATATGTTATTCTGATGTATAAGCTATATTGTGGTAAAGTTTCATTCAAATCCATTCAGTAGTTTTTACGTGAAAGAGTAACAAACATCCATACATCCATACATCCATACTTACAAACTTTCGCCTTTATAATATTAGTAGGATGTATTTTTTTGTACTGAATAAGAAAATTAAAATATATTTTTATAAATCAGCCTGTACAGTAGCGAGACAATAAAAAGGGTCGTATTAAACGAAAAGCATTCAGATTGAGAGCCCTCGGCGTTATAACTCGCAGCGACATTAACAATTACATTATAATTCACATAAAAACTAATAAACCACTGTATTTGAGTGGACTTTACGCAATCGTAAGAAGCCAAGACTTTGAACTTAGATTAAATATACATATATTTATCACACTTGAAATAACTATAGTCTTATAGTAATAGCTCAAAATTAGTTTTAAGAACTCAAAGTTTAAAATCACCAATATGCCTCTACCAAGCGTGTTGATCATCCTTACCTTCCAGGGACATTTTCCTGGCACAACAATTTTTAAAGCTTATGTATATAAGCTTATAAGCGCATAGTGCTAAGAACATGTTCATAAATAATAAAAAATAATGTTCCTTCTTAATGCAAACAAATAATTTTCGTTACTATTTGTCTACTAAGCACCTATGCAAATTTTCCATTAGTTGATCTGCATAATAAATATCTGCTTACCACCAAAATATCGTAGCGTATCATAGCATACGTGGGGACATTCCAGTTAAATTTTAAAACGTGCTCACCACACAGAAACTTAAAACCCCGATCAGGTACTCGTCGACGCGTCAATCAAACATTCATGGCGTTCCCTACAGACCCCATAAAAGTCGTTTTAAACAATTAAGAAGGGCAATTAAGACTACCATTTTGTTAATCGTCTGAAGTACAAAAAAATCCTATAAAAATGTTCTATAAAAAGCCCTTTAATCGCCCCAAAGATGTCTCTATCGTGTGTTTTTGTGTGATCTCGTGATTGAAATACCAGGAGCTCATAAAATTAGGGAGCCTCGATAAAGGCTTGTTGCTCTACTGGATGAGGTTTAACTGGCATTTTTTTGTTAAAGGTTATGGTTGAGAAATATGCACGAATATTTGGTATTTTGAACTGTCTTTTTAAATTATGGTAATCGTATGGTAATCCGTGTTAATTACAAGATTTTATTTATTTGTAAAGATATGTTGCCAGTAAAACAAATTTTAATATAAATGACTTTAGTCACTCTGAACCAAATTAAAATTTTACTTGGCTACTAAATTACTGCATACTTTATATTCAATACACGAACAAAAAAAAGTTATTAACAAAAAACCAAATCGCTTACGTCCGTATAGTGAACATCAAAAAACAGCGAACACATTTTAGCACAGACAACACTAAAAAATCATAATTAAATCAAAGGACACACTCAACTTTACAATAGACAAAACAAGTCACAGAAAAATATGAACCTTATTACAATGTCGTAAGGCCTTGTGAAGAGACATGGTGGCTTATTATTTATTAATGTGGAGTTAATACTATGGTTTATGAGGCTCTCAGGTAGCGGTTGACTATAAAAATTTGTAGAACTAGTTCATAAATAGGGTTCCGTAAAAACTTTACTAAAACTACTTTGAAGCAATAGTTAAACTTAAGTGGTAGATAGGTGCAAAATAAAAGTGGAACTTATTGGAGTCATGGAAATTACAAATTTGTTTAAATTATTATTTTAAAGATATTATACTTAATACTTTTGTACTTGTAATTCTAACTTTCTTATTTAAAAGAGTAAAAATAATTTACGCGATCTTATTCGGCAAAAATTGAAATTTGACCATTGAATCGCTATTATCATAAGGACTGTATATTAAACCTTTGTTATATCTTTATCACAGAGGGAATTCCCCTTATCCGTTAATCGTGAAAAAAGCTACTTCAAGTGATTAATTAACGTAGAAAATAATCCATAAATATTATCAGTAACATAAGCTAGATTTACACTATATTATTATAAAGCAATTGATCGAATGTATTTATTATTTAGTTTCCGATACAGTGCAAATATTGGACGATGTGAGTTAGAACGGATATTAACTAATATTTCGGTTTAATCTGTACCGGTTGGCTATTTGTTGTTAGTCGTATTTGTTCTAAGGTTATGTCTACACTCAGTATAACACAGTTAATCAGATACAAAAGAAGTTAACATTAATCGATTGATTGATCGAGTTTAATTGTTCAAGAGCGCTCGTATCGAAAGTTGGCAACGTCGCAAATAGCTGTCAAATATTTAAGTGTTTTAATTGATTTGGCAAATTGAGATACTATATGACAATAAGAAAAAATCTGAAGTGCTCTAAAAAAATAATATTAATTGTAATTAAAACCCTAAATTTGATATTGGAAACTTTAAGATGTAAAATTATATGATAGAATTATATGATGTAAAAAAGACATTTGGTAAGTTCCAAAATACTTTTTTACATCTAAAACTATATATTTGGTGTTACGATATTAATTATTACATTCCCCAATTACTTTCAGTACCTACACTACAGAGCATTATTCCTTACTTTCAGACAATAAAATTGCTAAATTAATGAAAACATATAAATATTTGACAGCTATTTGCGAAATTGCCAACTTTTGGAATACAAGCTCTTAAGATAAATCAGTTTTCCGGAATAAGTAAGCTCTAAAGAATTCTTTCACGTGATAAGTAGCCTTGAAACACCTAAAAACAAAGTCCACATCATATCCCGTTCACCTTTGCTGAATAAACATACTTCACATGTATACAATAAAATTCAATAACAGCAGGACCCACAGTTTAATTGCAACTCAGACATTAAAAGGTACAATAATGTGACAGAATGAGTCAAGTGTTTCTATAGCATTACCGACACGCATTAACGTTTTATTATTATGGGCCGATATTGTTTATTTACACACGTCATTATTATTATATTGTCGGCAATTAAAATCTACATTTATACGTACAAGGATTCGTTGACCTACGAGACCTCGGTAATCGAGCCTTCCCACACAAATTGTGAACTCATTTCGTGAGAGAAATGTCTAATGTTATTTATTCTGAAAAACGTTTGACCCGCCTTCGTATTTCAACCGAATAAAAAAAAACTTATCTTCAACATAATGATGTAAAAAAAACTTTTCTATCTCGGTACAAAACGGTAGGTAACGGTAGTCACTGAAATGCGCTTCCCAGTATATAAAGTTTTTTGTTCATTGTATAGACGCCAGCATATCAAGCTACCCGAAACTATAAATTTTTCCCAATCAACTTTGAACCATATGCGTCTCTGATAAAGTTTTTTTTTTAAGAAATTTAACACATTGTAGCAACTTGATGTGCTGGCGTTTCTACCTATTTACCTGATTTCCACAATTTAGTGCCAAGATGAAACGACACCTTTAATCAAAACTTCTGACCAAACTTTCAGGGTATTTAAAATAACAAAGGATTGTCTAAAATATTCCATAGCACAGTCTAGACAAACAGCCTCATATACTTCACTAACCTGAATATTGTTCATTCACCGTCGCTGAAAATATCTTCAGCTAAGCAATAGCCTGTTATCTCCGCAAATAGACTGGCCTCGTGTTACCTGTCCTATTTTTACCGCAAACGTCTGAATTAAAATAATATTTTGTACATTTATATGACCTCCGAAGGGTTGAAAGCCGAGCCTGAGGAACAGGCGATATCTTCTCCTCTCCTTTGGGAGGGAACAGGGAGGTGAATGCACGATATTATATCGAAAAAAAATTGCGTGTACCTAAATGGAATTTTGATTAAGTATGAATGCTTTTGTGTTGTAACTTAGTATAAATACAAAGGTGATACAGTTTGTTTGTTGTAAAATGGAGATACATAGGTAGTCTTTGGAAAAGGTTTTAGAGAAAAAAATTGAGTAGCGCGTCAAACCGCGGAAAACTGCTAGACACTCTAGTTTTTTAATTATTTTCAAATTGCTAAAGACGGTGCTGATTAAATAACATCTGGATTCAAATATTATAAACAAGCAGACCTCTACATCTGTTACGTTAATACGATTAGCAGGATAAGATAGTATTACCATATTTATGATTGTGGAAGCAATCAATCGTTATAAATAATCTAGCACAGCACTAGCGAAAAGTATTAAGAGCACATTATTATCTTATTTAAGAATATATTTAGCGACAAAGTAGAACTAGACAAAGAATCACTCACACACACAAAGGGTTAAAAAATAGCCAAGCTACTTTTATCTGTTGATATAGATATTTCTAAAATTTCGACAAAAATAACTTTGAACCTTTAACAAAACATAAACCACACGAATAATAAATCTAAATCTATTACATAAAGAGATTACACACAAATCAAGAAAACAAGCCTACAACATGAAAGCAATTTGCCAAACAAAAATAAACCTTATACCTGTACAGTTCGATCCACAAATCCTTGCCAAGTTCGATATATCAAAGGGCAATATGAAATGATGTGTCATGTGACGGTTAACCGACCGCTTAGAGATGTAAGGAAGGTTGTTACTCTTCGTAAATAGCCGTGACGTTTGAATTCGGTCGGTTGCAACACAGGTGGGCTGTACGAACGAAAATAGACTCAAAATCAATACAATACTTGCGAAGATAGTTGTAGTGTTGGGACTTAATCTGATTGCTATCGATAATCGACAGACATTTTTAGAGAATTTTAGTAACTTATCTTTTATACAATTATCTTATATTCTGAAACTTATCTTATATTAAACACACAAATAAATAAACCAATTAAAGATACACATGTGTCAATAAACTGATGTATTACAAATATCTAAATCAAATTTTGATATGAAGTAGTTTTAATAATTTTATTTCAAAATCAGAATTGTTAAAATATCCATCTACAATCAAATATTATTTTGTAGCAGCGCGGTTAATTATTAACTATGGTTCAAGAACGATCTTAAAGTAATTTTGCTTGTTATTAATGTATATGACATTTGAGATAGTTAATAGAATAATTGTAATGTATGTTTCCTGTACTGTTAGGAAAATGTCCCTGGACAATTTTTGTGAGATAAGGAGTTATAATTTATGATTTAACAACGATTATTAATTTGATAACATGAATATTAATGATATTAAGTAGTTTAATCTTTCTGCTTTTTTGAATGAGAAATACCAATTTCAGAGTTTTAAAGTTCAGGTTTCCTCGAGATGTTTTACTTTACTCATGTTTTAAAAATTGCTTTGGTCTTGAATCGAAGCCGCATACTCGTCCTCGCGACGATGGTAATTCAACCACAAGGCCACCACGACTTGTATTTGTTAGTATTTACAGTTGGGAGAAAGTCTCATCATAATTAAGTAACAAGCGTCAAGATGAAGTACACACACGATAAACAATAACCAGAATAAAAATCCCTCATAAATCGATATCTACAAGCTATCCTGGTGTGTCTCGTCCCTACAATCCCGTAGGGTTGTCAACTCACTCTAAGTAATCGGCCATTATCTATATCGATTCAGGCCGCCACTGTCCACCAATTCTCGATTCACTGAGGCATTGTGACCCTAACTTAGCGGCCACGTCTTATTGTGAGGCATACATTGCTGGTTTTATAATACGTATGTTAGAAATCTCTGCAGAAAAATGGTAATGTATATTGTTTTTGTAGTAAAAGTTGTTCTTATAGCGATATGCTGGTGAGGCAGTAACACTGATTTTAACATCGTTTAAACGTTGAGGCGAGCTAATGAAGCGATCGCCAATAATTGATTCAGCCTTTTAATTCGTCCTTCTATTTATTTTTAAATCCCCTTATAGGGTTGAATTATATTTTAGAAGTTATTCACGGAACGTTTTTCTATGGATTAGATAATATTAATAAGGTTTTTGTGGTAATTGAAAGGCTTTTTTGGGTGGCAGATATATTTTTATAACAATAAGTGTAGTAAGTTTTACTTCTATCAAGAAGATAGCTATGTTTGCTCAATTTCTAGATAAATTAAAGAATAGAAGAAATTTTCCTGTATTTCTTTACCTGTCTTAGGCATTCAAATTAAATTTTATTTATGATCAAAAACAAAAACCACATAAAATAAAAGTTTTCTATGTGTGTCACTGGTTAACATACACTTTTGACCGAATTTTAAGGATACATTAGGTTAAGTGAGCTATACGTTTTTTTTTCGGACTAAGTTTCAATTTAATTTATTTATGAGAATCAAATTTTATGTATTTCTTTCCTGTAAACGGTGTTAGGCAGTTAGTCACATTCCCCGGCAATAAATCAGCCAGCATACGAATGTTTTATCTGCCCAGATATCTGTTCTATATCTTGTTTTATGTCTTTGAGTTTTTTTTTCCTTATTCCTCGCTGAAATTGCCTAAATTTAAAATTAAAAATATTATGTCACTGCTTTATATTTATATTTTATTGTAATATCTATGGGTTAATTGTTCTTACTTCTACACTAAACATATTTTTTGATACACATTTGATGAAATCGGATGCTACAATATTTTTTTCTTTTCACTTTAATGAACATACATAATAATAAAATCTTTAAAAATTCAAAACTGTACATTGTATTTTTTTTTAAAGAATAATTGAGGCTTGATCTACAATTGATACGGAAGCCAAAAATATAGTTTTTAAAATTTTTGTCTGTATGTATGTCCGGGATAGTTTATCCAATACAAAAAGTACTGCATGAAGCCAATGCTTCAGCATGAATATAACTAAGAAGTCGGGTCAACATATAGGCTACATATTATCATGCTATCACTACGGGGGGGGAGGGGGTGAATGTTTAATTCTAATGCCCACGCGGACGACGTCGCGGGCAACAGCTGGTTCATTATAATTTTAAAGTCATGAAGGTCTCTCCCAAGCACAAAATCTGGAAATTGATATGGGACTGGAAATGTTTAAGGTTCTTGTTGTAATAATATACAAATGATTTGCAATAAAATGTGTAGTATTGCGACTACAAGATGTAAGCTATCCTATCTTTGAAGTTGGATAAAACTGCACACGGCGCGCAAATTTGATTAAAATCGGTTAAGTAGTTTAGATATCCATCGCGCACAAACAACGTGACACGTAATTTTTATATATTAAGATTAGTACTTAACAGACTGAAATCAGAGTTGGGAAAAGACTAGGCAGATGATGCTTCATTAGGCAGACAAAGCCACCGAATGGAAGATAAATCCATGGGGAAACCCTAGCTGTGCATGTTGATATCTCGATTACTAGTTATGCTGTGTTGTTATTTTTTTATACATATCTACAATAAACCCGTATCAGCATTTTTATTTAATCTGGCTTATTAATTTTCCACAAACAGCTACATTTATATATAATATCTAATCGTATTAGCTTTATAATATTTTTAAGTACAGCTATATTATCGATTAAATTACATAAGCTATCGATAGCAGATAGGATAATTTGGGATTAAGTAAGTATAATCTCTAGTCTATTTATCTTCGCATAGTCAGAGGTAGTTGTTCAAAAAACCCAAAGACAAAGCAATAATGATTCGGAAATAACTTCGATATTATTGTCCAACCCACTGTCATTTATCAGCCAGTCATCATCCTCTTTCTAGCCATATCGACTTTCACACAATCCACCCATCGTTTCTTTACTCATCCCCTTCCCCTAGATCCATCCAGGTTCATACTCAAAACCTTCCTTACAACATGAGCCTCATTCCTCAGCATCACCGTCCATACCATGATAGCCCATTTCCACATAGTTAATTGGTTACCTGCGTCACAAACTTCCTATCATGTTTTGTATCTATCATCAATGCTGCATGCAATTGTGTGTCATTCATCTCTTTTGCCCGTAAGCTGGTATTATTCTTAAAAAGATGCGTTTTTGTACCTAATATTTTTGTGTATCTCAAAATTAATCTCGAATATCCGTTTAATATGCGATTAATTAAAATGTATTGAAATTCCATCAAATTTTGCATAAGTTGTAGCTTTGAGAGTATATTCATTATTCATCCAAAATAATTACATGGACCATAGTATCCAGATATCTGACGCGCTTTCACAGCGACGGACGAAACACTCCGCGAAAGTCGTGGCGCAATTCCAGGTGTCATCGTTTGAACCTTTAGTTGTCAATTGTTTGTAGAGACCGGCTGCAACTCAAACAGTTTAAGGATAAGCACACAACGTGTGTACAAAAACATTATCATAAAAAGATGCATTGCATTCAATCTCTGTAATTATCACAGCCCTAATAAAAAAACAATGCTATGTTTGGAGTTCATAGAGTTTGCGTACATTTTCACAAAAAAATTGAGTCGAATGCGAGTGATTTGTTCAAAGTTTTTTAAAGTAGGTACTAGCTTCAGCAGTGGGTTTTTTTTCCCATACCCGGATGAAGATGAAGTTCTAAGCTACTTTCCCACCAATTTTTTGCTAAATCCGTTCAGCCGTTCTAACACGACTTTCTTTTATACATGGAGATTCAGCCAAATTCCAGAATAATTCCAGACAAGCGACCATTAATCCCAAAAATATAAACGAAAACGCGATCATCGTGTACAAAAACACGAGCAAACAAAAACAATGAGCGACCAATTAACTCTCAAACTCAAAATCAGGGTAAACTCACCGATTGTCGACCGCTCTATTTGAACGAAACCTACAACAGACAAAGGGAATAAAAGGGGTTTAAAAATACGCCCAGGCCCAATTAATTAGAGACAATTAGCCACCCTTCCTGCAGCAACAAAAGGTAGAAAAACTCTTCTCATTAATTACGAAGCAAAGAGGGCGAAAGGCGAAACAGGAAGGTACTAGATCTACCCCTTTTGTTTTTGAAGAGGAATCCATTTGTGAGACAGACGCGGTGCGGAAGATGCGGGGAGTGCGCCCAAACCGTTCTATTTGTGTTGTGGATTTAATTATGTGGTGTCGCACGGGTTCCATGTCAGCTCGGAGGAAGTGGCTGATTATGATGCCGTCAAAAGCTTTTATCAAACAATTATATCAATACTTCAGTTTTTACTACGTCTTTTTATGAGTACAAAGCTTAGAACGGTCCGTCAAGATAATTTTCCATCATTTTATAAAAATAACAAGAATGATTGTGACTGATTTATCATTTTTAGTATTATGTTTAATTGCGAGTTATATTCACTTATCTTATTTATCGAGTCGATAGGATAACATGTTTATGGTGGATCGTAATCTGGATTAAATGATTTGAACAAAATATAAAGCAAGTAAACTTTGGCCCTGATTAGAACAGGTGACATGTGTATTGATGATCAAATAAATATACTCTTATCTCTACCAAATTAGATTTCTTATTGCACACCTGAGCTCAAGCATAATCTCTTGTTGACGACAGATTACTGTTTCCATAACAATACGTTTGTATATTAAAATAACTATGGCAATGTTCATTGAATAAAAAATATTTTACAGAAAAGAAAACAATAAGCGTCTCCCCGAACCCCATTAAAGGCATTGACAGCTCATCCACTTCCAGGCTAATTACAATGCTTTCAACAAGTCACAGATTACACGAACATACATTATCAACACTATCTGAGCTAATCCTCACATGACACCCTAGAAAAAATATTCCAAAGTGCCTTCAACGATACGCGAACATTTTAATCGACACACAGATTATACGTGTCCATTAAATAAGTAGCTATCAATTACCGTGCTTGTATTGATAACTTTAACAGGACTGATAAAATTCGGCAGTGCTAATCAAGCCGCCATCATGTGCGCGTGCAAGCAGAAAAGGTCGTTCCTCATCGAGGATATACTGAAGGATGTCAAACAGAAACCTTACAAGAACCTGAGCCACGAGCCCACGCTACCGCTCAAGTGTAATGGAGTGAAGCCACTAGCTGTCTCCAAGGTGCAGGAGATAACTATAGTAGATGAAGCGGCAATAGAAAAGCCCCCGTTAGACGCTAAAGTTGATGTAACCTATGACGTGCCCGAGGAAATCGATGCGATCAAAGTCAATTTGGAACACAGACGGAACACTTACCCATTGTACCCGACGCCGATCAAAGCCAACGTCCCTCCCTTGTCCTCTTCAGTAAATTGGCCGCAGTACAGAGGCAAGGAGGCGCCAGGGTTCCTGGAGAGGCCACCGTTTAGTTACTACAGTGAGCCGATGCTAAACACTAGTCAGATACTAAGGACTCAGCTAGCTGCCAACAGATTTGTGCCACACGCATTCACGATAAGACAAGCCTATGGATTTGACAGAGGTAAGTTCACGCCCATAGGGAAATATTTTTAAAAACACACTTACAGTAACATGTCATGTGACTTTTAACTCAGATAGTCAAGCAACAAACGCTGTCTTATCGAGTCTGTATATAAAGAAAAACAAATAAAAATCGATTATTATATCGATTATTATCATCGATAACGTTCGGACATTAACACATTAATTATTCGTATTGAATCACCTCACTCGCGTCATTTGGTATCTTATCGTAATCTCGTTCGCGCTCGTCTTAATCTTTAACAACTGTATAATAATATAATGTATTGTCTATTATTATTGTCCGTTTGTTTCCTTCAATATAATCTCGATACAAAAGCAATTGTTATCTTAAATTTCTTTAGTAAAGACTCGATTGATTTTCTTGATTGATTAACAAATTAAGCCATTCATTGTGACTCAGGATTTGTTTATCTTGATGTAATATATCTCCATCCGTGTTCCTCTATACTTGAAGCTACTGAAAATATATATTTTTTTTATATATAAATAGATTTATCTTATTCATACCTCATGGATGTGTGATACTACGTCAGTAGTAACACTTTCGACGTTTCCTTGAATATGACAAATGGAGGTAAAATCATTAAATTGATAAAATTACATCGAGCTGGGAATAAGACCTACCTAAAAAAATGATAGTTTATCATGACCTATGATCATTTTCACTAAGGAACCTGGTGCTATATTACCTCTGGGATGCTCAAATTTTTCAACTCTTACTTCATACAAAAATTGGTAGACTAGAGCACTTATCTTGTATAGAACTTCTTTAACTTGTAATTCATGTGTATTCGTTTTGAAATCGCCTATTACAACCTTTTAGACTCCTCCAGATAGCCAGACTAACAAGTGTTCCATAGAACAGCTCCCGACTGCATTTGTTCAACTTGATACCTACTGCGTTTTCATTTCAATAGTTGAGGTATTTTATGCAGGCGCGCGGGATTCTTCTTTTGAAACTTTTTTTTACAATTATACTGTTACCATTAGGGTCCCGTTGATGGTTTATTTTCGCAACGATAGTCCTTATATCTAAATTTATTGTTTGACCACATGGGGGTACTAAGTAAGGTACAAGTAACCTATTATGAAATAATTCAGATATTGCATATCACTGCGCGAGATTTACTAAATCGATTGATCATCGAGTTTATGCAAATTGTTTAGTTCTGCGAAGTCATTTGTTCGCAGGGTGTCAATTAATTAGTTTACTCTAAATAATTAATAAATAATGTTAATTGGAGTATTTTTTCCTCTGTTATGCCAATTTTAACGGTGAAAAACCATCGAGTAATGCTACAGTGTACGAGAGAGTGCTTGCGCAGATACTGGAGCACTCCATCTTCTTTCAAATATGTAAAACATTAATACATTAAGCGACTGAGGACAGATAGAACATAGAACTGCCAGGATACCTTACGTACTCTCTGAAGTACGAAATGGCAAAGTAATAAAATGAAAAATGACCTCCATGTCATCTGTCTATGAATTCGCCCCGATTGATACAGCGCATCAAGCTACCCGAAAAAAATAATCTCAATCGACTTTAAACCATATGCTTCAGTGATAAAATTGAAAATCTATTAAGGAAATTTGACAGATTGTAGTAGCAGATTGTGTAGCGATCCTTTCCATCAAATTGTTTTTTATCTAATAGTGCAGTATCATAAAAATCATAATGCAATTAAATTTATCTAAATCCTTAACAAACAACAGAAGTAATCCAGTCGTAAAATCGGTGCTTTCACCTTAAACCACGATTGTTATCTATTTCGTGTATTATTCTTTATCAATATCATTCGTCCTTAATGCAAAATCCTTAAAATCTTGTCACTTTTAAATAAATTAGCTAATCATTGTGGCTTAGTAACACACGACGGAGATACGACGAACAGATATATAATAAATAAATAAATAAACCGATTCCTTGAAATGATGTTGAATAATGATTTCATAATATTTTTTTGCACTCATACAGCAGTCGAATCACACTTACGTTTACAAAGCGAAATCTGTATAGAATTAAATGAAATTATCTTTATTTCAGATATTTTGTCCATAGCTTTTTACAAAAAATATACAGATTATAAAAAAAAAATACTTAATAAAAATTTAAACTACGTTCTTAGGTATTAGTTAACTAATTGAGCATGTTTACCTAGCTAGCATTTCTCTATTTTTTATTTATTTTTATTTACCTAGCTAGCAATAGTCCCCGCGTGGCAAATATAAAGACATGTGATGGCTTAAATTAAATTACTCCTTCAAATCAATTTCGTCATTTTAATAACAAAATGTTACATAATATTCCTCAAAAATGTTACATAGAAATAACAACACTACTCTGTAGTACAACATCAGGTAAATAAAAATAATTTCTGATTCGTTTTTCCTGTTACGTCGTTATATTGAAAACCGGCCAAGTGTGAGTCAGACTCGTGCCCGAAAAGTTCCTTTCTACTTATCTTCTAAATAGCCAAACATTATGTCAGTGGTTTGGGAGCCTTCTTAAATAACAATTTTATAAACTATGCCGGTTCTGTTTTCCCTTAGGGTACGGGTCCCTAAAAACGAGTTATTTCTGAAATGTTTCTTCCAGTAGTGCATACAGATAAGTGATTAAATACCGAATAATGATTTTTGTACGTGAGAGATTGTTGTCGTATGATCGATCTAATTATATCATGTCACCTGAGATTATTTGGGAGCTAATTATAAGATTTGACAAATTGGCAATCATCACCTGATTTATTTTATCAGTGTCATCGGCCTTCCTTGGTAATTGATCTGACAATGCAATATCTTTTAGAGCATGCAAGGGTGAGGGCCGTCGGGCGACGGCGCGCGCGAATTTTGAATTTTGCTGTAATTATAAAAAAATAACAAAAAAAGTTTATTCGGGAAAGTTGTTTGTAATCATAAGTACAATCACGTGTTTGAATATCGGTCACTAATTACCAGTCACCCTATATATATTTACGTATTAGTTTTTGCATGCGGGAGTCACAATCATACATACATAAATATTAGTTGGAAGGCCAAGTATTGTTAATATATCTATCAAAAAGTAATCATGTGCATAGGCCCCAATGGCTAGGGGCACTAGTTCCTTAGAACTAAGATTATATCAACGCTATCGTATTATTAATATCTGTTATATCAACACTAAATATCTGTTCCAATTAAAAAATACACATCGTATATCGATTACGTATCTAATCGATCGATTACAATATTGGTTATTATTAGTTGAAAAAAAAAACAGTTATACCGATTATCTGCTTATCGAATATTTTTATATCTTAATGCTAACTATTCGAAATTGTTTTTTTGTGGTAACAAGACAGAATTAGGCGTCGTTATCACCGTATTGCTCTAATTTACCGGATTAATGATTGTGAACTACTTGTTCGCCGATTAAAGTTTCCGTATTTTGAAGAAGAAACTACATTTTAAAATTATATTTAGTCTTAGCTTTTCTAAACCATACGTCCCTTAGCTCATACGTCTATACCCACACATAACTACGACACTTTTACCATTGTGTTAGTTAAAACCCAAAATCAGAAAGTTTATTTAACGACACTACGCCTAACTAACTCGAAACAGTTGAAAAACTCGATATAGGTACACCAATCTTTAGATCATAGTAGAGCCATCTGTCGACAAATAACGAAAAACACAAATTATCCAATCGTTATTACAGTAGATTGCCTAGATATTGCATGCAGGTTATTAAATCCACTTTTCAATACAAGGAAACCAAGTACTATTGTTGTCCTTTTTGGCAAGCCCTCCAGTCGTTAGCTAGACCTGAACTAATGTTCTCCTTTCTTCCTCAGTACCACCCGGCTGCTGCAGTCCCTGGTGGGGGTTGGGAGGCAGACGGAAAGGGGGACAAGTGCGCTTCACGGTGGCACAGACTGGAGCCCTGGAGCGACGGTTCAACGCCAGCAAATATCTCAGCCCTGACGAGAGAAGAGCGCTCGCAAGCACGCTGAGACTCAGCGACAGACAAGTAAGAAAACAGCTTTGTTTCCTTTAATTTATATGACATAGATTGGGGCTTTGGCACAAGGTTTTATTTTCGATTCTTGGACGTCGTTGTGTAACTAAATTCTTTCATATCTTTGCTCAATAAGAATGATGATGATAATTTGAGCATATTTTGAACCTCGCTGTTGGTAATCATTAAAGTAAGACACACCCATGGAAAACAAAATAACGAAGACACACCCGATAAATTGTGAGCCAGTAATTATCCACAATATCGCTTATCGTCAGTAGCAATGACTTTTTCAATTTGAAGATGCGGATATCTACTTATTATTATCAGTGACGAAAAACAAAATAATTTCTCTTTTGATTGCCTACTAACACCTACACAATGAGGAATAGCTTGTCTTATTACGTTTAATAAAACGCACTACTTATAAGTTCACCTGTAGGCAATTTTTTTAATAAGATAACGACAGAGACTGCATTGAGTAGATTTAGTTCGACTAAGGGTTGAGACAAAACACCACTCTTTGATCTGAATAAGTTAGATAGCAATCTAACACATAGCTACGTATCTGTTGCTAACTTGCAAAGCTTCATTGCATTACAGTTATAATAACAAAATAGCTAAAAGTAAAGTATACGAGTATACGTTGTAAAAGAAATCATCCCTTAAAGAAATGTATTCATTTGCTAAGTTCTAGCCAAATAACCTTGTCGCTACCTCTTCAAAAGCTATTAAGTACACGATGGTCAAAGGTACAAACATAACACTCTCACTAGAGATCCCATGACATATTTGTTATTAAAGCCTAAGATTGTCACAAACAATTTTTTACTTTTGCAACTAGTGTTCAATACTAAATCTCAAAATCTGTCTTCGACAGGTAAAAACATGGTTCCAGAATCGTCGCGCGAAGTGGAGGCGCACTACCCCTGACTCGGCTGACGCTGGCAGCCCGCCCACAGCCGATGAGGGCTCCGAAGACGAGGTGCACATAGCTGATGAAGAATGAGGAGTACAACCGGCATAGCGTTAAATAAATATTGAGACTGCCTCCCTAACTTTGTTGTTTGAATTTTGACGTCCTTATAGAAATATCTTCTGTTTTCAATCTGACATAATGAGGATGTGTACTCTTATTAGAAGAATATATCTTTTTAATAACAAATATACCTAAAACTATAATTGAATATTTTTTATGGGGCTCCCATACAATAAAAATATTTTTTGGCTGTGTGGTCGTTCTGCTCGATATTGGTAACGGCAACAGCTTCCTTACATAAACCAAAAGGGTTTTCATTTTTATGGACTGTCGAATTCTGCGTTAGCCTAAAAATCCGTAAATTGATAAAATCTTGGAAACGAATAAACGTCGTCCATTATGTTTGGCCGCTTGATATGGTTTTTGGTCGTTCTGTCAGCTCTTGCTGGATGTACGTCGGATGACAATAGTATCACAGTACACTCACCACATCCGAGAATAGGAGCACGTAAAAAGAAAATCAGAAAGTAAGTATTGCAAATGCAACACCAGCAGTTGATCTTATGTGGGAAAGTTGTACAAAAGTGAATTACTGGGCTTTAGAACAGAACTTTTGAAGGCTCTAAAATAAAATCAAAAAGCTTGAAACTTATAAATATTTCTCTTCCTGGACCCAGTGGTGCCACTGTAACTGCCAACACCAAGTGATGTCTTTCCATATATTTTTACAAAGGTAAACGCCTTATAAATCAGTTACTACAGGGATAACGAATTGTAGAATTATATTGTACCTAAAAATGGTTGCGCTTCTACTACGTAGTTTTTGCAGTACGTAAAAACTGTTACTTTTCTACATACGAAGGCGTGTTGGCAGGTTCCTATATTTTGTTGTTTAACCCATTTCATTGATTTCAAAGTTTGATGAGCTGTTTTACAGCGTTTAGGAACGATGCTTCTAGACTGAGCGGTATCATGTATGCATTGATCGATCAGCCACTAAGTCAGACAGAAAATATATAAACAAATCACTATGTTTTCTGTTTAGATGGCATCCGTCTTACGTAGGCACTTACTGATTATGATCGTATGAGACGGCCGTGCGGATTATAAAGATATCTATCTCTAATTATAATGTATTGTTCGTTGGGTGATCAGCACTTCAAAATCACCTCTACGTCAATATATTTGGCCACATGTCTATATTAATTACATCCACAATTATAAACGTAGGTATGCCGTAATTAGACCTCCATAAATATTATTTTTCGTATCGTAATATAAGTATAATAATCCCCCTCTGTGCGGAGGTCTGTGCCTAGCAGTGAGACGATAAAAAATGGTCTTGATGATGATGTGTTGTTTTAACGAAATTCATGAAGTTTTCAGATTTGCATAATTATTTTTAATTTGAGAACATAATTACATAACAAGAAAATTCATCTACCCATAAAGTGATAGTTCCATAGGTACCTACTCTTCTACATTTAGCTGCAGCAGTAAGCCATAAGAGCATCGACTGATCAGCTCGCGGACCGTCTCATCCCTCACGCCTCTGCGATTCCATAGCTCCGATTCCTTACAGTCTAGATATCCAATTAGAATAAGCTTCTTATTAAATCATACAAACATATAGGTCCAATTGACATCGCCGTTTTTTAACAAATAACATAATGAGTTCAATTGCCCGAACAATTATTAAAAAAAAATCATTTTGAGGGTAATTGAGGTGGGCCCATATTTTTATCGATGGAAGATTCTTATCGAAGACCCCACCGGTAATTTCTTGATAGGATTATAGCAACATACTTAGCTACGGTAGGTATGTACTACTTTTATTAGAAGATTAAAATTATACGTTCCACACCCATTGATTGCTGTCACGCCAAAATCATGTGACACAGATTAGCCGGTATTATCGACGATGGTTATTGATTGATTGAACCGTAATCTAGCAGATAATTGCTTAGAGGAAACAAAACATCTTCAAATTCTCCAAAATAATTATTATTTAATGAGATTGATAAGTTTAATTATTTGCTGGGTCATCCTGAGAGAAAAACAAGTTAATTCTAGACTTGTGACGTCACTGTGCAGGAATTTCTGATTAAAATGGAAAAGCTTACGAGACATCTGATTACAGGGATTACGATCGCACGCATCGATGGACATAATCCAAGTGGCTGCGGAGGTATCGCAGTAGACATGTTCATTAAAACCATCTATTATGATTGCAGCTGAACATGTGCACGCGGGTACAGTGGGACACAGCTTCCACCAAAACGGAGACAAGAGATAAGAGGCGATATAAGTATTTTAAGAACACAAAGTAATATCGTTATTTACTCGTCTCCTGACTTTTCAGCTTCTGTGGGGGCCACAGAGCGTGAGTCTCTAACATTTCAAAGAAAAGCCAAGAGCTTCAGGCTATTGGCAATGATATTAATTCAATCTATTTGCTTTTTCACAACCGTACAAAACGATGATGTCGCTCAGAATAAAGCCATTTTTCAAGTGTTGCTAGCTTCTAAATAATAAATTTTTGGGTAAAACCAATCGAGTAACTTGTTTTACTTTTTAAAATTATGAAATGGGTACCGCTGTAATTAAATATAGCGGATTATTTAAAAATACAAACTATCTCGAGTAAACCTGAACTATACAGTCTGAAATGACAAACCCGCATTGAGCAAGCGTGGTTATAAAGCTCAATACTTCTCTATGTGAGCAGAGGCCTTTGCCCAGAATGAGACGATAAAAAGCTAATGATGAGGAGTATACCTACTCTTACCTATCTATTAACAGATCATTCGAGAACACAAATCTATAGATAGGTAACGATTATGCTCAGTGAGAGCTTTGATACGAAACTCTAGATACCGGCGAGATCCTTTGATTCCTGGTTTGATGGCGTGTTTCTTGAGGTAGCATAACATGCATAGGGTAACCATCAACTCCCGAGCCTTTTCCCAACTATGTTGGGGTCGGCTTCCAGTCTAACCGGATTCAGCTGAGTACCAGTGTTTTACATGGAGCGACTGCCTATCTGACCTCCTCAACTTGGGTACCTATCTGAGTACCCCCAATACCCCTTGGTTAGACTGGCGTCAGACTTACTAGCTTCTGACTACCCGTAACGACTGCGAAGGATGTTCAATGACAGCCGGGACCTACAGTTTAACGTGCCATCCGAAACACAGTCATAACCAGAAACAAAAAAATACCTAGTGGGGCAGGGAGAATGATGACCAGAAGCCGCGGGACATAGCTAGTGCACATAGAAAGGTAATATTCCACTTCCACAAGACATTTCAAATAAACTGATAAGATCTAAACTACTTACAAATAATGTACATAATCCCCTAGTTCTAATCACTTAATTATGTTTTTTTAATATACTTAAATACTTAATTGAATGAATGAATTGACAGATTACTGAATCGATATTGAGCTAGTTTTATCATCCACTACCATTTGTTTTTTTATCCAGTTTTAACTATATTTAGGGCCTGTTTCAACACCTACGAATAAGTATCAGTTTATTTGGAAGATAATTTCATACAAATTCTGTTCCATTTTTTAAATACCTATTTTGAATATATTCGGTAGGAACGGCTATCCGGACATCGTGAAACTGGTCAATTAAATCTATCTTCAATGTTCTATTAGTTTGAAGTCCACAGCCGAAGTCACTTTTATAGTTGTTTCAAACATTTGACTCCATTTAACTTAAATTTTCGACTAATTAAAGAATCGTTAATAAGTAAAATCTAAATATTTTTTCTTGGCAAAAAACCAGATAGTGAATTTAAAAGAATATACCTACATCGGATTAGTTTGAAAAAATACACAATCATTTTATAAAATGTTTTATTGTTAAAAAAACAAATAGACCAAGGGAAAACTTTGAAAACAAACAAACACTTAAATCTATTATAAATTGAACTGAAACGTAATAATATTGTTTATTTACATCCTTACACATATACATTGTGTCTGGTAGGCCGATCGTACATACTTTGCGTTTAAAATTAATAAATCTTCAGAAAAATACCTTTAGACAAATCCGTGTATTATTTTGATTGATCGTACCATCAGAATGGCGCCATCGATAACAAGATAATCAGATTCACCCATTAAAGGATAATTATTTTAAAACAATTTTATCAGACATTAAACAGGATTAATAAATAAACGCAAAGTTTACTAAATATAATTTAGAATATATAATATGGTAACATTCGTTTAAACATTTTAAATTATTAAAAAAAACTCATTCTATCGTGGCACTTCCACGTGTCCGTAATCTTAGTTACAACAAAATATTGTAACCGACAAATAACGAAACTTCACACTTATTCTTAGTATAAGTAACATTGTTTAAAACTATGTAAAATTCAACTATGTATTCAGTCAAATTTTTCCGCTACTTTCATTTAGCTTTTTACCCGCCATTTTGAGATAAAAGCCGCCATTATGAATACACGAAACGGTTTATTTAATTTCAAATTACGTTCTAGAATCTAGAACACCCATGTAAGTGTTTATTTACCGTGCTAAGTTTGTTTAATATGGATTGAAAAATATATTTTTGACTGGATTTCGCTTCATTTATTTCTACAACTCTTATTGAGGCAGTATAATGCAACATTATAATTAAGTTTATTTCAGACAAATCCTAATTCCTATTCCTATTATAAAGGCGAAAGTTTGTAAGTATGGATGTATGGATGTATAGATGTATGGATGTTTGTTACTCTTTCACGTAAAAACTACTGAATGGATTTGAATGAAACTTTACGACAATATAGCTTATACATCAGAATAACATATAGGCTACTTTTTATCCGGGTATGGAAAGTACTTCCCTCAGAAAGCGGGTGAAACCGCTGGCGGAAGCTAGTCCAGTCATAATTTCAGATTAATCAAAATGTCATTTGCGCTTCAAACCTATATAGTGACTATAAAAAGACTACCACATATCTAAAATAGACATTTGTTTTATTTTCATTCCTTAAATACTTTATACATTGCTTGTACAATTGTTTTATTGCAATAATATGAAATGCTGCATTGAAAAATGCATCACTTTGTTCATTCGTTACAAAGTAATTTTTCCAACGTGTATTTCAGTATAACAAAATTAACTACTTGAGTAGACATAAAGGTACTTAATATTTTGAGTTTATACAAATATATGTTAATGAATTAAATTATTTATTTATTGAAAACACGAGTACGTTCAAATGTCAATCTATCTAAAACAATAGGCTATTGTCTTTTAAAATCATCCAATTTAAAAGTATTTAAGTGCATTTACATAGCGGAGCAGGAATTAAAATGTTGTCATTCCTGTATAACGTACATTTCCAAATACCTAAATTATCTAAATATAGGTGAACTGAATAAATACTACAAGAAATAACTTGACGAAGTAAAATATAATCGAAGGCTTAAATTATTTAGAGTATTATGAATGGACGGCCCAAAATCATTAAAATGTCGACTAGACCGCGACATTTTCAATTTTACGGCAATTTAGGAATAGTAAGTGATTTCACTATGCGGGTCTGAAATCTTAAATTTCATTATAGAGAGTCACAATACCATCCTAGGCATGGCAGGATAATAATATTATACAGTTCTTCCGTCCCAGTAGCTTCACTTATCCGAAGTTAGCTTTTAGGGATGTCAAAATGTCTGAGCAAAACACAACAGCACATGCGCGAGACGTCAAATTGCTAACTTCAGATAAGCAGAGTTAAATGAGAAGAACTGTAATGTATGTTTTTGTGCTATAAAAATGTCAGATGATCTGCAACAAATTTAACCCCAGTCGTCATGTAACAAAGACTTCTTAATTCAGTTCTAAATATAAGTACTTCGTTGTGACCCCGTAGAGCTGCACTAGTCAGATTTCCTGAGCGCGCCCCTCGCCCGCCACGCCTTCAGCAGGCTGTAGGAGAAGTACAGCTGGAAGAAGTGTATCTGTGACGCCAGCAGCACGAACGCGTACCACAGGAGGCCGTATGGGTAGCCCTGGAAAAACGAGAATGGATTAAATTATTAACCGCAATCACAATTGTGTTTTGTATGTGTAGCTAAGATTTCAGAAACTCTTACAATAGGTTAAAAAGTTTAAGTAAAGCATAAGAGTTATAGTGTTACAAAACTAGTAAAAAAAATACAACCAATTATAAAAGCCAAAAAAATTGTGTCTGAATAGAAAAAAAAATCGGGTTTCTATTCAGAAACATAAACAATCTCCACACTAAAATGTCAGTCTATAAGGGGCAATTTAACCCCCACGCCTGCCTGTAGAAAATTATAATTATTCAGAAATATTTCACTATATTTATGTCCAGTAATGATGACTTCTTTTTCAAGCAAAAATTTTTTTAGCAAAGTAACAGCATCCTTGTTTAAAAATAAACCCAAAATTGTTGTCAAGTTACGCACCTTACTGCAATCTCAATATGCAAACAAAATCAGTTATTTCTCGTTAATTAAATGCTTGAAGGTTCAACCACATTATTAACAAACTTAGCGAGCCACACAGAAAACACCAAAATCTAACTTAAGATTTGAACTTACACCTACCTGCCAAAGCTCAATATCCACTTCACTGCTGTCATCCACATCCTCATCCATAGTCAGGTACCTCCAAACATCCCCGCAGTAGTACAGCACACAGTATAGTAACGGACCGAAGCCCAGTGCTGTGATACCGTAGATGTACCGTCTCAGCTGACGGATGTTATTGCGTTTGATTGCTGACAGACCGAGGAACGAGAGTAACAGGGATAGGCACCAGATGTATTCCCACCAAAGGGGCTGAAATTTAGGAAAAAAATTATATGTCTTTGATGGAAATAAGGAGTTTTTATGTGACCCTCCAGACTGCTTTCAGTTTGCTTTGTTTTTTACAAAAAAAAAAACAACAAAACAATACAGCTATAGAAAATATATGTAGCTATTTATTTTTAAACAGCATGTGGTATGTCCACATCACATACACATACTACATTCAAGACCAAACGGTAATGGTAATGCTAAACAGTTACCTGTGGAATCTGCAGTTCTTCAATCTCCAGTATGAATATGTCGAGCTTGTCCAGTATGTCAGCAGAGAGCTTGGCCAGCATCACCAGGAACATAATGTGGTGGAAGAACACACAGTACTTCAGACGGGACTTGTTTAGAGCACTGAAAAATATAAAAACTGCCTTTAGTGTTGTCCTTCATTTTTCTTTGTTTTGAGGAATTCATTAAGATGTGATTTGGTTAAGAGATTGGTTGTTTTTGTGAAAGTTTCTTAAAACCCACAAAGCTATTTCAGCCCCATCCAGGAATCAAACCCAAGACCTTGCAGCAGAAAGATGCTACATGATTCTGGGTGTGTAAGTAACATGTAGATCTTTTTTGATTCGTAATAGAGGCAGTATCAATTCAGAAAGCTTGACAAGTGCAGGTTCACATTTCCCATTAAATAGGTTTAATTCTTAAATTTTACTTCTTCTCTAGATCTGACTGCAAACCTTTATTGAACTTAAGATTTAAATTTTCAAGGACTTTTGGAATGTTTCAAATAAATAGACCAAATTAATAACCATATGTTAGACTAATTGAAACATAACTCTTAATAACCTCAATAAAGTTTCTCCTTGGTTTTTGTGTAATATTAGGAAATGGAAGCTGTAAATTTAACAGCTGCATAGTTCTTGTAAAATCTTTTGATGTTTTGAGAATGTACCAACTTTCTCTACATGTAGACTGCTAATTGTCATTTCAAATGGTACTAAATGGTTATCCTACATAGTGAATATTAAGATTATCAAGTATTACAATTATCTTTATCAGATACAGGAGAGATATAACACTGTTTAGAACTAATAAAGTTTCAATGTTTTGATTTGACTTGGGAGGAGTTGATTATCGCGGATTTTTGTTACTATCCCTCATGACAAGATAAACATACGAGTTATTTATATGTAATTGACTAATGCCCGAGCCTTTTCAAATAATTGGCGCGAAACATAATTCGCTATCGACTGCTTTTGTCTAAAAATAATTTGACGGAACTTGGTCGAAAAAATATATCAACTGCAGACCAAACTTACATCCAACATCCAATTAAATTCTTCCGTACGGCCTTAAATACTTGTAAATAAGCCAAATTACATACCTAATCTGATATTGTGCTGCTATTTTCTCTCTATGTTCGAAATCGGCACCGTTCGTACCAGTCACCATAACACCACCACGCGAAGCCATTTTTCTAACTAAAATATATTACAAACAAACAAAACTAATACTTTTTATCGATCTCAGATCACTCAAATGACATCATTCAGAATAATCCTGGCAAAGATTTTTCTTTTCGATCAATTCATTTTTCCCATCTGCCAAACGAGAGCCAACGAAATGCCAGAAATGCCAACGTCTCAAGGTTTTAGTTTACGTTCCGGATGTCACTATAGTCACTCCTCAGTAGCGAAGCTATAAATCGACTTATAATATGTTAAGTTTAGGAAAATAAAGGCGCAAATAATCTTTAATCAGCATATCTTAAATATAAATATTTAACTCCCTTTCATTAACAAAATAACAACTAGGGGAAATGGAAAGCTTAGTCGTCGTCGTAAACGAACGGAACGTAGCCTATTCATTTGGAGGACATTCCGATACACGCACCGTACTCAAAGATAAACCGTGTCTCCCTATTATTTGCTTGATTTATTTAACAACTAACAATCTTCTGATAATATAGAAATCGCTATAGTGCATATAACTGAAAAATAAGTCTCCACACATGTACTTTATTACTATATACTGTTAAGAAATTTTAAAACATTCAACAACCCAATTAAATTATATAATTTACTAATAAACAAATTAACTTTATTGAAACACTTTTGTACAAATTATAAGGGTGAAATAACAATTATTGCGCTTGCAGTCCGTTATTGCATCCACGGGGTCATTTCTGTTAGTCAGAATTGAGATGACTTCCTGTAAAAAGCAAGATTAGATTCAATTTTTAAGCAAAAGCATGACATCCTTTACAGAATAGATAGGTACTGCAACTTTATCTTTCCCCAGTAACAAAAGACGATCCTCGATGCTCTCGAAGCCATTAATGAATTAATCAAGAAATTACAAGTCAGGTAGCCATGAAATTGATAAAGGTAAAATTAAAACACGTGTAAGCACAGGATTCTCGTTCATCTAATCACTATACAGTGCATGAAAAACTCATAAGTTTTCATTGATTTGTAGGATGTCTCTTATTATTTTAAAATGTGGATGCATCAATAACTTCCTGCATTCTCCTAATGTTTCTCATAGATTATACCTTCCCTATTATTGTTAAAGCTATAACTACTTGCATAATGGAATCTGCATTCGGTCTATTGTATCTAATAATATAAGTAGGTACCCATTAAACTAATGCCACCAACAATTTCTGGTCCTCTAGGCTCTACTCTGGACATATTAACTAATGTACTGCGCAATGTCAAAAGAGCGTGGCTAATTAGAAGACGCATGGGACAATCGTTCCTCGGGCGGACCACGGATGGATGACCATCAACACCATGATGAGTTCCTTGGCGTTTCGGAATGCCTGTTAAGTTGAGGGTCATTTGGACCACATGAAGTCTTTACGGGCAGTACGAAGCCAGAAAATCTGACACGCGCCGTCTTTCCATGTAAAACAGTCATTTGGTTAGACTGGAAGCCAAAAGGCTAGGCAGTTGATGAGTCCGTAAGGTCCCATAGGTATCGAACATACTTAATCTCCTAGCGGCGAATGTAACGTATACCATTATTGTGCCATGCCATGGCTTGTGATAACGTTGACGCCAGCAGTTGGAAAGACCGTGGCTGTAGAAGAGTTCAAGAAGTGAGTTGCCGTGGAACACAAAAGCCAGATCCAGAAGAGTAGGCACCTATGTAGAAGAGTAGATAATAGCAAAAGATAAGTTTTAGTTAGAACTAGCGACCCGCCCCGGCTTCGCCCGGGTGCAATGCTGATACTAAAATTATATATATAAACCTTCCTCTTGAATCACTCTATCTATTAAAAAAAACAGCATCAAAATCCGTTGCGTAGTTTCAAAGATTTAAGCATACAAAGGGACATAGGGACAGAGAAAGCGACTTTGTTTTATACTATGTAGTGATACGCCATTAATGATTGAATGTGAGATGGATACTTGAGATTAATATGTTAACTTTCCTTAATACAAGGTTGGACGAACAAGGATTAAGTCTAAGAGAGTCAAGAATTAACCCAAAAAGTCTCAGAATTAAACAAATCATGGAAGCCCTCCTCACCGACGTCACAGCTATAGCAATATTGAACAAGAACGCGCGGCAAATTAGAAACAAGCACATAAAACGATAACGATTTTAATTGTTCCGCCAAGCTTTGTTTTATAAACAGAGCTCATTATTGAACGAATCATAATAGTTATTTTGGTTACAATCTCCTCGGCGGTTACGCGGCCACTGTTATAAATTAAAGCCGTACACTTTTCAAGTTTTATTGACATAAAGTTGGACGCTTGTGAATATGAAGGTTCTAGTGGCTGTTGCTTTATTCGCCTTCGTGGCCTTACAGGTAGGCAATTTACCTAAGACTACATAATGACTGCTTTAATAGTTTGTGTTCCGACAAAAATCCTCATGTTTTTACATGGGAAAGAAAATTTTAACACGCCGCGTACCAAAAACAAGTGCATCGAATCCTAGTGAATTTACCGTTTTCGCGGAAATAATGTTTTAAGAATTGTTTCCACGGGAATATTTAAACACTTATTGAATTTAGACGTTAATCGCATCCAATTCTAAACAGTCACTAATTTTTATAATTTAGGTAATGGTATTGTCGCTTAGGTTTTTTTCCATAACTTAGGACCACATTTCAATTGTTCAATTGCAATTCATAATGTTAATTCATATACTTAATACCTGAGATCTTTGCATTGTATTTAGCTTTGCAAAGCAGTTGGCTATTTATTAACCACATAAGTAAATCTTGTATATTTGAATAAGTGAATATATTTTAATTTCTAAGTATTTGTTAGTCTCCTTGTGTAGGATGCTGCGATGGCGGAGAAGGCCCCACAAAGAGCATATCTTTACTAGTGTAATTTATATTTAAACCTCATTCCTGCGCATATGTAAAATAGATTCTTCGTGATTATGGTCTAAAAAATTCACAAGAACAGTAGGTACAATATTTCATCTGTAACAACATTATTTTATTTGAATCAAGAATAATTTCATAGTAACGCTACGATTGATAATTTCTGAAATGTGAGATGAAAACGTGAGTCTTTCCTTATCTCGAGGTTGATACCTATTTTATGCAATTGATATCCATATCACGGCAATCCATATCCAATCAAAAATTTAATGGTGGTGCCTCGAGGTAACATACCTATAGGTACCTACATGCATCGGAAATGCATCATACCTTTGTAACTAACAGAACAATGTTACCTATTCCTAAACCTACTGTGCCAAAGACAAAAATTGGAAATTATAACTATAACCCTCATTATGAAAACTGCTAAAATTGTCCCTTTTAACTGTTGGCGCACCAATTCAGCAGTGCCAGGGTCTGAATGAACTCGAAACTGGTTACAATAACGAGGCATTAGCTGAAGTCCTTTCGGGTCACAAGCTAGCGGCTGGAGAAGTGAGTACTTGGGGAACCACTCCTGCTTGGACTTCAGGCTGAAACACTCTTAACGAGTCCACAGCCTAACTTGGGTTTACTCGGAAACCTGGTTGCTGGTGGTGTGCCGTTTTAAGATCCTGTCTACCTTGAGAATGTTTATCCTATTGGGTTCAACCTCTACTTTTAAGCTGAATTCGTCTCAACCTCATAATTCATCCACGAAACTTGATGACCCCTACTCTCTTTGGGTTATCTAAAAATTACTTCATACCTGTTTATATCGCCAGGTGAACTGTGTGTTAGGGTCAAAGGGTGTCTTTTTACGTCGCTGCTGTAGCTTCTGAAATTTGTAAGCAATACTTTTTACCAGAATCCAACTATTGTTGGATATGCAAGACCATCCATTATAACAACGTCTTTTGTTGCAGATGAGCCACGGTGCGCCGGCGCCGGAGGAGGAGAAGAAAGAGGAGCCAGCAGTCGCGTCATCGCCCGCAGCAGCCCCTGCCGAAGCCACGTCCGAAGCGGCGGCTGCGGCAGTTGAGGTTAGTACCAAACTAAGTCGGAATCTATAGTATCTTCTATGAATGAAAAACGCTTCTGCAATTCTTAACTATAGTTACCTACATTACACACACATCGTTCATGAGTCACAAAACTGTGTGATTAGGTTACATGCGGAACATCGTTATACACACCGCCTTGAACATGAGCCTGAAATGGCATTAAAAGTCTTGTCACATCACACAGGTAACTAATTAGACGAGCTAATGCTGATGAAGCAAGTGGTACTCAGAGATGTAGGCACGCCACAAAGGGCTGAATATGCTTGAACATGAACTCCTCAAAAAGCAGACTTCAAACAAAACCATCCCAAACCGTTGTTAAAATTAATATTCGCAATAGCAAAATAACTAACCATCATGCCTCGCGCTAATCATATCGCCAGACCAGAACCATAGTTCAAAAAACCATAACCATTAAGTAAAATTATGATACAAAGTATTTCTTCTTCCAGGTTAAATCTGAAGCGCCAAGTTCTGACGCGCCAGCGGCGGCTCCCGCAGCCGTGGCCGCGGCGGCCGCGCCGGCTGCCCCCGCCGCCGCCGAGACACCCGCGCCCGCCGAGGAGAAGAAGGCCTAGTTTTGTATTAGTGTAACACCGAGGACAAGGTGCGAATGTAACAAACCGTACGTCCGTAACGTATTGTGATCTTTGTAAAATAAACACTTGGAAATAAATGTGTTTGTGATTGAGATTTTTATACTTTTGTATGTCTGAATCGAAGGACCAGAAATAATTTTCACTTTAATCTTTCCTTTAAAGTTACCTAATATTTTCTAAACCTAACTAAATCATTTTCGTAGTAGATTGCTTAATGTCAAGGGGTTGCCATTTACTAAAACATAAATTGCGATTAAGTAAGGGGTACCCCCCTTACTTTGTTTAACTTAATTCTTCATTATCCTGAACTTTCCCAATTGTGTTTTGTTCGGGGGCAACATTTTTTTGTTTCTTTTTTCTATCTGTATTCAGCTTCCCAACAAGGACCACTCTTTCTCCTTGTCAATACATACACAATCTATCCATCCTTTCTTTGGTCGTCTCCTACTATGCGACCTTGATGCTCAGCACCTTCATTATGAACCTCATTCCTCCATACAACGCCTGTCGCTATCAACATAGCTTCCCGGATGTCGGGGGCTGGGTTGACGCTAATTAATCTTATTTAATCTAGGGCAGGACCAAGTTTGTAAACTAGCCATTGCATAGCTTCCTGGACCTAACAATAACATGAGTCAGACAAAGGTAATTACCCAACACTAATCAAACATACATGTAACATGCTTGCCATAATGTTAATCAAAAAACATGAATTTATACTTCATGCCTAGTTAATTTCTACTGCAGAAAATTTGTTAATTCGCTGTATGACTGGAAAAATACCTTTTTAATTTGATTGGTAAATAACATGCGGATTATAAGATAAGGATTTTAATTAATTGTTCGAGTTCTTAATTAACCGCGACTGAGACTAATGTGCCATTATTTCCAGATTTTCTTCTTAGACACCAAACATTTTTAAATTATGTTAGGTCTCTCCCAACTATATTGGGGTCTCATACAAGCGAATAGGATGCAAAAAAGTTTTGAATATCCTACCTGACGCATCTGACACCACTACAATATCTGGTCGGTCTCCCTCACTCCCGGTCTTTTGCAAACAAGGTGGTGGTCTATTTAGGCGTAAACTACAACTACATTCTGTAGACACGTATAGGGCACTAGATCAAAATTATCCATTATTTGAATTATGAAAGCCTTCTGCTTTGACGCTGCGAGTTGGGATTCAGATCGCATGTCCAAATTGTATAGCGAACTGAAAGTGGTCTTGAACCAGCAAACGGTTTTGTGTAGGTACCTACGCATAACCAACTTTTGTAAAAGACTTAGGGTCGGTTCATATCTGACGTAAAATACGCCGAGCGTATCATCAGTCGTACTAACGTATCATCGGTTGAGTGTGAACGGTCAAGTGTTTTTCTATACATTTGTCTGTTCTGGCGTTACGCGACCGATAATACCTACGCGACGCATATTCCGTTAGATATGAACCGACCCTTAGAGTCAAAATGAATACTGAAAATAAAAGAAGAATCCATCCGATACATAAGTCTTTATTATCAACAGTCAGTTAGTGGTAAAGAACAGTATGTCTCTGACGCTGCCTCCGGAGGGCAGTTCCAGAGGCGTTAGCGCGACTGCGCCGGCGCTGCCGACCCTGTAACGTGATGTGCTCTCTGTGCCTTGGATGTATAGGGTAACCTGGTGGTGAAGAAGCTTGTTAGATTTAAGAATTCTAGCTAACTATATAAAGTTCTGCTATATATGTCATTGTCAACATCAAAGGTTTGAAGGTATAGATACAAAACCAGGTTGCTAGGTTGACAAGTGGAATAGAAACTAGGAAACACCTGGGATACCTCCAGGTATTTGTCCTGGTGATGGTAGGCCAATTTCGGAGGTAGAAATGAGAACTCCTATTTGAGTGTTAAGTGGTCATAAAACAGGACGACAAAAAGGTGGTAATCTATATAAGTCCCTATCTGCTCTCCTACCTCTTTACAACGATAGTCTTCCTGTCTTATTATAGACAGGGACGCTGCGTCAATGCCAAACTTAATAGGGATACGATAATGTCTATCACAGCTAGTCAACAAGCCAGAAGAAGTAAGACGGCGGTACTGGCCTGCGGCGGCGGCGCGTGGCGGCTGGGCTGGCCAGACAGCGGCACGGAGCGCGGCTCGCGGCGGCGGCGCTTGGAGGGCCGGCGCGCCGCCTCGTGCCGCCTACGCGCGCCCGACCCGCCCGACGCACCAGTTGCGCCGGACTCTGCACGCCACTACATTGGCTATACTTCCTCGTTACGACTGACATGCTAGATAACTTGAGTGTTGTAGTGTGACATGGGTCGTTTGTACCCTTTGAAGGATTTGATTGCTACCTTTTATTGCATGTAACTATAAATACTTGATGGCAGTCGGTCATAACGAAATTTGCCAATTAGTCAGAGAAAAAAATATTTTTATATTTAATTAAAATGTGGTAATTAACCCCTTATAAACCTTCAAGACATGAAATACTCATCCCTCCCCACTCATACATTACCCCGAAGTTATACAAGATACAAACCATCGTTGTCATGACTCTCAGGCGGCGGGAGAGGGGTGGGCGGTGGCGCAGCGCGAGACAGCGCCGCCTGCTTGCTGTCCACCAGCCGCATCAGGCACTCTAGGGCTGCTTGTTTGTTCTAAGCAATACAAAATATTACAGTTGATCGGAAAACTTTTTAGGGGGGAGGGGGAGACCTCGGTACGGGAGGCATGGAATTTGAACAAGGAAACAAACCGTGAGAATATACTCAATGCCAGGAAAGCAGATTTAAAGAAATAATGACCACTGAAAATATTTTCCACTCAAAGAGCTATTTTTTAAACGACTTTTTTTTTATACCAACATTTCCTATCTACTTCACCTGACAAATTATTGGAGAAATGGTGGCATAGCATTCTCCGACAATGACATAATCCCAAAAAAATTGGGAACAGAATACCAAAAGTACAGACCTTAATTTCATCAAGCAGAGGCTCGAAGGCGGCGGGGTCCGTGGAGTCCTTGAGCGCCTCCCAGCTCTTGAAGAGCTTCCTGTCGGACAGGCGCACCGTGCTCTCTAGCTCCCGGATCTCTGCGTTATGTAGCTCACTTAACTTTGAAGGTGTAGTAGATTAGGGTCACGCCATGGATAGTGGCTGGATACTGAGTCAGGTTGACAAAAGATGAAGGGTCGAAGAATGGGACTAATCTAATTATTTTTTACTTAAAAAATTTGTTCTTAATACCTACTAATAATGTATGTTTTTGTGTGCTAGGACCACAACAACAATCTCTAAGCTCATCATCCTCTCGTTACTGGTTTTATAAACTAATACTAAGGGGGAGTCCAAAACGACCTACCAGTAGCCCTCAGTTCTCAACCTTTACCCAAGCTATTTGCTTACCAGCTCCAGAGGAAAGAACATACCACAAGTAAACTAACCAGACTCCCTCAAGCTAGCGAGGTGCGACACGAGGTGCTTCCTGTGCGCGCGCACGGCGCGGCGCTGCGCCCGCGCGCGCGCCACCACCTCCCGCGCGTTGCGCGCCTCCGCCGCCAGCGCGGACACCTCACGCGCCTCCTGCTCCAGCCGCCGCTCCAGTTCACTGCCATTTGTACCATGGTTTAAGGTGGAGTCAGTCTACTAACAGCTCATTTTTACGATCCACCTATCATGATGACCACTAAGCAGTAAAGAAATTCTGTTTGAGCTCGATAACAAACTATTTGCTACTTGCTAAAACATCGAAAGTTACCACTGCACTTAAGACTTTGGATCTAAAATTATTTTCCAGGACGTCCGTCTTCTCCGGGCAAAAGCATCTCAACTGTTTTAGTTAGTTTTAGCAATACTTAACTGCAATTTATTTACCTTGGGTATTCTCCAGTGACTTTGGCATATGATTGTATATTTCTTATCACTTCAACCAAGTGATGCAGTTGATCGCAAAACTCAGGAAGCTGCTCTGGTGTTAAATATTGCCCGCTATATCTGCAACCGTATATCCCAATACTAGTATGGAAAAATGGTACAACCTCTCCGTTGATATTTTATCCAAATAGATAAAATAATTCCTTTTGAGTGTAGCTAGGGTTTTCTAAAAAGATTCACTTGTTTGTTTCTAAGAGTACTTAGTAAGGACATTATAGGTATGACTGTTGGACATGCATCGTAGGTCTCAATGATCCGTTTGTGCACTGTTCGATTAATATAAATATAGAATCTAGATGTCTATCTTGATGTCCATCACTGAACCCGCAAACGACCCAATCCTAAGGTCCTACCTTAAATCAATGTTAGCAGCGAACTGGTCATCATCGATCGCACTCGACGCGTTCGGAGAGGCTCTGCGGCAGACCTGGGGTTCCAGGTCTTCGTCCTCATTGGTAGTGCTGCAGCCTGTACTCTCGCTCATGCTGGACACGTGAAGGGCTTCGTTAGTCGAAGGCGTATCAAAAAAAAGGCTTTTCGATCCGCTGCGTGCCGACGAAGCGTCTTCGTGTAGTTGCGCATTGGCGTTGTTGCTGCGGATTTGCGCTTAACGTTAAGAATAATCGGAGATGTACCTTATCATACTCATATAAATGCCAGTTCTTACTGTCTTATTTAGACATCTTAGACGCCACTGTTTTCAGTTTCAGGTGATTTTTACGAGACAAGAAACATATCAAACATTGATCTACGCAGTACTTACACGGTAGAAGTAAGTGAGTATCGTTTGTCAAGACTATTGTACTTATGGTGGTCGCCTCGCAGTTTCCCGAGCAATCTGCTGAGCAGCCGCGATTGTCGCCCCCCGCCCTCCATGCCGCGCCTTCGGGCCCGAGTGTCACACACTGCCACTAGAAGTCAGTCACATTATAGAATAGGACCGGACTATTTATTTTATAGGCAGAATGATACCTATACAATTTCAATTAGCTTTCATTTATATTTTTAGTAAGTAAGCACGTATGTTTATACATACTTGGGTGAAGGCAGGCAGATTATAACTCAATCATCTTCAGAATATTAGACAGATAAGAGGGTTTTAGAAGAAACTTCAAACATCCTACAGGAGCAAAAAAAAATTAAAAAATATAACTTACACTTTCGATCGTTACGCAGTTTGAAAATATAGAAGCTTTAAATGTATGTTATTGGTTGTAGAATATGCCATGTTTCGAAATATTATTTCATATTTTATTTATAAAATGTTAACATTTTGACAGATGCATGTTGTCTGACGGCGGAGCGCCCATTGTTATTTTGTTTTTAAATCGCAAGACAAAGAAGGATTTGTAATAGGTTTGATACGAAATAGGTTCATTTCAAAATAGTCATTATCATCTCTCCTGTCCTTATCCCAATTTTCTTTGGCGCTGGTGCAGCACGTCATCCTCATCTGTGCTCCTCCATCTGACATCGTCACTTAGTAATATTCTAAGAACTTCTTGCAATATGCTTTCCAGGCGTATTTACCAATGCTAAGTGAAGTCGACGCTGTTCAAAGCATACTGCCAGTCCTTGTACCCTGTACACCAGCCAACGCTGGTACCGGTCTGGTGACCGACGAAACCTGGTGCGAATAACACTTCTCGTACAATATTGATAATGCATTTCGGGTAATGATAGCACGCAGAGAATATAAATGGGCATGTCTCCGATGACGTCATCCGAATACGTCTGTGGATAGAAGGATTCCCCAAGATTCAGACGATTGGATGATCGCAAGTGTACGAGGTTTCAATATCGGTACATGTGCGTTCACAGTAAGACTTACTATAAGCAGTACACTGAAGTAACCATCCGAATACTTATCAGATTCAGCATACCTACTACTAAATCTAATATCACAGTGTGTGGCTCGAGTCAACAGTATCAAGATTCGTTACATAGGTTTAATATTTTGCTATCATAATACAGAGCCACTGCACTTGTAGCATTAGATATTATGTACTATCAATCTTGAATCTTATATATTGTGCAGATCGTCAGATGTAATTATTACAAGTATTTTAAAATCTGTGTAAAAAATTATATTGATGGGATTTTTCTAATTTCTATAGAAGCGTTCAGTAACGCAAAGTATCAAGAAATTTCATAGTGTTGTATATCGTGTATGAAAACATCTAAAGGACATTTTTCTATGAATAATTTCAGTTCGTGTTGGTCACTCTAAAAATAAATAAAACATCAATTTGTTTTTCACATTTTGTAATTCATATAAAAATACAATTATCATTATCAATATTATACATAATCGCATTTGCCAGCGAAGGCATACCATAGTTATTTTGTAATAAAAACCACAATAATTGCAAAACATGAAATGCTAAATTGAGACAAATTTTAAGTACAACATCAACACGAAATAGGCACAGATCAGTCTGTTATAAAAAGTATCAAAATCATCGAAACGCTAACATACAATCGATACATATCAATTTCAAGCCTTACACGATAATAATCTCTAAACAGCTAGACATCGAGTCGAAGATTGAATAAAAAATTTAAATAGTTGAAAGTGTTAAATTACTTTGGCCTTGAAGGAAATCTTAACCAAATTGTGACCTTTAGATTCCTAATAGAGAGTTTGGCGAGCAATCGCTTAGTTTTGACACGGAAGCTGGGTATATGTCATGTAAGACTAAAGTATACGAAAAATAATTTCCTAACTATATAGGTAAATAATACTAGTATTAAAAAATGTTCCTGTTCAGTAAATATTAAAGAATTCCTTTTTGCGAGGATTGTAAAAGAACCACCGTTATATTATCAAGCAAGCATTCAGACGCCCGACTGGGGGGGACCAGGCAGCGATCACATGTTAAACGAAACGATCTACAACCAACGCAACTTTAGAAATAAACAAAGGCACAGCATATCCTAAATAAACCTAACGAAGCGTTTACATCGGACATTACGTCATTCCGCATGGATAAGCCCAATTTGGTTATAATTTGGCTTGAGACTTCAAACATTTAAAATTTCTTTCCCTAAGTAGGATTTTCCTATTAAAACGCCTAAATTCGGACACCGCTAGTGTCGTCCCTAAATCCGATAACTAAAATATGCAGATGTGCGCCCAATGTAAACGAACGGAACTGGTCCCACCGGGAATCTTCAGCGCGACGAAACTAAGCTTGCGGGTGTGGCCTTACCAAAGCCCTGACGAGAAGCCGCCGGGCGGCACGCGCACGCGCTTCGGGGGCTCCGCCGGCTTCACCTCGGCCACGGCCGGCGCCGGCTCGGCCGCCGCCACTGGCGCCGGCGCTGCCTCCTGGGGGCTCTTCTGCCCGTTCTGGCTGGGAGCCTCTGTGCCGTTAGCGGGTCTTGCTTCTTCCTGACCTGGAATGTCACATTGCTGTTTTAAAAACCGCCCCATAGCCGTTTCTCACGTCAAGAGATAACATAAAATATGCATAATGAACCGAGATCACACGAGCTGTGAATCATCCAATTATCTTAATTATTAATTAAATACATAACTGCGCCTGCGATAAATAAACTTGTTGTTGTTACTACCACTAATATTAATAATAAATAAATATTATTATAATAATCTCTTATCACTTTCAAATGAAATAAATACAATAACTGTATACGTTGTCCAAGTTCCAGTTTCTCAGTCTATTGAAAGGGAGAAGACAGGCAGAACCAAGCAGAAATTTACTCTATTAGGCCTAAACGAACCATCCAAAACCCAAGTATGCTATGAAGAAAATATCTTTTCGGTCCTTCAAGAACTCTTACCAATGGTGGATCCGATGGTGGAAGCCGGCGGGCCACGGCGGGTGATCTGCTGTGGCTCGGGCTCCCCTCCGAAGATGTCAGTGTGTCCGCCGCCAGGAGGGCGCAGCACCCGGCTGGACAGCCGCGTGTTATCGTTCAGACCAACATTGAATGATGTCGACGTCATCCTTGCACTGGAAAATAGATAAAAAATACCGTAAGTTCATAACAAAGTTGATCAAAGTAATTTACCCATTTGGTTAGAAAACTTCTTGGGTAACTTTACAGCGACTTTGTGGTCAAGTGCTGCGGACAAAAAATAAGTCGCTCGCTGTATGTAGAACAAAGCGAGGAAACATGATTCATTGCGGTTTTAAGTAAATAGACACAAAAAGGACTTTGTACCCATGCCTCATACGATCTCAGAGGAAGAAAACAAAACTTATATTAAATTTCACTTTCGTTTTTTACCCAAAAACATTGCTTGCATTTCGCGTGGGAAGACTATAATTCGTGTTATTTTTTCTCAGGCCACTTTAGGCTGTTTTTATGAGAAGCCATATTTAGAGTTAATTTATTTTAACAAGGCTTTTTGATAACAATGGACTTTCTCTTTAGGATAAGGAAAGTAAATATCGTTGGCAATATGTATAAAAATGTTTAGGCACCACTCTTACATTTTTAGCATACTACGTACTTAATAGCATTCCGATGTTCCGGAATGTTCCAGAATAAATAAGATCCTTTAACCGTCCTTGACCCAATCTTGCCGGATTCCTTTACAAACTATTGATTCCAGCCAAGATCACGTAACAACATATTTTTGGAGCTCCACAACTACTTGGATATACGGATCTATTATTTGAAAATGTCAAAGACTGTTTCGGTAACAGTTGATTGATTGATAGGCGCGTGTTCGTTCAAAAACGATTCGTTTCGTTATGTTTTCGATTTAGGAGCGCGTAGGTGACAGTTTTGAACCGTTTATTGCTCCTCAAATATTCAGATTTAGATATTCTAACGGCTTGCAACATCTTGATTAAAAAATAAACCGTAATATTCTGATGTACTAGATAAATATTTATAATACGCTTATACTCTAGTTTACAAAATAAAATCGAATTTACGGTATCTCTATATTATAATTGGAGTTAGCTAAAATCGAGGACATTCAGTCCGTATTAAGTTGGAAAGCAAGCAAAAATTGCAATTTGCGAAGATATTCATATTCATATTCTTTATTTGCATTCCACAAGTTTTTATAGGTGTTACAAGATGCTTAAAGCTATGAACAATTGTGGACCCTGTTAGGGCACAGCAACATTAGGCATTTAATGCTAGTACATAATATTATTAAATATATTTATATCTATGAACATTACTATTCTAATATTATATGGCACCAGTCAAACATTATAATATCAATCAGTCAAATTTATATTAAATTATTATATTTTTATATATATTGAGTAATTATTTCGTTATTATATATTTATATACATATTTATGGGTAAAACAATTTTTATATTTATTTATTTTTTAGTATGTAGGTACTTTACAGATTTACATTATCAATATGAAGTAAGTACCTATTGAAATTATACAATATTAGTTAGAATTTTAGAATATATATATATATATATATATATATATATATATAATATGTATATTGTAGTGTGTGTTTATGTATTTACCTACTGATATTTATTTTGTCGTTCATGTATTCCTGGATTGTATAGTATGCCTTTTTAGTCAATATTTCTTTAATTTTGTTTGTATATGTATTATTATTTGTTTCATTTTTTATTGCATCTGGTAATTTATTATATATTTTTATTGCCATTACAAATGGACTATTTGAGTGTAGTGTAATACGGGAAGCAGGTAGCATGAGCATGTTTTGGTGTCTCAGTGCTCTGGTTCTGTGTCTATCTCCTCGAGTAGTGAAAAAGTTAATGTATTTCCTTACAAACTTGCATATTTCTAGAATGTAGATGGATGGTAACGTAAGTATTTTGAGATTTATGAAATGGGGTTTACAGCTATCAGTTTGTTCGATGTTTACAATAATGCGAATTAATTTCTTTTGCAGTGTAAATAGAGTGGGCGCGTCCGTGCTATTTCCCCACATTATTATGCCATAGCTTAGCCATGCGTTTGCATAGGCGTAGTATATTGTAAGTGCGGTTTGTAAGTCCGTGGTTTTTTTTCACTTCGCGGAGGGCATAGCTAAATTTTGCGATTTTTGATTTGATATTTTTAATGTGGGTTTTCCATGTTATATGGGTGTCTATTGTTATTCCTAGTAGCGTAAAGTCTTTTACATGTTCAATTTTTGTACCGTTTATCATGATGTTTACTGTCAAAGGGTTTTTTTGGTAAGGGTAGAAAGTCATAATTTTAGTTTTTTTGTAAGATACTGGTTTAAAGATTGCCTCACAAACTCAAGCATGCAACAAGCATAATAAAAAGGTTTTATTTATAGCTAATGACGGAGATGTGCTTTAATTTACCCTTCCAGAATAAAATTCCACATTTCATAAAATTTTCATTGTAAACATATCTAGGTGATAATTTTTGAACTAGCTTGCAACACAGCGTCTCACAACTTAATCATTTACGATAATAAGTCATAAATGCCGTGACGTCTATTTCCTGGCGATTCGATAATCTCTATCAATAGACAGCTTGTCTCATAAAATAATATCGCGACGTAAAAGGATATTTTAGTACATGATATTAATAACAATCAGTCATTGTTTATGTAGAAATTTAATCATATCGAATGTGAGTAATCAATTAAAATTCAGATAGAAAGCTTATTAATTCGTTTAATTAATTCATATGGTACATCCTTATGGGTTGAACAATGCAATGGCGTAGTTTATAATGTGCGTCAATGGTTTTTGCGATATTAAATAGATTACCAACTTTTTCATATGAACGCAAAATGTTTAATTGCACTTTATTATTTAAAGGGATTGCACGATTTTAGAAACTTTCAGATTCCAAAAATTCTCATTATAAGCCTGAATGCTTCTAGCCAGGGCGAGCAAAAACTATTTTCAAGACTTGATTGTCCAAATCGATTAACAACACTAAATGAGCTACTTGTAGGATGTAGCGTAATTTTGAAACCTAAGATGAAACTAATAAAACTCAGCAATAAATAGCAATCAATCAATTGTTTCTGCAACAAATCAAGGCATAATAAATTACTTCATCGTCTCAAATCAGAGGAACTCAAGCATTTTAATTTAACGTCCTCTCTGTCATTGTCTACAAAAACAATACTTTGTCATAAATTACCTGTCTAATAGTACAGACAAGAATAGGAGATACAAATACCTATTTCCAAAGGTAATGTTTATAAAATTTCCATGACATTGTGACCCAAAAATTGGTCACATGCTCCAAATGACTCTTAAATTGTTGTGACCTGGTTAGCAGTTTTGGACAAACATCCCTTGATAAATTATGGGGCTAAAACCTTTGGTCGAACTAGATATTTAGTCGGTAATTGACCTATGTTCCTAGGTATTATTAAGTGTAGAGAAAAGGATTTTATTTCCATCCACCTTGTTTTGAGAAGAGCAAGGACAACCCTACAAACATTGTAATTTGAATGTGACATTGAAACAAGTCTGGAATGGATGTAAATCAGCGACGCGGCAAATAACATGTAAATGTGCATTAAACTCGCAGAACATATCACCATATTCATTGCTTGTTTCTTCGACATATTTACCACGCACACAAACTGTGTTAAATGCTTTATACTTCAATGATATCCTTACTCGCTCTGACACACAGCTTTCCCATAAACTTCAAAACTTAGGTTCTCGATATCGAACAAAATTATCGACCAAACATCTATTCCGCTCAATTTCCGACCCTTCTTTCCGTTAATCTATTGTTTAAACTATGATATTTCATTATCTTATCAATATTCTTTGGTAAGGGAAGGGGGAATTATTCCAGTTAAATTGTTTTGGGACGAAATTTCTTTGTTGAAGGTATGTTTGGTAGTACATAACCGTCATCGGAATCTCAGAATACACGATATACTTTATGACTAAAACACACAAAGGGGATATATACTCAAAGAAAGAGCGTTAACAAAGAAGCACTGTACTTAAATAAGGCAGTCGTGTATATGCTGATAATCCGGGTTTAGTGACCTGACATACAGCACGCTAAAAACTCGACAGTCTCTCACTTTAACGTTTATCCATTGATTAATGTTTGTCGTAAACACCTAGTCTAGATCACCAACAGAATGTAGAAATGTCAAAAAAAGATATGCTGAAGTTACTTTATTGTCTTTTCAGAATTCACATAGGTACCTTCCCAGTTGGAAAGTTGCCAATTTGGCAAAACGAAAACTTTAGTTAACAGTTTTGAATGTCTGCTAAAAAGTCCAAAAGAGGAAATACCATTATATTTAATCTTTTGTGGACCACTTTTTCTCAAGATAAAGTTCGCAAAAATAGCTAATGATTGAGCACTTACCTACTTGTGGTTTTGCTCGACTGAATAATAACACTTATTTTGTGCTGAGATTACCAACTAACTTAGGTAGGACTGAAAAAAACTGATACTTGCTCACTCCGATGATTATAAAAATACAATGAAGTATTAAAAGGTGACTGTCGTTGAACTGCCTAATCGGAATCAAGATAAACTATTATGAATAATCACTCAGTCCATTAAACTAGTATTTATATCAGTAGATATGAATCAGCCAAAAAAATCAAAGCTAGTGCTTTATTTGATTTTGTTCCGCATAGTCAATGAAAAACTTGGACTGCTTATTCTGAACAGTCCCCATATTTATAGTGGATAGTAGGGAGTCATAGGAGTTACTTGGACCTTTGAAGGATTACGAAGCTCATATCAGTCAATCTGTTTTAACTCAATTTTAAACTTTAATAATGTTCTCTTCATATTATGGCTGTAGGGTATGTCTTAGCGCCACGGCCTCTCTCAATAAACACTCCACCTGCAGGTATGGCATTTTATTTTAAGAAAAGCCTGAGATTAGTTAGGAATGTTGTTGTCAATTGAAATCCGGCTAGACCGGCTTTACTGCTTAGCGAAAGATAATGTTGATTGTAGATGTGTCTGATAGCTATCTCAGTTACAAACAAAATAACTGCTTCGCGAATTCAAGATTCACTCAATTTTTAGTGGTTTTATCAGCGGAATCCACTTTTAAGTGGACGAGATATTAGTACAAACCTGTAAAATTTTAACAAAATATATCATACATCTAGATAAGTGATTATCAATGAGTAAGCCATATATTTAAAAGAGTTTAAACAAATGCGTCACTCAATTCGTTACAGTTGTTAATTTTGAATCACGATAGACGACCAACAGCCGTACTGTGACTAACTTCAGTTTCTCGGTAATGTTTTCGAATTTATACTGTTACTGTGAACTGATTAATGTTTTCTATCCTATCTACTAAGATGCTTGCTATAAAATAAGCTATCGGAAATGACTACATTTGCAAGACTTTCAAGCGAAATATTTCTTCAAGTTTAAGAGAATTCATAAATATGGATTTTGTTTTCAAATTCAAACATCATAAAATACAATTGAAATCACCAACAAAATACATAAATCTAAATTGCTTCCCTAAATATGGAGATTATGTACTGGTAGATAAATTACTACTAACCTACAGCTAGCTATACCTATATTTACATACAATACTATACAAGTTCCAAGCAAAACCTCATGCTATCATACAGCATTGAACATAAGGCCGATACGTTATGGCTAGCAGATGGCGACGAGTCGACAGTTGTTTTTCAAAGGCAAAAACAATTATTTTTGCAGAAAGATGGCTCCCAAACTAAGTAATAACTGTGGAGCTAGTTTCGAACCGTCTAGTCGCTGATAGCAGTAATTTGAAGTACTTTTGTTGAAAGTAATGTAGAGGTTTAATTAACTTTAGAAACTATGCGTCACGCTTATATGTATAACGGGATATTCATGAAAGAATTCGTTTGAAATCTACTTGCAATTTATACCTAGACTAGACATTGCTTTAGGTAAAAAAGTCAATCAATGTGCACGTATTTATCTGTAATTGTAATTTTGACAGCCTCTTACGGACCATTTTCTATGAGAAATTGTGAAAGACGGATTTATAGGTACTAGGTAAGTAATTTTTAAAACAACAAATATTTTTACTATGGGGTATCTGATTTCTGAAATCAATAGTTCATAAATATAAATTTTCAAAGTGTGTAAAAACTACAAAACATGGACGAAATCAGGCAAAAAGCAAGACAACACACTAAAAAACACCATGCAAAAAAAACAATTTCTAGAACCTGTAGAAATGTAGACAAAACAAAATGTCGTGCGTTTACCTAGCGTGTTGACATGAGAACCAAAAACTCAATAAAAATAGCATGTGAGCGTGCGACGCACCTATTATCTGTCATGCTTTCCTAGTACCAAACTATTTCATTTACCCCGTGATTAAAAACAGATATCAACCCCATGCAATAATAAAGTTTTTTTATGATAATTACTCACCATAAAAATAAACGACTTTCGTATATTTGTCAAACATAGAAATAAATCTCTTTCATTTCCGAAGTGAAAATAATTATTTAAAAACCAAACATGATCAAGGCAATAAATACAGAATTGATTTTGTGGAAATCGGTAACTAGTTAGCACATTCGTTTTAAAATAGAAACCTAAATCTACAAACGTCACAATACCGCACCCAATCTGCAGACTTGTGCAAGGCTACTTTACAACAATTTCAATGACCATTTTTTGTTTTTCTAAAAGCTATCATCTACAGCAAAACATTTACTTTCTAATCTCGCTAGAAAATCAAATAACGGTTATTGAAAACGACAATCACATAAACAAATGCAATCAACACGCGATTTGCAGACGTACCTAAGTTCAAGATCTCTCGAAAAAAACTTTTTCTACTTCTAATATTTGTTATCTGAACCAGGACTAAGACAAATAAATAGACTACAAATTGCCATTTCGACTTGCTATTGCTCTGAGCTTATTTGAATGTATTCACTATGACTATCCAAGCAAAGAGCACTACCAAATCGAAACGTTTAAGGTAGATTCACATCTGACAAACCGCCATGCCGCACATCTGTCACCTCACGGATTGGCGCCAACTCGCGGCGGCCATCACACAAGCGATGCAATCGCGTGACATCGTGTTGTCAATGTGCTTCCGCCCTTCCCTCAATGCAATAACACGGCAACATAACAATTTATTCAGCTAGGGATAATATTATACTTACCAATTTTCTAAAGCCTCTCGATTGGCAGCCATCCTACCAGTCAGTCTAGCAGAGTGGACGAGATATTGAGATGTCTTTACGTAATGTGTGAGTTCTTTTAACACTGTAACGAAAAAGCGATGCATTCATGGAAATAGAAAAATGTTATACATGCTGGTTAGTTCATGTTTAGTCAAAGATAATTCACACAGAACATAAAAATTAAATCATTAAAAAGCATTTACATTTAAATAGTAGTACTACCTTCCGAGAATCTTTTATCAGAGTAATACAAACAACTACATGGGAGGAAATTTTTATAAGTGAGCGGCCAAACGGATTTTGATAAAACTCGGCACTTATCCTTCATCTTTTTGTACGGGTGCAGAAAGAAGTTCAGAAAGCGATTAAAACCGCCTCCGGAAGCTGGTTTCTATTCAAGTAAAATAGTTGCGAATATCCATTCAGAGTTGAGGCGGTGTTGAAACTCAATGTACCGTCATTACATTACCTGTCTAGGGGCCGGGGGCTTCAAACTAGACACAAAGACAATACGAACGTAGGTTTACCCGATGATTCACTCAATACCCAGGCGTTTTAGGGTGCGGACACATTGGCTAGGGCGCGTCGAGCGAGCGAGCAAGCAAGCACACGTATTGCATATTAATTACTTGAATACGTTTTATGCGAACGTTATATTATAGTCGAGTAATACCGATTATGAATTTGCTTTCGATAGCAGACAGAAAACAAAATATGAATCCTCGCCTTAGTCCGCACCCTAAGTGATAAACTATTCCCTACCTAAGTGACGCCTGATGAGTAGGTACTTAGTGAGGACTACAACCGGTCATTCGATCTATGAAGCCAGCCGGAAGGTATGGCTACATTACGATCCATATAAACGTTTGAGTCACGGCTCAGCAGCGTGAGTTTGTTATTATTGGGTAAAACGATACGCGATGAGAATCCTAATCATGCTAGAAAATCCGCAGTGTTATGTAACAATGATCCATTATGCTGCAGAGATTTGATTTAAAAATTCTGCATTTTCTATTGCAGTCGTTATGCGTTTGGATATTATTACTGTATCCGTTCTGGGCTATACAGCAAGCGTCAGAAATCCATATTGAGTAGCATGGCAACAAGTCCGTATGTAAACCACTTATAAACTTGTATTTTAAACAAGCTAAGTGCGCAGAGGGCGTATAAGAGATAACTGCGCAGATCGCATTAAATACTCCTTTGGTGGAGCAGACACAGACAAACGCGACGAATTTAAATAATTGAATTTAGACCTTATAGGGAAGGTCGGCTGGTCAAAATTAGGGCGTTGCAGTGACCAACGAACGAAACGTTTCGCCGATAAACTTCGAGTGCCTCATAATTTGGTTTTATTGCTACTTGGACATGTTTTGTCGGTTTTAGCGTCCCACGATCACCGAGTTGAATTGAGTTATATACCGGCTTTTTGGTGTCAAACCAATTCTACCTGAGGTCAAACTAAAATCAATACTATCCTGACTGGCGCCAAGTTGCCTGTACTATCTCCCCGCAGCCTCAACATTCTTGTTGGCCTTTAGTCAGTCATATGTCTAGCCCATACGAGTAATACTGTTTGCCATTCATCTACCACAAACAACATGATAATAAACGTGACCGTAACCGCTAATCTTATTAACCTACGTCCTCCAATTATTTACTGCTAATAGGTTTATATTTTAAGCACTTAAAAATAGAGATTCCAGGAATGTTAACCGAAACTATGTTCGCCTTTTTCCTGTTCATAATAGTCATGTTTACTACTTACGTTTTGAATGAATGATCTACTCTTTATCTAATTACAAATAAATTAATAATCAGCCATGAGTACAAGAGTAGCTGTACAGTTCGTTATCGAGGCAACTTGTAATCAAGCGAGGGTAACCCGGTTACCTAACGAACCTCGGAAGCAATGCTGTCTGCTTGTTCCTAGTCGAGTGAAACTACATTTCATCACGTTTACAAATTCTGCAGATTTGTGCATAACTAACGACGATCGAGCAATATTTCAGATCTAGTTCTTTATCTAAAGTGAATGTCCACTTTTTGGAATGCTTAGGAAAAATCAGTCTGTTTTAGCTATTTTTTGTTCCGGCATTACTATCTTTGACAAAATGGTATTACAACGCCAACCACCCATGAATTTAGATTTCGGAGTAGGCTGATGAGATAATCATACTTATTCAAGTAAAAAATGTACCAATAAAAGATGCATTAAACCACTAACACCATAAACCAGCAAGAAAAGAAAGTGACAGAAAGAGAAAAAATGAAGGAGCAGAAAGACCAGCACCCAGATGTGATCCCCTACAAAAAAGTCTTGTTATAGAAATACCAACTCTAAATCATATTATAATAGTAATTTAGAAGATCTGAGCTAAAACAATAGATTCCCCAACCGAATGAGGCCGAGGACAGCATCGAGATTTTACACAACTTCCTAATAAAAGAAGTTACTTGATCTTTTATCTCAGCTTCATAACAATATTATTTTCCTGTACAAAACAAAGGCTTGTTTGTGCCAAAACCTTTTTAGTCCAGTGAAAACTTGGCAGCTTCAATTCAGAATTAAGTTCTGAAAATCTTCCGATGATACTACAAAAGAATCATCTGCCTAGCCTTTTCCCAGATATGTTTGGGTCGCAGTCAACCGGATGCAGCCGAGTACCAGTGTTTCACTTGAAGCGACTGCCTATCCGGCCTCCAAAAATCAGTTACCTGCGAAACCTGATAGCCTTTCGTAGTCAGATTCTGGCTTCTGAATACCCAAAAAAGCTGCTAACGATGTTCAAATTACAGCCGGGACCCAGCAATTTAATGTGCCTTCCGAAACACGGAGGAAGTCATTATGATAAGAGTCGTACATCCACGGACCGGCGGCGACAAGCACTGCTTAACCTTATGATCGATCGAACCGTGCAACTGTCACTTAGCCACTAATACAAAACAAGAGATAAAATACTAATCGTCTGGTCTAGTGCTTAGAAATCAGAGAGAAACTTAGAATCCATACGTACGCGATTAGCCAACCTTTCACTATTTGCTGATTGACAATCAAATGGTCGTGTCTCTGGATTCTCATCACAAGGGAATATAAGTAATAAGGAGAATGATAATTAGCCGTTTGATTAACCAACGAGAAAGCCTTTTCTTTTTTAACTTTATTGACTGTAGCAGAGAAAAACATAATGCATAGAGAGGAAAGAGATAAAATATTTTGATGCGACCTCAATATGCGAATAAAAACACTATTTCAAAAAAACCTTCAGCCGCGAGTTCGCTTTCAGGAATTCAGGCAGGATAATCCGCTTGCCAACAAAATCTCGATCAGTGCCTTCAAGCAAAACGTGTCTTGGCAATACTCCAGCAAAATACAGGATTAAGTAGTAAATCTAATTAGTCCCTAACTTATTTATGATTGCCAAAATAGCTGTTCAGCTGCCTTGTTCAAGAAAACGTCTACCTGCGCCGAATGAGGGCAACTTTAATTACTAATCAATAATCACGAAAGAACAAAAACTCGTAAACGAAGGTTCATTAGATCGGAATGTTGATGCACGCACTGAGGAAGTAGGCGCTATAACATTGTACATGCAAATATGGAGCAGTGACGCTCGGAGCAGGCACCTCCAGGAATGGTGTGGTCGTCCTTTGTGGTCGACGAGATATATGTAGGCCTCTGTGCAATCGGAAATTGTATACAGAGTATTATTATTGAGAATGAGATTTGATACTTTTAATGAGGCTGGCATACAGACTTGGGGATGTGGGATATTTATGGTCAAAATAATCTATAAAATTACTTTAGTGTGTAGGTACCCCAAAAAATGGTTACGTAATGGAATACTGACTAATATTAGTAGTCTATTGAATAGGATAACATTCGAAATGGTGGTTTTGACTTATTATGGACGTTACAGAAGCCTACTTTAGGCAACATAGCACTTATTTTGGACAGATTTGAATAGATTAATACTAATGAGCTTAATGATTTGAACTAAGCAAAATAGTACCTGATTATTGTGTCCATCTTTTTAATAATTTCAGAACAACAATAAATAATTTAATGGTAGCCTCGTGGTTAAACTACCGGCCTCTCAAGTGTGAGGGTGCAGGCAAGTACCAATGTAACTTTTCTTTATTAAACATTAATTCCTTCTTAGCAGGAGAAGAAGCCAAAGCAGCATTGCAGTGGGACAATAAAAAGGCTGATGATGAGACTCAGTAGAGTTTATGGCTTTTTGTAACATTGATTTTTGAAATGTTATTGACTAACTAATATATTAGTTGCCTTATTGAAGAAGAGACAATTAAAGCGTGCCATACAAATTTAAAGACGCTGGATGCAGGTCGCTTCCAACCGGTGTATGTGGAGATCTAAAGGGGAGGCCTATGTTCAGCAGTGGACGTCTTATGGCTGAGATGATGATGATGATGATGATACAAATTTAAAGGTGCAAAGTCTGTCCACTACAGTAGCACAGAAAGCCAACAAACCAAACTGGAGATGGGTAGGAAAAATTTTATCTTACCGCCTCTATGTGGCTCAGGAAACAACTAGTGATTCAAACAAGGCAGTACTGATAATCATCTTCAATTAAATTGATAACAATGAGTCATAATAAACAAATGTATTATAACCAGTTATTTGAAATTGCAACGTTTTCCTCAACAATCACTAGAGGTCATTAGCATGATGTAAATAACGATAAACTATGAGAAGTGATAATTAAGGTCAGTGACTGATATAATACAGAATAGTATTAAGGGAAATGTTTAATTATTATATCTAATTAATTAATGTACAAATTTTAAATCAATTATAAGCCATTCTACATCTGCCTGTACTTGTGCTTACTTAAAAGTTATAATAACTGTAAGTGTTATGTGAGAAACTGTTTTATAAACATTAATTAGGTTAGTATCTTCCTGATAAAACAGTAATGGAATATAGTGTCAGTTTAATCATAAATCTTCTCAATCAATCATAAATCGACTCTGATTACTATGCATTTTACACTGAACACAAAAGTTCATGGACCTAGCAATCTTTTTGCTTTAACCACCAAAAAGATCAAAAAGCCTCAGCAGGTAACAACGAAAGAGGTTTTATTTTTAGAATACAAATGCTAGCTACATTCCAGACAAGGAAAAATGTACAAAACCACAGCACATTCGGTTCATAACGGCACGAAATGTAGTGCACCCACATCCAAACGGCAAAATACCATGAGAGCGCATCAAACACGGCAATTATGAGTTATTTTAGATCTCTAACTGTAAAAATAATTAATCTATCGTACATGTAATGTGGTCACTCCATTCATGCGGCAAACAAAATATAACGGTTGATTCTTTTGTTCCATCGTTCCGTGCGATAGCGTGTGATTAAATCCGGTAAAATCCGATTTTTAACGCGATTCCTTAAGCAAATATAGAGTGTAATCCACACGCCCATGACTAGAGACTTGGATATCTCGTCCTGCGGCATCAGGGCGCATTGACCTTTACAAAAATCTTGAAAAATAACGGCTCGCGTCCGACGTCTGGCGGCCGGTGTCATAATTTTTTTACTTGTAATGTAATCGTACTCACCAAAGAAATAGCACACTCAAGTATTTCACAATAAATATTTCAAAACTATTTTGAAAATAAATGCGATTTAAAAGCGTTTTTAAGTATATTTTATCAGAGAAAAGATTACTCACCGACTGGTCGCTTCTCTTCTTTTTGACGGAATGCGTGTGAGTGAGACAGAATCATTCGGTGTTGTACTTTAGTGACATGAAAATCTACTATCCGTTCCACCGGCTGATGAAATTATTTCATTCAAACCTACACTAAATTCAGTTATTGAATCTACATATACCTAATAATAATACGGAAAAACCTGGAAAAAGGCAATTTAAATTGACTGTGTAATTGTCCCACTGCAGGGGACCGGCACCTTCTCATATTATAGAAATATACATAAATATTATGACCGTTAATTATCACACTTGGTCAAGGTGAGTTGATGATTTCAGATTTAAAAGTCCAGTTTTCCTGAAAATGTTTTCTTTCACATTTACACAGTAATTTGTGTTAAAGATGTACATAGAAAGTATATAAAACTTAGAAAAGTTATACTGGTACTTTTTTGACTTAGAATGGAACTACAAAATTTCGGCAATAAAATTAAATAAAAAGGAAATAAGGAAAAGATAATGCACTATAAAATATTTAAGAATTTCCAAACAAGAAGAAGTTTATAAGTATGGTAACTTTATTTCCTAAACCGAAAATATCTAGTTTTCACTGGATTAAACGTTCAAAAACTTATACATTTTAACATATTACTTAATTTTAATAAATCATGTGGTATTTTATAAACTGCAATAGCTTAATTTCTAGTTTCAAGTTAAAATAATAATTCGTTTTTAAAAAAAAAACTATCAAACTATTTCTAAACGTTAAGTTACCGTGTTGCTATGACGCTTATAACATCACTAAAATTTAATCGATCACTTGGTATTTTTTAGCATTATATATTAGACGAGCATTTTATTTTGTATTTTTTACTACCTATACTTGATATTGTAATTTAGGCTTCTATATTTTGCTGTAAAGTAGTCAATGCAAATTAATACAAATTCATATTTTTTGGTGAAGGTTTCGCAACTATTGAATTAATTTTATTTTGAGGAATTTTTAAATTGAAATAATATCAAATTATTAAATGAAATAAAAAAATTATATCATTCAATTTTTCACTTCAATTTTACTCGGTTAGTAATCGATAGACAGTATTCGATTCTATTTGAAAACTGGCTGTCGACAACCCTATGAGAAACGTCTTGTTCCGTTTTGTTTAGAAAATTTTCAGAGGAGTTAAATTGTTTTAAAATGGAAGCAGCTACGGAAGAAACTCAAAAAGAAAGTACAGAAAATGTGCAATCGAACAAAACCCCTACCGTAAGTGTTCACTTTTGATAATTCCAAGCGATTTATAAATAGAATGCTATCGGATGTCGGTAAACGATTTTCTTCACTTTTCATGCAAATTACCAGTATTTAGCAAGGTTTTTGCTTGTATTGGAGTAATTAGTAGGTATCTGAATAAGATGGAGGCTATGCGATGTATGTAAAATCTTTAGATTAAGTTGAAAATGGGAGAAATAGTTAACCTTAAAGTTTGTTGGCATTTTGCCAATTCCCCTAATGTTTTTGATATTTTTGTTCGGAAGCACGTTTCACATGCTTTCTGCTTTTATGGTTGAAGGGAATTAGCAGCTGGACCATATTTTTCTCCCGTGATTCCCAGGATATGTTTTGTTAAGTTTCAAAGTTACAAGGAGTACTCAGACAACTCAGTGAATGTTATTTACCATAAATGTATACTTGGACTTTTCACCTGTCAGAGTCAAATTTCGTTGTATTATGACATTTGAGAATGAATAAATATTCTTATACTTGTAGGGAAGGAGGGAGTCCCATTTAGGTCAAATTGTTACTTAGGTAGGTGGGGATATCTATTTATAGCTCACTGCTACTTAGGAACTTAAAAATACAGTTCTTGACAGGACAACATATTTGTAGCACTAAAATTACATTACACATACACACACTACAGTGAGTAGGCTTTTTGGATGTCATCTGAATTAAACAAGGGTTTTGTTTTGAGTCAAGAATAGAATTACCTTAGGTGTATTGTATTGATTATTCCTAAGGATCAAATTCATAGAAAACATGAAAATTAAGAATGCACTCACATGCAGAACACACTGAAAGATCTCGGCCCCATGGTTTTAATATTATTATCAATTTCATGATTCAGTAACTATAAAATCAAATTATAACTTGCAGGAAAAAACCCCAGAACCAACACCACCGCTTGAAGTAAAAAAAAGCAAACGGGACGACCGGACCAAAAGAGATGACAAAAACGTGGAACAGTTTATGAAATCACTGAATTCTGTACCAACACTGGAAGAAAAGTTGTCCCTAGTTTGTAAGAAATACGTACAGACGGCCGATGATAATAAGAAGATGCAGTTTTACATCAAACAGTCGGACAAACGTCATGCCATGCTGTTGAAAGAGAAAGAGCAATTACAGTTGGAATTTAATAAGACTATTCTTGTTAAATCTAAGTTAGAGAATCTCTGCAGGGAACTTCAGAAACAAAATAAGGCTATTAAGGTTTGTATAAATTAAAAAAAAATAGATAAGAAAAAAGTACCAGCTTAAGTGCTAGGTTAAAACACTCATGTATCAAATCTCAATCAAACTTAATTTTTTAAATATTGGACTAAATGTTATTAAGGGCCAGTTTCACAGGTTACGAATAAGTTCCAGATAGTTCATCTGGTAGATAATTTCATACAAATTCAGTTCCATTTTTGTCTGGTAGATAGTGGCTATCCATACCAGGTGAAACTGGCCCTTACCTAAACCTAATTTTGCAAAAATTAGGTTTAAATAGATTAAAAGCTAGAGAAGAGTGTTAGACAGAATACCTTAACACAGGCAGAAAAAAGCAATGATCCTTTAATTTTTGCAGACAGGAGACCCTGACGATGAAAGATGTTACTTGATACTCCATAATTAACAATATTACACTGTACTAGTGACACTATAACTGAACAGCATTATGAAATAGTTTACATTTCTTTAACAAGCACTGTATTACATTAATCCCTATTAATAAAAGTTATGTAATAACTTTATGCAACTCTATATTATACCTAAAGTCAGGAGAAGCCTGTTGATAAGAATATTTTCATAATAATAAAGTGCTTTGTTTAACTGAGAATTCAAAGTTTTTACAAAGCTCCATTTAATAAAACTTGTCAAGAGTAGTTTAACCTTTTGACCACCATGTCAATTAAAGAAAGATGTGCCCTTAGCGCTGAGCTAAGAATTCATCCTTTTTGGGCTTGTCATCTATACATCTGTGAGGGTCGAAAGGTTTATGTCGCAATCTTTGAACAGCTTTTTTTAATTTTTTGATCAAAGTATCTGTTTCTGTTTTTCTGAAAATAAATCAAGATACAAACAGTTTTGTTAAAGATTGATATTATAGAAAATACTCTCATGAACCAGTTATTACTCACACTAATCATCCTCGTACAACCTTCTCAAATTGACTTATCAAAGATTAATACTTCTCCACAGGAAGAATCCCTGCTAAAAATCCGTGAAGAAGAAGAACGTCGCAAGGAAACGCAGGCCAAGTTCCAGAACACTCTATCAGAGATTACGGCTATGCTACAACAGAACAATGAGAAGAATGCTAAGCTTAGGGACGATAATATTAGCATGAGTGAGAAGTTTAAGTCTGTTGTGCAGCAATACCAGTTGAGGGAGCAGCAGGTTTGTGGACACAGTCAACCAAATCGTTTAAATAAATATGTTATGTGTTGTTATGATCTGGTTGCAATAAAAAAATTTAAAATTAAAAATAATAAAAAAATACCATATTCAATCTTGTTCTATTAGATAAAATAATTGGACGCTTGCAAGACAAGGCAAGGCAAATTGGGATTAATTTTTTAGCTAGGATTGTCCTTAAACTTTTGTTTGTATATAGATAATGCACCACATTTATAGGCATACACAACATACACACTATACCCAAAAGTATTGTCGCCGAAGAGTCAATAAATATAAAGTATTATTTTGGTGCTTTTACTTGTTTTACACAACTGTATGTATCCAAAATAGAATAGAGTAATGCCAGAAAACAACTAACAAAAAAATATAGTTTTAAATTGTTAAGGGCATAATATTAATATATTTTGATTCTCATAAAATTGACTTTTTGTATCAATTTCTTATTGACACTTCACCATAGTTATTCATTTTAACACTAGCATTAAGAAATCAATACCGCTCCCCAGGTTGACAAAATGGCAAAACAGATGGCATTAGAATCTCAGCTGTCAGACGCAAAGATGCAGAAGGCGAGTTTAGAGCACCAGGCTCACAAGGAGCGCTTGTTGGCTGAAATGGAACAACTCAAGGTGACGCTGGCTCAATACAGGGCCAAGATCATGGAGCTGCAGGGCACTGAGACCAGTAAGTGAACCCATAACCCATAGGTGGTAAGGAAACAAGTTAGCCTATAGTTCAAAGGGGTCATCATACAGTTTTCTTATGAACTATTAGAAGAAAAATAACCCATTGTATCACCCATTATTAATAAAATATCACCATTTTATAATTTATGTTTATGGTTTTTTTATTGTTCCAGGTCTTCGCGGCCAGCTAGCAGTATACACGGACAAATATGATGAGTTCCAAAATGCACTGGTCAAGAGCAATCAGATGTTTGGTGGTTTCAAAGAACAAATGGAAAAGGTAAGTTTGTTGTTGGTATGATCAAGTACCTACTTATTAATATTATGGAATCTTCAATTCTTCTTTTTATTTGACGTAGAACTTAAGCCCGCCAATACATTTCCACATTGTGACTACTGATATCATATCTTTGATTTCCAGATGTCAAAGAAGATAAAGAAGCTAGAAAAAGAGTCTCTTTCATGGAAGACGCGGTGGGAGACGTCTCAGACGGCGCTGCTGGACATGTGCGGCGAGCGCCAGGCCAGCGAGGAGCGCGCCGCCGCCGCCATGCGACAGCTCACGCACATGCAGGGCCTCTGTCGCACGCTGCAGGTACGGGGTGACAGACTTTCACAAGGAATTATTAGAAATATGGTCTTAAATCATGAAGGATCATGAAAGATCTAAACTGTTCAAAGTCGCAAAGAACAGATTCAAAACTTTTTGTTTTTTATTCATCAATACCTATTTTTGAGTACTTGTAGTAGAGAATTAATTATTATTTGAAGTAGTAGAATGACTTCAACAAACCTTTCGACACGATCAGTCAGCTTAAATGATTGTTGTAGCAATTTACTTTTTTCTGATTTTGCTAATATATCTGCATCTCTTTACCATAAGTCATCAAAATTCAGCATTATTAACAAATTTCAACTTGATTCACCATTAATGGGAGGAAATTTCGAGTTCCCCAACGGTCTATATTAGGCCCTTCCAAGTGTTTGATGGACTTATAAAAATGTCGTTCCAGGCGGAGCGCACGGCTCTGCTGGGCACGCTGAAGGAGAACAACATCGAGCGGCCCCCCCTCCCGCCCGCGCCGCCTGCACCACCGGCCCCACCCGCGCCGCCCGCCCACCAGCCGGCTTCTAATGCTAAGGTTTGTGCATTTATTTGATCTATGTAATGTTTAGGTCTAGTGTTACAACTATCCCATTACAAGTTAAAAGAGTTATTACGTAGTTCAATCCTTATAATATGGCCAACATTGTCGGCTTTCTAGCATGGCATTGATGACTGCGCGGTGTGATAAATAATAGCACTCAACTTTTTAAATGTCGGTCTGTTCCTGACTGTACCTATACACACAAATAAGAATGATGGCTAGGAGATAAAAATGCGTACGAATTCATGTGATATATAAATAAGATAAATAAATACTAAATACAATAATATGTGATCGTCTTGCAGGTGGACGCTATGGCCGCAAATTGCGCACAACTTCGCCAGAGTCTCGCACACTTACAAAGTCAGTTGAACACTCTCACAAACAAACAGAAAGAAGAATCACCCGCACCTGAAAAACCTGAAAAAACCGAGAAGAAAAAATCCAAATCTAAGAAGAGTAAAGCTGAGAAAGCTAAGGCAGAGGCTGAGAAAGCAGCCTTAGTTAAAGAACCTGAAAGTGATGAGTCCAACGCTAAAGATTTAGTAGAAGAAATCCAACCTCGTGCCAGTGAAGATACAATTCAAGAATCTAGTGAAGTTGAGAAGGTTGATGAAAAAACAATAGAAAACCTATTACAAGCCATCAACAACGCCAATATCAACCTCTGCGATTTAGAAGTTGTTAATGACGAAGTTTCAGAAGAAACGTCACAAGAAAACTCTGAGAAAGTAGAAATTAATGAAGTGAAACCTGAAAATGTCGAAGTCAAAGAATCGACATCAAACGAAAGCCTGTCCGCGTCGCCTGTAGAAGAAACTGTACACAAAGATCCTGAAGTCACAAAAGTTAATGAAATCATAGATACAAACCTAGATGACGTCAACGAAGTTATTTCTAAGTTTTTAAATGAAGTTAAGGAAGTATCAAATGTGAATGGGTGTGAGGAAGCAAATGTATCAATTGTAGAATCGTCGAACGAGGAAGTTTCGCACCTAAACGAAGTGAAACCGATCGTAAGCGACGCATAAACAGTCAATTGTGAATATAAATTTTAGTATTTTGGACTTTTCTAGTTTGTTTTAGACAAATAATACGTTTTGGAACATATTTTGATGTTGCATCATACACATTTGGTTGGCCTACGATAAGTCTGTTACTATTTATATAAAATTGCCAGTATTAATAAATAGAATATCAAAACTGCAGTGTATGTCTACATTATATTTATTGTTTCAATAAATTAATACATAAATTATGTTGCTTATCATTTGCTAGTCTTTACAAAAAATATAAAAAAAACGTATTCCTTAATGTTTAAGATTATCAAGCTATAGTCCAGTATCATTTTAAATCCAAAACATCTTTTTCTAAAATGAAATCGTTTGAAACATTTAAAAACTGATTTGTGTGTATGATGACTTTGGATTATACCTACTAAATGTGTGTGACCCAATACTTTTGTAATTGACGCGATTGGTATATTCATTTTTTAAAATCTTCTCTACCTTAGTTTCGTATGAATTTAAAAAATAATTTAAATTATATACACTTTGTACACTAATAAATTTATGCAGGTACTACTATTTCAATTACATGCCAGTTAAAAAAACAATGATTTTTAAAATTAACAGAGAAGAAAGTGCCTAAAAATCTAGTCAGATTACGGTCTACATTTGAACTTACGAATTTTCGAGTTTGATAACTACTTACAAGGTTTTTGTTACACAAATGTGATTAATACTAATTTAATGTTTGTTTTTCACTATTGTGCATTTTTGTTATGAAATATTAACGTCGTAAACTTAGTTTTACGTTGTATAATATACTATTGAAATACAATATTTGTTCAGGAGCGCACAAATTAGTGTACGTGTTAAATTGTTTATAAGAATCCTTTTTTAAACACAATATTGCGTTAAAAATCTATGTATTATACAGTATGTTGTAGGAATGCTTCCGATTTAATATGCTTTTTATAAATGTTTTCTTTAAAATATACCTAATTATTTTCTAATTCTGTCTGATTTTCAAATGACCCTGTTTTTACACTGTATGTGAATGTACAAATTGTAAGAATTAACTGTTAAATGTTAACCCCCCAAATGCAGCGTGTGATCCGTATTCTTAAGAAGATGTTTTGATTCTCAACGTGCCGACTACGTATTGTTTAATTTTTATACTGTAATGTGTTGTGTTAGACCAAGAATTTCTGTTTTTCTAAATAAAGTTAGATTTTGTAACTATGAATATTTTGAATTTTACTTAGAACCCCCACCCATCTGTATACAATGCAGTACCTACAATGAATATCGAAATCATTATCGTCCAATCGCAAGCCACAATAAACTCAGCTGAATCCACCGCCAGACAAATTAAATTATAAAACAAAAGAATTTTAAAGCGATAGATTAAGAAAAACCTATCATCAAAAAATATAAATAAGTAAAGATCATCTTGTATAATCCCCAAATGACTTCTTCACCCTGTTGCGTCAGGCGGAAGAGAAAGGCCGGTTCTAGAAAACACGCAGAATTAAAAAATATTATCTAGACTATTACTCATTGCACAAAATATTGCAGATGGCGTGCACTTCTTATTTTAGTTGTAGCATTTACCGGTTGCAAGTGCAGGAGCCATTAGATCAGCGATCGGTTGCGCGTCCCTCTGATGAAATAAGATTAAGATGTTGGTGATTCGCGCCAAATAACTTTTCAATACTGAAGTTAGCCATTGTACCCCTTGCGCATTTTTACATGTAAATGACAGGCATTCAGATGCTTCCTTTTGACCGCCACAGTCACGTATAGATGACAAGCCAAAAAGTGCTCAGCACGCCACGGTCACAACTACATGACAGACTTTTAAAGTTCAAAATTAATAGTCAGTTTTAATCGATGTATTTCCGATATAACTACTATAGTATCGGTATTTATGGATGGTGTCTTAGCTTGGCGCTGAGGGCACGTCTTTCTTTTTTTGACGTGGCGGTCAAAATATTAATAAGACTGGATTCCACAACATAGCAGAGAAGAGACTAGGCAGATGGTGATTTATACTGTCACTGGCATGGCCGTGTTAGTTAAGCCTATGAGAGTTTGCGATAAATGGTTTTTTATGCAAGTGTTAAAAGCAGGTCATGACTTGGTTCAAGGTGTTTTATTTATTGAAGTTCAGTAGGTCTCGCTTATAGATGTTATGAAGATTTAGAATTAAGGACTTAGGTCAAATTTTATAAAAGTTAGAGTAAAATAAACTCGATTTGTAGGTATTAATATAGCCTTTATTCAAATGGGCACTATTTGCACGTCAGAAATTGAATAAGACAGAAAGAGACCTCGTGGCAAAGCAACGAAAGAAAAGGGAAAAAGGTTAGCCAGATTTTGAAATTCACAACCTAGCGCCCACCTATTTACTGCGTGTTTTTACTGGAAAGAAGAAGCAGCTCATTAAATTCCTTAGCCTAATAAGTTACACCTGTTTTGACCCTAATAAATCATATTGAAAAGGTTAAATCCAAGTTAAGTTATATAAAAGTCGAAGTCGGCAGAAGCTTTTTGTGGCCCCACACAGATGCGTTCAGCCATTGCACATTGCATTATTAAGTTATCGATCTTCCAATACAACTGCCTGTAGGTATCTATTTTCCTTCCAATCGATTTGAGAAGCCTAAAAGAAAACTAAGATATTGACCAACAAGCACGACCAGAACTTTATTACAAACGTCTTTATTTATTTTTTTGCATTATCTAAGAACTTTTTGAACTAACTGGTATTTAATATTGAGATCTCTATCAGTCCTATTATTAACAGGGATTGAAGTTGCATCTGGAATGAACAAGGAGTAGGTATCTATACCTAAGCATACATTTTCATCACAACTTTACCCCGTGTTTATTAATAAGAGGGTGTAAATGTTAATTTTAACTGTTCAATTTCAAATTAATGTTCAAATCCAGACAGTCAGCAATTAATAAACTATCATCATGCCATAAATTGTCAAAGAGACCGCTACTCATGATCATCTCTTTTACCTTGGCCATAGTGGGCATGATTTTGTGGTAAATATTAGTTTATATAGGTATAAAAAATGCATTTAATAGCTAAATAGATTACGAAATAGGCGGGAAATGCTCGGATATGTAGGTAGACTACATATCCACTGAAGGCTTTGAACAAAAGGGCGTTATATTGCAAGAATATTTATTTAGTATCAATTAATTCACCCAGTACTGGTACTTATTTTTAATTGATAGTTAGTCATTTTGCGTAACATTCAATCATGCCTCAGTTACGAGGAAAATCCTAACGCCTTTCATAGACGTGCGAAATAACTAAATAAACAATACTTTTGCGAGCAGCCTGCAAACTTATGAAGTAAGTGGCCATTGGAAAATCACCTCTTTTGCCTTACTATAAGGAGTTTAGAAGCCGCAGAGAAACAGATTATTCTGTGGCAATGCTTGAGACGGCGTTTGTCAATCACGTGACGGTTTGTTAGTCAATTTGTTTATGAAACTGATGTTTCATGTTCCGCGCGTGATCCCTTGGCAGTGGGATGAAGTAACGTGATCTTGTCTCTTTTTTGACTGTTAGCAAGGTCAGTAGATCAGAGGATGGCTGGCCCCCAGTCAAGCAAAATATGTAGGTTAGGAAAAGGTTCTATTGTAAGTTGATAAACCTAAGGTCATGAAAATGGTAGGAAAAAATTAACGTGTGTTGCTACGCCTCTTTTTCCGTACGACTTACGTAGGAAACTAAAAGGTCGGACTAATGGTTACTGCACATTTCCATAGTGTCTCCATAGTATTTTTCCCACAGTAAATGTCTAAAATGTCTACAGTCAGTATAGTAACAAGATAGAGGTGTAGGTTTAGATAAGCTTTTATTTAATCAATTACCTCTTAAGTTCTAAAAATCACTGAAAGTTTTTTTAGCGTCATAGCGCTAACGCATACCTATTACTTGGGAAATCTGTGGATGACAATTTGATATATTATGATGGCGGGAAAGGACCTAGTTCAGCGAAAATCTAAGATGGTGCCTTCAAGATTAGATATTGTCAAAAGAAATAGCAATGTAGAGTGTTTGGTACCACTGGCTTAATATTCTGCGGTTATTTTCAGATAAAACGTGACCGTAAAACCTTTAACTGTTTTGTCAAAATTAATTATATCAAACTTTTAAAATTGTGAAACTGTCGCATTCAATTTCTTGTATTGTAACTTTTGTTTTCTAATATACAACGTAAAAACCTCAATCGGTCGGTACCTATTGCATTTTTCATTTTGTCAGTCAATGACCGATCATCAAAAATATAAGGTATTTCTAGCAAACCTAGAACCTTTTTATAGTTGTATATAGAGGGAATTTATAACATAAATAATATACCTTAGGAAATGATTGGAAGCTGTTTCATATAGCGGTTTGAATTAGTGCTCATTAATGTAATTAAAATAATGAAAACTACCTTATATTTATACTTACACAACAAACAAAAACTTAGTATAAAATAAGCTGACCAGGACTAGACCTTCGCGAGATCTCAAAAATTTTTACGATGGCAAGATTGCCTAGACTTGGTATTTTTTTACGTTTAACGTTTTTGGGTGGGTCCAGTAATTAGCTTTATTCACAGTTTTAGTAGTTTCCGCTAACTTAGTTTTTTCGGGTTTCACCTCGGTTCAGAAAGCGAGGCGGGCTTTAAAAAAAGTTATTGGTCATAAGTTTCAGTTTGCCGAATAAAATATTGAGATCATGGTAGACTCAGCAAGTCTTCATATCGGTTCGACAAGTTATATAGCAACATTATAGTTTAGGCCAACGGCTTTGCGCGCTATCCATGAAATCCAGGATCAGAGTTTTGGCTTTGACAACTTCAGCATTATCACCATTGCACATGTTAGTTTTATATGTGCAAATAGATTTGTCACACACAGCGAAACCTAGCCTATTAATACAAATAAAGATATCTAAAACATAATTTAGTCAAACTAGAATCAGTAAGTAAACATTGAAATGACAAACAAACAGTCAAATCATACTGATCTACATTATAGTCCGACACGTAGTGGTCACAGCCGCGCTGTGTCAAGGTCCAGCCGTGCGTACTTTCCTTTCGGTGATAAAAACTGTAGGACACATTGTCACGCTTTGCTATAGTTTGACAGTTTGTTTTTATGTAGATCTACGATATTAATTGGTTGATAAACAGACAGGTGTAAGAACAAGTTTGAAAAATAGGCCGAGACCTGCCGGGGCTGCGGGTTGTTCGCAAGAGTTACCGCGGCCCATGTAGGTACACAAGACCTCCAGAAATAATATAGTGGGTTTTAGTCTGTAGAAGTCTGACACACCCTCCAGCTGCACCCTCAGCGGGAGAGGTCATTTGATGATTTCTCGCACTCCCATAACTTGCGTAAGTTTAACTTAAAAAGTTTTTGGAGACAAAAAATAGGTAGATTTCAGCACACGATTTTAAACCACCGTCCAGTTTCCTTAAGTAAGTCTTGAGTGAGGATATTCTTCACATTACACTGGGTGTAATACCCATAAATAATTTTTAAAAGGACAGGCAGCTAACCCATTTCTTTTTCTTCTACCATTATCAGATACCTTAGGTACTACTTACTGGTACTAGCCAGAATCTTCTAGCTCTATATCTTAATTACTAACATGACATTGACTCTCGTTCTCTCACTCAACATTCCCAACACCTAATTTTGCAAAAACTCGTAAAGCTTTCGAAATGCAATCAGGTTTCCAGAACGACAGGTCTTTTGTGCAAGTTCCTAAATAATTATAGTGCACCAAGGTGACAAACAATGTGCTTTCGATCTGATCGTAATTGCATCGGATACTAACTTATTGAGTTAAATGAAATAAGTGAAACAGTTGTAGGTATGTGACTCATTTTCATAAGACCTGTTCATAAAATATGACCTAACAATCAAGTGGGAGTTACTTGATTTTATGAATTGTAACTATTTATTCAAAATTCATATTGACCAGAAAATATTTATACAGAATAATAATTTAACATTAGATAGCTATTATTCTTTATTAGTTACCGTTATGCCATGATGCCATTATATGTATACTTCTTATTGAACTATTTATTAGATAGGTACTATTTTGTTAGGAATGACTGTTGGAACTTTACAAGAGGTATTAGGTTGTCCGAGTAACTGAGTTGAGGAGGTCAGATAGACAGTCGTTCTATGTAAAACATTGCTAGTCGTGTGCATCCGGTCAGACTGGAAACTGAACCTGAGTAGGCAGATATTAATGACTAGTCAGAACTATTCTATTTAAAGGAAGATGTGTGCGACATATCTGTGCAAAGTGATAGTCGTTTAGAGGCAACAAAATTTTCTTTTCTTTGATTTTTTGTTTAAAGCGTTTGAAACTAGCAACAAATAAAAGCTTTCCATTATATCACTCCAGGATATTATTAGAACCAATTTCTATTTTTATTACAAAAAAAGGTTTTCTAATTCACGACCTGAACAATTAGCATCATGTCTTATTATCACGACGATGTCTCAAAGAGAGCCTTTCGAATCTCCTGCGCAGTCACGGCGGCTGTTTGTGAACAATAATGATTATTCACGGACTGATTATTTATATTATTTGACAAATTACACGGTCATAGATAGTTTTTTTTCTACAACTAAGTAAAAGTTGGTAATGTTCCTCAGTGATTGGTAAACCCCTCCCCCTTATTATAAAGCGTAGTCTTAAAAAAGTGCCTCCTTTATTGTTAGGTTTAAACCACCTTCTTTAACAAAGTTAATGTTCTAAATTTAATATTACACGGTACTTTTTAGGACGACGTTTTGTAATAATGGAGCTGAAATTAGGTAAACATAATTAACTAGTATTTAATTACATTATGTAGAAGAAAAGCCCTTAGCTGGAGGCCTTAAATTCTAGACATCCACAGGGATTGTCCGGTTAAGCAGTAAACAGCCTCTCCAAGCTGAACTGTGAGATGCCATTAAAAAAAAAGAGTTGTGAGATGAGTAGAAAAGAGAAGCCTATATATATATGCCAACCCTAAATAACATATAGGCATGAGAGCAGAGGTTTGATCATATTGAAATAGATACATAAAAAAAAACCTTACCGGCCGAATTGAGAACCTCCTCCTTTTTTTGGAAGTCGGTTAAAATAATAACATACAAACTAATTTAAGTAGATCAATGATGCGTTCTTTATTACGAGTACCTATGTTATAAGAAAATTACCGCTTTACATAATAAAATTATTCAATAGTTACCTGCCTATATGTTATATTATTAAATACACACGTATAATTTACTTATGTTACTCTAAGTATATAATAATCTATCAAAATGAACAGTAATAATTAGCGTTATTTATGAAATAATTAGCGAGCGGTAATTTATCGATGCGGTAATTGATACGCAACAGACTACCCAACACTGCCCTCTCTCGAAATAAAAAGGAACTACAACATTTATTCATTATTGTTATAATGTTTAATCTTACGATTTTAGCTGCATCTCGAAGGAAGAAATTTAGAGGAAAATAAAATCATACAGGTCAAAATAGAACCTCCTTTTATGAGTCGGTTAAAGCAATCAAACCGTCTCCTGAATGTAACAAATAATTTTCCGAAAACTGCATCGAAATCGGTTCAGCCAAATACGAGTTCATCGTGGACAAACATACACATACCTTCATACTTATACAGGTCAAACTTAAAAAAAAGAACCCCTTTTTAATGTAGAACAAAAAAAGAACCACATTTAACAATGTTAGCTTTAGGAATTTTCACTAATAAAACAAAAAACTCAGTATTTAAAAACATTTATTCAAACTTGACTGTTAAGCTTTCTGACCTTAAAATTGATAGGGCAACTTAAAAAGTCCGCCCTTTACCATTTTCCATGTATTGATAGGTGGCAAGAACAAATTACCAAGAAATCGCCAGATCTTCATCATGACTCATGTTATTTATATCTTTTGCAGATGAGGGAGAGATAGAGATCCATAGTACGTTTGTCAACACTGACTGTCAGCAACTTATGTTACACAACAAAAGGGTCTTACTCACTATGTTATACAATACGATATCTCTTTTCTCCCGACGCCGAATTGCACCGACCATGGTCAGGGGTGAACATTCAGGAATCCGTTGCCACCAACGGCTGTCGAGTCATTCTTCACTTCATCATCTCCCGAGCCTTTTCCCAACTATGTTGGGGTCGGCTTCCAGTCTAACCGGATTTAGCTGAGTACCAGTGTTTTACAAGGAACGACTGCCGAGTCAGTTCTTCACTTAAAATAAATAAACACAGTCGTAATAAATGTATTTTCTTTTGTGTCTGTTTTCCATTTACAAAAGGCCTAGACGTTTAGCTAATAAGTTACATAGCCTGTAATACAGTTACATAAAATTAAACTATTTACTTGTATTTGTTTCTTCATGCTTTCAGTTGGAATTGCGGCGCAGCGAGACGTAATATTCAGTTGAAATGATTAAGGTCTTATTGTATCTATGTGATATCTGTAAAAAGCTCCTTAAAAATACGACTAGGTGATACGCCTCTAATTTTTACGCCTTAGATTACTTAATTAAAAGGGCTTAATTCATTAGTAGTTAGGTATCCACTGAAGTATATACCTACATGTGCGACTTTGGTAATAAGTACCTATGTACAGACGCCAGCACATCAAGCTACAATCAATCAATTTTCTTTAATAGATTTTCAACTTTATCACTGGTTCAAAGTAAAGTTGATTGGGAAAACATGACAGTTTCGGGTAGCTTTATTATGATATTAACTATTAAAGGTTCTGGTTAGTCAAATACTTACCCTAAAATTTTTTACAAAAAAATAAAACCGACTTCAAAAACACTGAAAAGTGAAAAAAAAAAGCTTTTAAGTACATCGCTCTAGAAGTCGGTGTCAAGAAGTTGGAACTGTAATACTGTATTTATTTGGACACCGACTTCTAGAGCGATGTACTTAAAAGCTTTTTTTTTCACTTTTCAGTGTTTTTGAAGTCGGTTTTATTTTTTTGTAAAAAATTTTTATTTTTATCTTTTTAGTATCAGGTCCAAAATCTGTTTTCGTCATCCATTTATACACTCCATACCTTCTATAATAGCTATCATAACTCAAGTTTGTAGGAAATTCTCATTAACCGGCCCGTTATAACATCATCCACATACACATCGTCCACATAAATCAAACAAATGCTCATAAAATAAAAAGTACTGAACCAAATTGGATGAAATTTTTATGGGACCAAATGGCAAGTATACTGCATCGAACAAAAAAAGAATTACACAAATCGGACTAGAAACCTCGGAGTAATCCGTGTACATACATAAAAAAAAATAAAAAAAAAAAAACATACCGGCCGAATTGAGAACCTCCTCCTTTTTTTGGAAGTCGGTTAAAAAGTACCTAATTATCTTGGTTACAAATCTGAAAGTGTAGATGAAGGTAGTAGTGGTACCTTATAGTGTTTTGTTATCAATAAGGACACGTTTTGTTAAGGTTACAATACAAAACTGATTGATAAATATCTCAATCTGGCAATATTTCGGAAACAATAATGACAAATTAAAGACACAATTAAAATACATAGATAAATAAAATTATAGATAAACAATCTTATTATATTATCAAATTTTAATTATAAACAATATAATATATTGCTTTTAATTGTGTCTTTAATTTGTCATTATAAAATATATTTATTTTTAATTTAATTAAAACAGAATCAAGTCTATCGTTGTTTTTTTGCGCTTGGAAAGTTTTTGAGAAAACTCGAAATACTGTATTTAGTGTAAATACGTTTACTTATAAGGTATTGAAAATAGGAAAATATATTTTTAAAGAATTAAAAACGACGGAAATAAGTTGAACAATCGCAATACATACGCATCTTACGCCAAAGATACGCGCGATAACGATACCCTTCTTGGCAATAGGGTTTAAAAGTATGACATCGCTAATACCATGTAATTTAGATGAAACGGTAATGCATTATGACAATAAAAAATATACCTACATTTGTTTTAGTTTGCGTACAACACTGCTAGAAGACTGAAAATAAAGCGCAAAAAGTATTTCATCTTGTAGACCTAACCTACATCAATCTAGAGAATTAGTAATAGGTAACTACATCGTGTTTTTAGTGTTTTACAAAAACCACTGGATGTTACTGATCGCCGTGCTGCACGCGACGGAACGCAATGAAAAACTGCAAATGGTTAGTTATGCAAATGCACCTCTGTATGCAGTTCGACGCCAAATTAAACAGTACGTAAGTATTGGTTTAATTAATGGGATAATCAGAGAATTTTCGAGTGCTTTTACTGAAGACGTCAGCAGGTCAACCTAGCTGAATTTGTCAAATTTTACCAATCGAATATTAACCTTCTGGTATTGTGATAAGGTTGAAAATCTAGACAGTTAAAAAGAAATTTTACAGATTGAGGTAGGTTGAATTGGATTGAATGGTGCACGTCCACAGCCGGGACACAGTCAATAGCGCCGAGCATACAATAATTGCATCCTGGGTGTTAACCAAAAAATTAATCGTGTATATGAGATAGGAATATCTGTATACATACATTATGCAAATAAACGATTTCTGATTCTGAAAAAAAAAAGAATTAGGGGCCTCAAGCTTGCACAAACATAATAATATAGCGTTTTGATTATCAGATTTTTCACTTTTACACACTTAAATGTAGCCCTTTGATACTGCTTTAACCACACAGATATTTCTTCTCAGATGTATCTCAGTTATTATGTTTTAATAGTCTTACAGTAAATTGTAAGACTTGGTAGCGATAAAAAATATGTTAAGGTTAAGATAACTTTATTTATAAGCTATTATTTGCAAATAGATTTGTAAGGACAAAAAATAAATTGTCATAATTTGATTCGCAAATTATTTCCTTAAAATTATTTTTCATAGGTATCAGGAATCTGAATTCGAATATCATAGACGAGCTTAATGTCTGCCTTTGATGATTTCTAATAATAAATATTTATACATAAATAGTGTTCAGGTACTTATAATATAATGTAATATTCCTCACACATTCACACAACGTCATCTAGTCAAAACTAAGCAAAGCTTGTCCTATGGGTTCTAGACAACTGATATCGTACTTATATACTTTTCTTTTGTAAATAGAAATACATTATTACATATTACACATAGGAACAAATTACATACTTATTTATCTTTATTCTTCGTACCTAATCTAATAATTTCCAAATGTCTTTATGTAGTTTCGTTTGCTTTAGGTAATATCCAAGCTTATTGCAGATATGACCAATACTGCAAATTTTAACCAAACCCTCACAATTACAGCAACCACAGCTTCCATGAGTCAGACGAATTGCATTATAATTCCTGACAGAATGCAGGCAACGCCGCGGTACAGCATGTGATTGACGGGCCCGCGTTTGAGCACAATGATATACTTTATTTTTCTCCACTTTGCACCCCAAGATTGTGGGTGACTGTTACATATATCTACAGAGCGGATAATACCGATTCACTTTATATGTTTCGGAATGTTAGTCAATAGATATTTGCCAAAAAATTATACAAATTAGTAATTTGTTTATATTATCCAACATTTTTTATTGATCGAAAAGGAGTAATTACATACTTTGTTGAGTAGGGGAACCTCGCTATTCAATATACACCTTTAGTGTAGATAACTTCTTTTTAATATGGCTTTATTCGCATAGATTTTGAATGCATTTGTATTAAACAATATTAATTCAAAGATTTTATAGTCCATTATCCTGGAACTTTACCTGACGGCAATTTACATCTAATTGTAAGTTTATAAGAATAGAATATGATTCAGTAAAACCACAATAGAATTTATAACGTGATTGTAGTTACTAGATGTTCTATAAGCTTTCTTTAACCAAGAAAAAATATTTTCAGTGACTTTTTACCGTAGAAACTTAGACGCAATTTTCATATTTATAAAATTGCGTCCTCTTTTCCAACTTAGTCCATGCGTGATAATAGCATATATAATTATAAAATAAAAGAGATATAAAGTAGTTTTCAAAAAGTGTGTTGCGAATGATTAGGACTTTATATCAACAAAGTGTCCATCTTTTAGAGAAGTCATGATAAGGATCTATCTAGACTAGTCAAAGGTTTCCATCATTTTCCAGTACCTACGTGCGATACCAACGCGTGGCATGTAATTCGTTTCTAATAAAATAGAGTTCACGAATCTATATTCTATCTACAAACAAAATAAAATTTCCTTAAATCCAACAAATAAAGAGCTATTCAGCAACACAATGAAACATCTTTCTCCAATTGTGTTACTGGCAGCTCTATACAAATCCGCGTTGGCCGCTGTTCTTTCGCTCCGTAGAGTAATCACTATAAATACAAGTGATTTTTGTCCGAGTGTACATTGCCTCACAGTCCGCTAAGCGGGGCCTACCTACCCCTCGCCTAAACCAAAATATATCAAACTATTGTGAAAGTATTGGAAGGTACATTGTGATTTCAGTGCTTAAATCAGTTCTTTAAAAAAATTGTGATTTTCCTAAATATTTTTTTTATCTCTCTCTTAATTTTGTGTTACTTAAAAAAAGAATGTTTAGAATTTTCTTAATTTGCCGCTTAAAATAAATTGCTATTTTTTTTTTTCATTTTAATTCTAAGTGTTAATTTGTAATAACGGTGTAATTTCAGTTCGACTGTAGCCAACATGAAGACCTTTTCAGCTGTATTATTTTGTATGGGTAAGTTAATTATAATTAATAAAAAATACCTACTAGTTTTTAATTGGTCACATCAATTTGGATCCTATAATATACATAATTCAATTATTATTCACTATAACAAAAAAGAGGTCCATATCAATCTTGAAAAATATCTGAAAATTTACAATAATTGTATTTCTTTATTTACATAAATTACAATATTAATAAAAAAAAAGAAAATAGTTATATATACACAACTTTTACATAAAATATACAAATATTAATTAAATTTATATTAAACTTGACATCAATTATTACTTATCTTCGTTCATACATTTAATTTTTTCTAAACTTATCAGGAACTAAATAAAAGCATATAATTAAAGCGTGCAGTGCATGTGTTTACAATTCATTCGCCCTATAAACAATACGTAACAGAATAAAAACTCCAATCACATCCGTTTCCGCTCAGCTTTTCCAAGTCATGAAAACTATTTACAGTGCGATGCGATCATTTCGTATGCGTACGAGTATATTTACTGACAATCTTACATATCTTTATCCCTGTCGCACCTATTTTTGAATAAGTAGGTACTCGACTATAAGACTTTCTTTTAAAGCCAAATTTTGAGAAAAAAAAATCTGATTTTATTTTTCTTTCATAGGATATAATAATAATAATAATAAGCCCGCAGGGCATCTGAGGCGGATGTCGGGGAGTAGCGACCCCGCGGGTACCGAGTGCTCCAGGGAGAGGATACTGTCCCTCACCTCCGGCTTGCCGGAGTGAACCCTGAGGGGGGATAGGTCTCCCGCCTCTGGCTTGCCTTCATTGGCCGTCCAGAGTGGAGTCGCTAGAGCAATGCTCGGAGGGTGAATGCCTCGGGTAAGTGGCGAGTGGGCACAGAGATGCTGGACCCTGGCTTGATGCCGGTTTTAAGGCGCGTGATCTGGGTAGAAAGCCGGCCGGGGCAACCTCACCCTTCAGCCGCTCACGTCCCCGTTGCCCCCTTGTTGCGACTTAGCGACTAGTTCCCGGGGGCCCGGTAAGTGAGCTGGCGAGTCTCCTCCTGCCATTTTTACATGTATTTATTACATTGTTATCGGCAGGGGTCATAGTCCCCATAGTTTTCCCTTCCCTAGTCCACTAGCATCCCATCACAATAACCCAAGTAGATTTTCTTCCATACTTAGCAATAGTTTAGCACAAACCGGGGGTTGTCCTTGGATACATTTCTATAGTGTATACAGGGACAATCGTCGGTTTTGTGTCACCATTACATATATTAAAGTTGTCTCAAAAGGGCTTCAGCGTGTTGGCTTCGGCCCCACGTTCGCCTTCTAAAAATCCGGGACTCTGTAGTCCCGTGGTCTAGTAGAGACATACAAAATAATAATAATAATACATTTATTTCGGATCATAAATCCATAGACACACATTAAATACATAAAATTCAAAAATATATATATAAAAATAAACTACTATTTCAAATATACAAAGGACGCACGATGACTGGCCATCCAGTGCCACACCAGTGGACTGTCCATCCTGTCGGATATAGCCACAAAGCTGTTGGAGCTGTCGCGCACTCGCCGCATCAGGGATGCTATCCGTGTCCGCATTAGTGCGTAGAAATCTGGCACGCCATTCTCGGCGAACATCCCCGATGCACTGCAAAAGCGCGGCAGCCCCAACATTACTCTGAAGGCGTTATTATATTGGACTCGCAGAGCATTGTACGAGCTTTTTGTATAGTTGACCCATAGGGCACACGACACACACCCATATAACACGGAGCCAAAATTTTATTTATTACAAAATGCTAAATTATATTTAAAGCAATAAATTTTCTATAAGATGTATTTCCATTTTTATAACAACAACCGAGAAAATTTTCTAGTTACCATATTCATTTCCATTCATCATCATCATCATCATTTCCATTAAAGGAGACCATTTCGTCTCCTTAAATATATAAAAAGTAAATAATTACATAGAATTATATCACGTTATCGGGCTTATATAACCGAGGAATGTAAATAACAATTCGGGATAGGAAGTAGGCCTCCTCACGCAAGATTCGCTGTTTCCTTCACGCATGACCACGCTAAATACACTATTAGTTAACTTACTGCGAACTACTTAGTTACGATGTTTGAGAAACATTTCTATTGCTATCTAGTCAAAGTAGATCAAATTTCTATCAGACTATTCTGTATGAAAAGCTTCGCTGCGATGGACAAACTGTCCTCCATACTAATCCATTTTTCTTAATATAGGTTAATAAATAAATATTAACCATGTTTACGCTCGTTGGCTGTTTGAAAATCAATAATTCACAAAATACGAGTATAATGATGGGACATAATGTTTACGTTGGTTATTAGATTTATTAATAAGCTTTCCATTATTTATGGTATGAGCAATAAAATGCTGAGGCTTTTTTCAAATAAATAATAGTGTAGAATGAAAAAAATATTTCGAAAATCAGGTTTATGCTCTACGTTGCAGTCACTCGAATGTTTCCTAATTATTTGTTATCCTTGTCCCAAAATCATGCGTAAACAAGATATTGAGATAATTATTTTCATTTATGTAGTGAAAGTGAGTGTTCACTATATGCATAGACTGTAAGAAAATAACTTGATGAAGATTCTTAAAAAACAGAAAACCTTTTGTCTATACCGAATTATGCTAATGAGATATATGACCAGGTAGCTAAGACTCCCTATAAGTTCCCTCTACTATGAAGCATCAAGTTGAAAGCTGACAACCCCATTTCTTCCAGGCACGCTCTCCCTCGCCGCTGCAGCGCCCGTAGCCCGCGACAGCTCCCCCATAGAGTATGAATACGACTACGACCACTCAGGACAGCAAGCCCAACAAGTGCAACAAGCCCAGGAACCCCAGGAGTCAGCCAGCCATTACGACGCATACATCCAAGATGTTAAGGCAGCAGCTAGCGGCGGCAACGGTGGCAAGAAGGGTTTCAGTCAAGGAAGTGGCCTTAGAACCATTGCTATGGGATCGGCTAACCAAGCTAAGACTGCCCTAGGAAACCAGGCTGCCGCTGGTTACCAAGCTGCTTACGTAGCCAAGAACACTCTTGCCCAATCTGCTGCCCAGGCCAGTGCGACTGCTCAGGCAGCCCTGGCCGGTAAACAGGTCATCCTGTCGGGATTGGAACAGCAGGTCAGAGATGCGAAGGTTGGACTCCAGGGTGAAGAGATGCAGTTGCAGCAGGCTAAGAGAGCGGCTGAGGCTGCAGCAAACGCTGCTCAACAAACTATGCACCAGGTATGTGTTACAAAATTACATAAGAGGGAGGAAACTTCTCGGTAAACGTATTAACTATACGAAATAAATAATTCGCCGAGATGATGAAGTTAGAAAAACAATGACCTTGTGTCGTATCGAGTTCATATAATTTCTTATATATCATATATCAATAAATATATTTCACATGCAATATAACTGTCATGAACAAGTGAAACGCACTTTATGGCCGCGGCCGTGCAGGGTTACTCAAAAAAAAAACAAGCAATTGCACAAACTCGTCCAGTTTCAATTCACACTAATTTTGGCAATGAACTAATAAAAAAAACCGGAGGCCCGCTGTCAGCTTTTTACAGTGAAAATAACGCAACGCTAAGATTTAAACTTACTTTTAAATACAACAACGAAATATACAAAAAACTCGTTGTGACAACAAAAAATAAAAAAATAATATAAAACATTGTAGAAAGATATCAGAAAGTCAATTAAAATTACTTAGTTACGCAACATTGCGGTCCAATTGCTTTGGGAAATGAATTGATCGTTCACTAGTTTATATATCTTTTAACTTTATTTTTAGAATCAGTGTAAGCTATACTGCCAATTTTATATGACATAATAGAATAGAAAATTATTGCATAGAAATACAGGTAACTTTATTGTTAACATTGTAGATATTATAACAATTGATCTACATATATATATATGTTACGTAAGCAGAAAAACAGGAACGTTAAATTGCTGTTAAGTAATTTGGCGCAAAATATTTTTAAAAACCAATGCAACGGTATGACATGTGCAGTATGCATTTTATTTTCGGTAATATCTTATCAACTATCTGAAAAAAAAGTTGCAGACATAGTTTTAATTTTACTCCTTCTGCGTGTTAGAGGAGGCCCGCGCCCAGCTGTGGGATGATAAAAAGGCTGATGATGATGATTATTTATGTACAAGAAAAATGTTATACACATGATCTAGTTTCAATAAAGTGTCCTTAGATCTAAATTAATTTTGTACAGTATAAAGCTTTAGCCAAGACATATTTCGCATTTTTCTAATTCGCAATATCAACATTATAAGCAATTGGACTCCTTCGCGAAAATACAGTTCCGATTTCCAAATATTACGTGAACAAAAAAATGTGAACAAAAACATATTAATTTGAAATAAATTGCAATCGCATGTAATTGATTTGCTTTATGTTATGGTGTTTAGTAACTAAGCAAAGTACGAAAAACTTTTGTCGCAACAGATTGATCTTGGGAAAGATCTGTTGTCAGCCGTAGCTAATGGTGTAACACTGGCCGAGTATTAGGTAGCCACTTGAGGTGGACACTGCAGATAATTGAGTGTTTGATAATAGAAGCACTGGATGAAATAGGTTTCTCAAAGTAGATCACAGTTTCAAAATCATTTCGTACAACTCTTTTTTTGACTAAATGTTACCCGAATTCTGTAACGGACTAATTTGGACAACTAGTCAAATTCAATAAAGACGGTTACTCTCTATGCAATTTGTATGAAAACGCAATCTATGACGTCTCGGGTATTTCACATCAAGCCGTATATACTTACTTAGATTATATTATCAATAAAAAAAAATTAAACAATTTTCGGTTCAAAACGGTAAATTAAACTGACGTTATAAATGGCGGATATAATGGCGGATGCATTACAAAATGAATAGATATGATAAAGTATTATATTTTGATTGTCAACTACCTACCCAATTGGGTCTCTTGATCAGGTTAACCGCATTTGTTAGCTAACGTTTTGATTATTAGCATCATCTATATATCATCATCTCTATTTGAAAAATTATCTCTTTGACAATCATGATTAAGTAAAGCCCACTGATCATAATTTGTCTCATCATTGTGATCAGTTTGGTCTAGTCAGTCACAGTGACCGATTACAATATTCTAATCATTATATAACAGTTGCATTACAGTTGCAACTTCATTTGTAATAATTTTGTCTTCGATACTTTGTCAAAGATTTCCTTTTGTATGTCTGCATAATCCCTTACGATCTGTCTATTTTTCATAGTCTATTATAATCAATATCTTTGAAGTAATCGACTTTTAGAGAACTTCATGACCATGATTTTCATATGATTGATTGAAATATTGTATAATCAAATTAAATAAGCATATCCTGGGCCGTCTAAATAACTGTCATCTAATAATTTCTTGCAATTGAAAATAACTTATCGTAATTTTGAAACTAACGAACTACAATTTCCAATCGAGTGACGAAGTTTAACAGAAGGGAATTATTTTTTATAAATGCAGCTATAATTTGAACAACAATTGCATTACGGTGCAACAGCTACCACAAAAAATGATCGAAAATAAGATTCAACAGAATTAAAGAAAGCCAATCAAGCAATCGTAATGTAATGGTATCAGGCGAAACATTTTGCAATCGTTGATCGAAGTTCGATTTGCGACACATTTTAATTATAACCACGTTCCGGTCCATTTTTTGACTTTATTGTGTCTTAGATATTATTTAAATGACCATTTAGAGCACAAGGTCTGATACCATTGGATACAGTATGGTGGTCATAATGTTTTCTAGCGGCATTAATGTCAATGACTTTCTTTTCAATGTTATAGTTAGCATTTATTTGTGCTTGTATGCTTCCAGTTTTCTTCTTAAATTTGATGACATTGTAATATCAGAAGTAACTCTACTAGCAATTGTTAATTGTAACAATTTAACTGATCTTCTTTGCCGGTAATGAATGAATGACTCACACCAATATTGTTATTGATAGTAGTATTATTTCATAATGTAGAAAACTGGTATTGAAACCAGACTCCCTCGTGATGTAACTCGATCTTAGCATTGTAACCAATACTCACCTTCCTATTAACTTATGGTTAGAGAGAAAATTGCACATTGAACTTAAAACTTTCGCTGTCCAGTGTCTGTTCCTGATCTAGATTTTGTATCATATTTTTAATCTTGGTTTGAATGAAATCGTCAAAATACTTATTAAGAATTTACCTATTCCTAGACCTCTCTAAAACTCTTCGCTCGTTCACTAATAGTACCTATAAATTCTTCCAGGTGAAAGTGATCCAAGCCGCCTTGAACGCTGCGCAAGCCACATCAGAGAACGCCAACGAGGCAGCGTCCCAGGCCGCAGGTGAGCTCGGAGCGCAGACCGCCATGGTGGGCGCAGCCAGGCAGAGGCTGCATGCCCTACAGGAGCAGCTGCATGGAGTCAGAATCGACTTCGAGGCTACACAGGCGGCGGCGAGAAAGGCTCAGGTATGTTTGGAAAACGAGTCTGAAATCGACCATGTTCCTCCTTGAAGAGTTGTAGGGCCAAAAAATGCCGACATCTGGAAAAAGTTATATTTGGAAATGTTTTAATGGAAGCGATGTTTCTCAGTATGAGACCAGCTTACTTGTTCTCAATCTTGATTTTTGGGGTACCTTAGGGTCCAGTATTTGAATTTTTTTCGATGATAGATTGTTCAAAAGCTTTCAGTAGATTGATGAATTAATAACGACTGCCGTTTTCCTGGACAGGAAGCGCAGAGGAACTCGAAGGCGTACATTATTGAGGACATTACCATTTCCATGTTCTACTAAGTTGAAATGATAAGATAGAAGAATATTCATTTATTCCTTGTTTATTATTTCTGATTAATAAATGTTGTTGATCTCTTCCCTCTCTTTCTTTCTTTTGAATAGTTCTCCTGTAACATTCTTACCTTCTCATTTGGGAGCCTTCTATGTATGTTTGTATTTTTCTAGCGTTCTCACAGCAATTATAAAAACCTTCATCTTTATTCCTTTATATTTAGCTTGCATTCTCTAGTATTTAATTTAGGTTCACCATGCAGTCAGATATCTCACAGGTATAACGTGTCGAACTTTTAGGTGGATTAGTCACTTTTTTACGATTTTGAAACCTCAGCTTTAAAGAGCATTCTTCTATTAGCTTCCTAGGCTGAAGAACTGCTTATATTTGAACCTTATCAAAATGAAAATAAGATACATAATCCTGAATACTCTACCATCAAATCTTTTCCCAGGCGGCAGCACAACAAGCCCAGGCTAACGCAGCGGCTGCAGCAGCGAAGGCAGCAGCCGCCGGCCTCGGGGGACAGAAGGACTCTTCTTACGAAGGTACGGCACCCGAGGAGTACCAGGCGGCTTCTCAAAGCCAGGAGCAGGGCAGTCAGGAGTACTACCAGCTACAGTCGGACTACCACCACTAGTAACATTAAGGTTTTAGGTGTCTAAGTTCTGGAGTTCGTTAAAGATCCTTGGTTTGTTGATTTTTGTTGGTGCACCTATAAGTTTATCCTTTCCTTTTTTGGTATTTCATTTCACATTTCTGTTTTTTTCATTAGTTGCATTTAAAGTTATGTCATATTCGTAATTTTCCATTTCAAAACCCATACCTTCATTATCATCCAAAACAATTTCGAAAACCCTTCCTTCTGTATTGTCTATAATTCTTGCCTTCTTCATTTCCTTTTACTTCGTCAATTGAAACTGTTCCTTCTCACCCTTAGTATCTATCCTATTCCTATCCATCGTCACATAAAATCAACAAAACGAAAATGTTTGCGGATCCCAGAACTAAAGTTAATACGTTACTATTAGCATAGGATACTTTAGCATTAAAATATTTATTTCACCACTTTGCATATCCTATTCTAATTTTAACTACAAAGTAGATTTACTTCTACTAAGGTGTAAATAAATATGTTTCTTTTTATAGTTAGGAGTGCTTCAATATCGAGTATCATGTGATATCTGTTATGGTTTTTTACTATTTTTTTACTTTTATAAAAGAGGTCCCAAGTGTTCTCGGTTTTGTATATGTGTAACGTAATGGTTACACTACAAAAATGTTGGAGGTAATAGTGCCGAATGGCAAACGAACCTTGTAACATTGCAACGCAACAAAGCAACAACAAAATCCTATTCTTACAGTTACTGCAACAAGTTGCATATCATGTTGCTCGTTACGTTGCATGTTGCGCTTCAGTTTCCTTTGATACTAACATACAAAATTAAGTGCGATGTCTCAAAGCCATAGAGTGTCGACAGAAAGTGTGGAAAATAAAATATTGTTTTTGTTATTTCTGTTTTTTCAATATTGTCTTGACAGCTGACTATCTGACTGTGACTACTTCTGACTACTTTACTTGACATCTCACTTAATATAGTTGACTTGATTAATACTTGACCCATCCTGCTTCACTTATAAAACTGTACCCATGCATGCATTTCATCACGTAAAATCAGTATAAGTTACAGAACTTTGTTTCACAAAATAACTTCTACTACACATTCTAGAATAATAGGTGGTCCACCAAAATAAATAGAGTCTCCTTAAAACCAGGTGAAGATGTGGGCAGCAAATAAGACAACAATTATTATATTTTAATGCAAAGTAACACTTTGTGTCCACTTATTTCGAAATTCTCATTAAGAATAGGGAAATGATTCCTCTAACCAACTATGAACTAGAGTACCCTGTACCTACAGTTTGCACCTGAACAATGTGTAGTAAATAATTCTTAATCACTCATAAATAATTAGGAGCACCTTATGAAACATTTTTTAACAGGTAAGTAACTATATCACCTATTTAAGCTATGCACTATTTACGTATTACTTTATTTCAACAGAAGTATCTTCTCCGCTTATTTCCCTACGCTTTAATTTTCCTAAAACTTAATGCTTCTTTCACTTTCAATTCTACTACAAAGGCAGGTAACTGACGCTAGATATTGTATCTGAAGGTATACACCACATCCGCTTAATCGCCTAAACCTATGGCTTTGTTTCATGGCTCGTCAACGAATCCAGAAGATTCGTTAAGCGAGATCTTTCCTATATTTCAGAGTGGGCCAGCTCCGACCAGGACCCTATTCAAGTGACCAGCGAACAACCCTTGCACATCCATGAAGAACCACAGTTCACCCCAGAACCCGAACCATCTCACGCTCTCATTGAAACCAACGCATTCACTCCAAAACCGCCCTCACTCAACCAATCACCGCATACGAAACAAAACCAGATCGAACTAGATAAATCCGTCGAATTCCAGTTCCAGCCGTTCCAATCCGCTTTTAGCCAGTTTAGGTTTAAACCTATTGCGACTAAGCCTGCAAAGTTAGTCGCTAAACCAGTTAATTATGCAGCTAATAATGTTAAATTGGCCGCCAAGCCCATCAAGTTAGTTGCTAAGCCTTCTAAATTAGTTGCTAAGCCTGCCCAGTTAGTGAATAAGCCAACTAAGGTAGTTCTTGCAAAATCGGTAGGGAATATGTTCCCAGACACTTACGTTAATTTAGATAGCTTTTTCAAGGATAACAGTCAGAATTATGCGAAACAATTTGGATTTTATGGATGGTAGTAGAAGACATTTTTAAGAGGTAGGTTCATCTTGTAAGTAGCTCATCGCTTTTTCCCCATTACACAACATACACAATAATGGCCCCTTGGAAATAAATTATTTAACGCCTCACACCGTAAAGTTATAAAGAATTTACAACAATTGAATAACTATTTCTATTATATATTCCTAGTTTATATACATATTTAGTAGCACCTTTAGATACACGTAAATATAAGTCCTTAAATATTTTATTTTAAGTAAAAAAACAGACACACTAACAACACCAAACAATTTTAAGAAGAATATTAAGACACAACTTATTTCTGTAGCCCCAGCAAAAGAAGAACAGAAGGCGGATGAGCCCGAGGAAGAAGAGGAGGCCGAGGAAGAAGAAGAGGAAGAGGATTGCGAAGAAGAGAAGTAAAATAAATAAATAAACCAAATAGTTAAATGCCATTTATTAGTTCGATGTCTACATACCTAGTTTTTAATTTTGTTACTTATTTTTAAGGACGTTCTAGTAATAAAATAATAAAATCATTTTTAGGTATTTATTTTACGTTGAACAGAACCTAATTTATTGAAGAGACATGTCAATGTTTTTGTGGAGCGTTGGAAATAAAAGGGAACGTGGTAATGTTTTTAATGTGTTTTATTTATGTTATTACTTATGAGATATTATAATTACACTTTAGAAGAGATGTAAGAGCTCGTAAACTTTAAATTACCTATGCTAAGAGAATATCATAAGGAGATTTCAGTTGTACAGACTCCAGAATATCAAACTACTACAATTGCTGTCTTTAAAATAAATTTCGACTTTATTTCTGTAATGTATTGATCGGAGTAGCTTATGTGGTATGATAGTCTGTACAATAAATATGAACTGCAGAATGAGCAGAATGCATCAGCTAGAAAAAGAACAAAAAATATTTGTCCTTCATTAATCTGAGCTTCTGCCTATCAACATAAAAAAAAAACAAACAGAAAAATGCGTTTCTAGACGAGTCAGTTACTGTCAAAACTTAGTAACGTTCCTTTTTAAGCAGTAAAAAAGTGTCATACAGAAACTAATCACTAGTTTGAATGACGCATAAGCTAAAATACTTTCACGTAAGAAAAATAAAATAAACTTGACTTCCTACTTTTTTAAAACTTAACGTTTTAAAACCTAAACTAACTTTATAAGAAAATGGCAAAAGATGTAAACATTAAAAAAATTACAATCATAGAGAAATAGCAAAACGGAATGTTCCTTTTAAAACTCGACATTGACGTGCTACACATGTTTATTGAAAAATATTAATATTAAATTATTTCCACAAAATGTCGGTCGTAAAGAAGAAGAAGCGGGTCTCCAAGAAGAATAAGAAAGCATGGGGAAAATACTGTGATATCCGCGATGTAGAGGAGTTCTTGGAAGATCAACGATTAGAGGAAAGATTGGGGTAAGTTAGGTTATGTTGACATCATGTGCGTAACTATTTTGTATTTATTTTGTCTAAATTTTACTGAAGATTCATTGAAATTGATTGTAAACATCATGGAACGCTGAGGGCCTTCAGCAACTCATAGTAAAGAGTATTAAATGATTAGTAAATATAGAAAAAGATCGTGTAAATATTTACCACATAATATTCGAAAGAAATATCCGAGAATTGGCTGATCTGTTGTGTATTTTCTGAGCTGACCTTAAAGTTCGAACCCAATAAATTCATGTATGACGCACTTTAGAGTTTTTAAACAACATTCTTTAACATTTCACAATAATTACTTACCACAAACTTTAACCTTCCAGTAAATTTGAGACCAAGCCGGACAGCGAGTTGTTCGTGGTCGATACAGCAGGGGACAATAAAGATGAGGTTGAGGACCAGAAGCCGATATCGCGCAAACTGCAGAAGAGAGCCAAGCTGAAGGAAGTGCCTAAATGCTTCGAAGTACTACTGCCTACTTCTAAGGTTTGTTATTTTAGTTTTTACACCAGTCTTCTTATTCCTAAAATCTTGCTAGTGAACTATGTACAGCTTATGTTTGAGTGACTATGAAACAATCACATGCAGTCTGTCTACATCTCTTTTTATTCTAACTCTCCCAAGTGGGGTCTGCTGGAAAAGATTCCTTAAGAAATAAGCCTTTGTACTTGATTATTACATTTTTCTTGTCTTATTAACTGTGTACATAAACTATTAAATAAATAAATACTTTGAATGACACACAGATTAATTAATTTTAAAAGTTTATAAGTCAAGCTGCATGTTATTTTGAAGGGTTTAATTGCATCATCTAATTTAGCTACATTCACATATCATACAGAAAATCCTACTACTATTATAAAGGCGAAAGTTTGTAAGTATGGATGTTTGTTACTCTTTCACGTAAAAACTACTGAATGGATTTGAATGAAATTTTACCACAATATAGCTTATACATCAAAACAACACATAGACTACTTTTTGTCGCGAAAACGACATCCACGCGGACGGAGCCGCGGGCGACCGCTAGTATTGTATAAAGGTTACATACAAGTATTTGTTGTCTTACAATTAGTAAATATTTCAGGTTCCCGATCCAAATGCAAAACGTAACCATGTAAATCCAATAGGCTCCAAGCCCTCAGCATTGAGCAAGCTGAAAGAGAAGCGTCTCGCACAGAAGGGAGTGTTTGAGAAGAAACTAGTTGAAGCCAAGAAGAACAGGAAGATAGCCTTAGACAAAAAGAGGAAAGCTAAGCAAGTTAGACAGAACTTCAACTTGGATTTGTGGGGGAAAGATTGTAAGTAGCAAATCTCTGTGTGTAAATATTTGTCAATTAGCCTGAATTTTAGCAATTTTGTTTTTTTGATTGCAATGAAATATTTAAAGTTATAAATTAACAATAAATGATAAAACTTCTAAAATTTTTGTGTTTTATCCAGTACCAGAAGCCAAAGGCATACCGGAGACCCTAGTAGATGAGTTCATCTCGCCAGAAGCACAGTTACACAATGTGCTACACACCCAGAGGCTCAGGCCCAAGCCTCCACTAGCCAAGACAGTGGTCACCAGGGCTGCGGTGGAGACTCCACATCCAGGAGTCAGTTATAACCCATCATACCAGGTTGGTACTTTATTTGTTGTAGACAAATCTCCTTACGGTAGTTAGATGGCTCTTTTCATTCAAAAAAGTCTTTTTAAAAAAGATTTTTTTATTAACCAATTACAAAGATTAAGAGTAAACCATATGAGTTCTATCGTATCTCCTATTAAAATTAGTCACTTATCACTTAGCCAACAATTAATTGTTCTGTTTTGTAATTTTCCAGGAACACCAAGACTTACTACAACAGGTGGGACAGCATGAACAGAAGATGATGAAGCGAGAGGCTCACCTCAACAGAGTCACCACCGGCATGTTCCGGAAGGTCACACAGCAGCAGAAGGAGGTATGTTGAAATTGTTTCTCTAGCCTAGTGCATACTGAAGATAATAATATATGATGATCATATATTATTAATACTCATCTCCACTCTTCCAGAACCAATGGCGCGAAGAGATGAGCGCCGGTCTACCCCAGCCCCATAATCCTGCAGAAGACTCCGACTCACCATCAGACAACGAGTACAAAGCCATCAACCCGCCCGTCAAGAACAAGAAGAAAGACCACAAAGCTCGGAGGAAGCAGAAAGAGAGATTGGAAGAGAAGGAGCGGTTGAAACGAGAGAAGATTGATAAGAAGAAGATAACTGATCTTTACAAGTGAGTGTTATTAAACAAATGGTTGTTGTACAACATCACACTTTTATGTTAAGTTTTGTATTGTATAAGTATGGGTTGTGAATGTTCAATCAAGGTTGCCATTGAGCAATTAACTAACTCATATGTGTATGTGGGAATGAACTGAAATTATGTTGCAGTAAGCCTTTGTAATAAATCTTTTACACAATATCGTACCGAAAATTATATTGTAGTAACGGATTTTTTGAGATGGAACTCAACAATGTTATAGGTAGACGAGTTTCAAAGCCAGTTCTGTCTTTCATCATATCATCATAGCTAAATACAATTCTAAATTCAGGCTCCGCAAGCTCCAAACGTCGATCAAGAGTCGCGAGCTGCAGCAGCAGGAGGAGCGCGCCAGGCGGGCGGACAAGCGTGACGCCGCCCGCGCCACCGCCCCGCCCAGCCTCAGCGCGCACAAGACACCCGCCAGCGAACCCGACTTCGTCGACCCCAAGCTGCTGTCCGGAGATCTTAGGAATGTCAAGTCTACTAGTGAGTGCCTCACTTATCATTTTAACAATCTCTGAAGTTATACCCAGTCTCAGACTGATAGGATTCGAACCTGGTTACGTTTTTTAGTATAAAAAGTTGTTTCCCAAAAATATAGTAAAAAAATGATTTATTTCTGCCAGATCCGCAAAAAAACTTCAGAAATTAATAAAAAAAATCATTAACTCTTTTTTTATACAGTGCCAATATGAAATAGTCTATCTCCAATACTTAAAAACATACGAATGTAAACCCTACCCTCCTAACAATAAAATCTATTTTCCAGCGAACCTCCTCCGCGACCGCTTCGAGTCGCTCCAACGTCGCGGCGCACTCGCTGCCTCTAAGCTCATGATGAAGAAGAAACGAAAACTTAAGAGCTATTTCAAGCCCGGACACAAGGTCACTGAGAAAGATATCGAGAAATATGTCACGAGAGGTGCGGGCAAAAAGTGATCTTATGTGTAGGGTGTAAGGTACAATTTGTATTGTATGATAAAGTGTAATGTGCGTTAGTACGTTATTAAAGAGTAATTTAAAGTTTTTATTTGTTTTTATTTTACTTGTCGTTATTAGATTTTTAATAACAAGTTTAAATCAACGTCTATTCAAATAAAAATCAACCATAATATCTTAAAAATGTTAAGTAAAAAATTAAAAATAACCATAAAATTTATTTTTTAATTTCTTATTTAATATCATGTATTGGTCTTATGTAATGCAAATATGTAAGTTTTTGAAACAATCGCTTTTATTCGGGTTACAAATGAAAAAAAAACAACAAAAATATTTTCGTACAAAAAATTTACTAAAAAAATATCTAACATATAATACAACTAAAAATAGTCCATTAACAGTATAGAATATATTACAGTGATTCCGTGGCAGTGTAACGACGATTATAATACCTTAAGTAAACATAGCTATGTAGGTAACTCAGTATCTAAGCCTAGGATTGTTCCTAAAATTAGGAAAATTAAACATTACAGCTTCTTATAAATAGAATACTATGCTTAAGTCTATGTAGTCGAATTATTTCAATAACAAAAAGTAATAAGTTAACTAGGTTATCAACTAGAGAGGCTGTTTGAGCAATATGCACTTAATATGTTGTACTTAGTAATTATATTAGACAGGCAGGCGGGATACATGTATACCGGGTATTTACATACTGATTTGTATCTTGGCATCTAAAAAACTGTATTGACCTCTTTTTATATTTTAATTATTATTTCATTTAATATCTGCATCACTTAGGTTATTATTTCTTGAACAAAAAACTAGTTTATGATAAGATTTGATTTAGTTAACAACACACTGGCATTTATTTTTCAAAAAAAGTTTTTACTTTTAGATTTTATATTTTGATTTTGGTCATATTAACCAAATTGCAAATAACATTTATTCATTGTTTCCTGGCAACACCAAATTATCTGCATATTGACCGAACAACAGCCCTGTATTCATCTTAATTTTCATTGCTTGAAAATACTGATGGACAATGTTGGTTGAAAACGGATCAATTCTATCTACATAATCACATTTACACGTTTATATTTAGGGTATGAAATTATTTATAGTTGTATCATTCCGTTTGTAACTATCTTTCTTTATTAATACAAATATCTGAATTATTTCAGTAACATTTCAAAGGGCTTTAATGCATAAAACCATGCTACATACTGTGATTGTAATGGAATTTACTCTCTTCATATTGGCGCGTTTATTATTCCAACTTACGCGCGTGTTAACATTTATGTTAGCTTTATGTGCTACCCAAAGATTTCTTGTTTATAAATGTTGTTCTTCATAAAAATTATTCAAATGAAAAATAAAGTTACAAAGCGGAATGTTCATTTACCTAAAAAAACATCGAATTTGAATGAGAAAATAATAAAAATGTCGCACTGGACTCAACCCTAAATATAAAAACAGATTCCTTATTTAACTAGAGTGGTGTCAACCCCACCGCGCTGCAATAGAGTACAGCGACCTTAATAACTCTAAGGCCCTTGTGTCTGACGTGGCTTTGTCACTGGGGGCCGCAACTCTAGCTTCAGCTATCGGCGTATCAACAAAAGGAGCCTTAGTTGTCGTTTTAGGTTCGACTGTAGTCGTTTTCACGTGGAATTTCTTAACGCCTCTTCGACTAGCCGCATTAGTTCTAAGAGGACTGAAAGTTGTAGCTGCTGTTTCTAGATCTTCAGTGGTTTTTATATTCTCTGTTGTACTCGTTTGCCCTACGTTCGATAGCGAGTTGATTGCACTGGGATCGAAGTTTAAGCTCTTACCTCTCCTATCACCTCTTGTCCTTTCTATTCTATCTGTTCTCCTATTAGTATTACTCCTGTCCGCCTCTGCGGTTGGTGTTTCAGTAATTTCTTCCTTGGCGATATCTTCCATATCCTTTTGAGATACAGCCATTAAAGCCTCAAGTAATGCTTTCTTCGATGCCTCAGCTGTCGTGTTGTGGTCGTCATCACATGTCTGTATCAGCAGCAATATCAATCTCTTCACAGTTTTTGATTTAGTTTTTTTCATGACATTCATAAGTTTCTCTGTGGTAGTTGCATTCATGATTTCTTTAGCTTTTTCTACAACAGTGTCGGTTATCGTGGTCAGATCTTGAATAGATTCCGTTGAAGAATCTCTTAGCAGTCTTCCTTGTCTTTCGGAATCCTTAGCTTCATGTGTAGTTACTTCATAGCTGACCGTTGTGGTTGAAGCTGTCTGTTCTGTAGGAGTGTAATCTGTGGGTGTGGCAGCTGTATTGGGAATGTAAGTGTTGTCCGATAATCCTTGATTCTGGTCTGGTGCTGTCGGACTTAGGCCATCGTTTAGCGTGATAGGATCTATGACAGTGCTCTGCCAGTTTCCGTAGGTACTCGACCAGGCGAATTGGTTTGTTGTCTTGTCATCAGGAGATGTAAATATAGTGTCGGGTACCGTCGGTGTGGGCGTTAGAGTATCTGTCTCTGTTACTCTGGCGGTCGTCGTAGGTTGCGTTGTAGTTTGTACAGTCGTTAAGTCTTCATCAGGAATGGTAGGAGCTTCAAGATCTTCTGCAGGTTTCTTAATTGGTTCTGCTTCAAAGTTCAATTGTTTTCCATGTCGAATGCTGTTGCCTTGTGGTGCTGCGAACGACTGACTGTGAGCTCTTTGCAATTCTTCTTCGTTTTCTAATTCAACACTTTCTGTTTCTGTAAAGTAAACTGATGTGGTAGACGGAATTGCTGTAGTTGTTCTGATCTTTTTGCTTTCGAAATCACTGGTGGTTGAAACTGATGGGTCGATGCCCCAGGCAGTCGGCAAGTTCGTGGCTTCAATGTACTCGCTTAGAGGTTTACCTTCAGTAGATACAACATTAGTTCCATAAGGTGAATCGTTTAGAGTTAAGGCATTGTTTTGGAATCCTCCATATTTGTGGACTGAATAATCACTTTCGGTTGTAGTTGTGGGTTCAGTGTTTCTGTTTTTGAGTGTATTAACATTCACTGCTACTGTGTTCGTATATGAAGGAGTTGTAGGAGCAGCAGTAGTAGAAGGTGATGTATAAGATGCTGATATCCTCCCGCAACATCTGAACGGATTCCTAGCCGTAGTTGAAAGTGAGTTATATGTAGAATACGGTACGTACTCAGTCACTGGTCTTGGTGTAGTTGTTGGCGCTTCTGTTGCCGGGTAAATGGTCGGTATACCCAAAGCTTTCGGTTCTCGTGCATTCGATAATTGTGGGACTGCTTTATGATCATCAGAGAAGCCCAGTATTTCGTCATCTTCTTCGTTGACAGTAGTAGTTGGTTCAGTGTTTATGGATTCTTCAGTTGTAGTCAGCAAATCGCCAAATGATGGATGCGTAGGCCTGATGTCAGACAAAACTTTCCTAAACTGTACCGGATCTTGTAAATAGGCTGACAATGCGTGTGTGAACACTTGGGCAAGCTCTCTAATTTGTGGAGAAGTTGCGATTGGATTTTGGCTCTGCTGAACACTCAAATCTTCAGCTAATTCGTTATAAGTTCCATTGGGATCTTCCCTTATTTCTTCTAATAATTCCGCGTTGGTCATTTGATGTCCAAAGAGGTTGGTATATTTGTTTATTGTCTGTCGGCTGAAGAGAGCAGGAAGTACTTCCTCCATAGCTTCGTACTCATCGAACGGAGGCGTCACGGTTTCACTTTCTTCAGGGTTCGGAGTTGTCGATAAATTATCTAAAGCGGTAGCGTAGTATATGGCTAAGCTATGCAGTGTCTTCGGTGTCAGTGATGGCGGTACAACTAATCCTGGTCTATTAGGCTGATCTCCGAAGTATCGATCAGTCATTGTCGTTTGAACAGTAGGTTCAGTGGGTCCAGTGGGTCCGAACCTATCCAAGTTCAGCTTCCTCATGAGTCTTTCGCGACGTTCTTGGTAAGACGGTTCAGTAGTTGCTTGGGTAGCTTGATTAGTTGTGGAGTAGACGTCGTATCTATCAGAGGATGCAGTTTGAGTGTACGCATCAGCTCTGGTCGTGTGAGGAATCTTGGTTGCTGATTCGAAGCTGTCTTTAGTGTCGATAGTCACTTTGTTTTGTTTTTCAACATTATCGCTCCTTGCTGTAACTTGTGGAATTTTCTCAGTCGTCGTCGTTGTAGTCAAAGTCTTATTCTTCTCCTTTTGAAGGAAGTTTTTCAATAGGGATACTCCTGGTCTAGTATAAGGTTCTTGTTTATCAATAATTGTAGAGTAGCTCTTAGTGTATGGTACCAACGTTGGCCGTTTGGTCGTCGGCTCAGGGGTCGATGGTGTCGAGTTTTTGTCGCGAATATCGTAAAGGGTCGTCAAATTGGGATTGCTCTTTGCTTTAGGTTTAATAGGGAGGTTTGGCGTGTACACCGGGTATGGCCTGTAGTTTTTGTTATGGAAGTCTTGGAGATACTGCCTGTTATTATTGTTGGCGAAAGCAGCAGTTTCAGCAGCAACCTGCATCTCCCTAAAACTATAGTCGGGTGTGCTCCTGTACACCGGTGACTCTGTATAAGTAGCTTGCGTGGTCCTCGCAGGAATGTTACCGAAGTTTGTGGAGATCAGTTGCACCAAACTCTTCCTTCTTTGCTCAAAGGCAGTTGTGGCTGCAGTCCTCTGCGTGGGGTTGAAGTTGTCAGTAAACAAGGCTTGGTAGGTCTTGACGGTAGCTTTGGGGATCTCGGTCTGTCTCTGTCTGCTTCGGAGTAGTCGTTCAGTCGTGCTGGGCACGTTGACTGGCGTACGTCTGGTCTCCGCCCTAATATTGGTATCTGCGCCGATTTGCTGAAGGTCAGCATTCTTGCTGAGACTTTGGGTAATCTTCTGGGTTTTCTTCTGTTCGTTGGAGTAGTACTCGGCGCTGGACTCGTAGAGGGCGGGGGCGGAGGCGCAGTCCACCTTGAACCACCAGTCACATATGAGGTGCGACTGGCTGAAGATGGTGCCGTTGGGACAAAGGAACGAGATCTTGCGGGATGTGTCGCAAATGTGGAATACCTGAAACAAATTGATTGCTATCAGTTTCATTTCAATACAAAATCACTCGCGATGCTAACCGTTGGGACGCCTAGCGTCGGGGCGCCTAGCGCCGTGGGTACCAGCATCGGGATGCCTGGCGTCGCGGTTGTTAGTAATAGTAATTGCTTAGAGTAAATAAATTCCTGCAGTATTGAAACTTATACTTGGTAAATCTTTGGGTAGGTTTTTGTCCATTTATACAATATATCACACTCGTGTTTGGATGTGGCACTCTCTCTGAAACTTCATCACACCTACTTACGTTGAACGTACTTTCTATATTGAAGTGCCAGTACCTTACAATAATACGAACAATAAGCATACCTGGCAATCGGTCTCCAAGTCGGCGTAGTATCCAGTGGGCACGTTCTTGCAGTTGAAGCTCGTGTGTGGGATGTTGGGGTACGCCGGGAAGTCCACGCCAGACCTGCCGATTACACCTGGAAACAAGGTTTGATATTTTATTGAAAGACTCGTAACACGGAATGATTCCTTAAGGGTTTTGTAAGGTACATCTCTCAAATTTTTGTCTTCAACTGCGGTTCGTTCGATTCCCCGCGGTCTCTCTAGATGGAATGATGGAACCGAGCCTTTATAGATTTAGTACTTTATGGACATTTGCTTTGACAATCTAAGTTTCTTATATGAAAACGATAATTTTCATCACCAGATCAAGTGCTTTGAATTAAATTATATAGCATGTTTTTTTTTAATTTTAATTTCTTTGAATGAAGCATCTTGAAAAAAAATATATATATATAAGCGTTTTGAATTGTCCAAACCAAGTTGAAATAGCTGCTAGCACAAGTTATAGTTAAACTGTTCACTATTTAATTTCCGAACGCATATTTTCTAAAATTCAAATACCTACTTAAACATTCGTCCGTAGTATGAGTTGGTTATCCTTCCTCTTCTCTACAGCATTATTGACAAGTTGATTAAGAAGCCCATACCTTGATACTCGACGATGTCTTCAGGCTGGTTGTCTGGAGGGATGAGTCTCTTCACCAATGCCTTGCCCTCCGTGTAGTGCTCAAAGCCGGCAGCTCCCATGGCCTGGGCGATCTCCTGAAGACTCTCCACGCTGGGGGCCGGTGCATATAGCTCCGTGTCCTGGAAATATCATGGTTTAATGATTAGTATGCTGGAACCGCCTGATATATTTAAGCGTAATACGTATTTTACATCACATTGTCAGCACGCATCCCATCATTGATTCCTCTTTTGACACTTCTGGTAAAGTTTTAATTACCTGTCGCCGTTGCGCTGTGCGGCGAGCCCCATCACAGGCGCCTGAAACAAAATTATTCTCATAAATATTATGTATATATTCTATGTGTGTGTAATAATGTATGGGGGAAACAGGATACTCTTTTTATATATGTATATGCTCTCCGATGCACAGGTAAATCAATCATCAACTTCCAGACTTCAGGCTGCTTTATGAAAGTTTATCAAAACCCACAAAGCGATTTCGGCCCGACCCGGGAATCAAACCCGAGACCCCGTGCACAGCAGGCCTTGTGACTACTAGACCAACGGAGCAGTCAATATAGTAATACAATTACGTTTAATCGCTTCAATCATTTAGAAGGAGTTCAGAGCAAGTGCGAGTATGAATAATGAGGGCCACACAATAGGACCTGCTTTCTAATGGCGTCGTGGTCGCGGGAATCCCGCGGTGATTCACGATTCACGGTAACATTACAACAAGTGGACATAGTGATAGTGGAATGGCGATTGATATAGTATAGACGCCAGTATAACAAGCTGCAATCTGTCACATTTATTTATTGGAAATGCAACTTTTTTGCTTAAGCATATGGTTCAAAGTTGATTGGGAATTTTTTACGGTTTCGGTTAGCTGTAATCTGGAGAATGTAGTAAACCATTTTGATAAGAAAAAAAACGACTGAAATAATTATACTGTCTAAAATTAATTTATATAATATTGCAGAAATTTAGTATTGTTAGAAACAATTATTTTTTATTTACCACCACATTAAATAAAAGATTCTGAAAATGTATTTGAGTAGATTAATGGATGTATGATCACAAGATTTGATACAATATTTTTGTGTTATCATAAAGAAAAATTATACCCGCTACCGCTTCTAAATCCGCTATTCTAACCTCACTATAACCGCTACAAACTCGCATAGCCCACGAAATAGAGAGTGAAAGTATCGATGTGATCGATGACTCGTAGAACACGTGAATAGAGATGTAGGTACCGTTTATCGATACACACAATGCCGTCACGTTACGGTGGGCGTCCGTTTGTTTTAGATACAAAGGATTTTGAAGAAAGCTTTTCATACGTAAGTATGCGTTGATACAGTTTCGGAAACCAAATTATAAAGGCCAGTTGCTGAATAAAATGTGCAGACGCCAGCACATCGAGCTACTACAATCTGTCAAATATTCTTAATAGATTTACAACTTTATCGCTGAAGTATATGCTGAAAAGTAGATTGGGAAAATTTGTCAGTTTCGGGTAACTTGATATGATGGCGTCTGTACGCAGACAGTAGACAACATAGTTACTAAAGAGATCAATGATTACTTGTCTCTTCATTAGTGAAGTTAGCTAGAGGATATACGATTCACAGTATTAAAATGACTGACATACGTGTTTGGATTCTGTAAATTCGGCATTCGGCTTATTCGGCCACTTTGTTTGGTATTCGGTATTCGGCCGAATAATAAGTACTATTCGGCCGAATATCGAATACCTAAAAAGTGGCCAAACTGTGGACAAAACGGACACATCATATTACTCAAGAGTTGTATTTATTACCAAATTACAATATTTTAATAAGTAACATTAATCAACAGTAAGTTGTGATGGATTAAAACAAGCTTTTTAGCATTTGATGGAAGCAAACGATTACGCTTTTCATCGTAAAAAAAAGCCGGCGGCCGAATATTCGGCGCTTCGGCCGATAGCGTGGCTGAAAATTCGGTATTCGGTATTCGGCTAAATCACTATTCGTGGCAACTCTAGTAAATACTGATATAACATAATAAATCGCAGAGTGCAATTGCTGCTACGCGGTGACTAACATTAGAGAAAGGAATCGTCAACAGTTTTTATTGTGAACACAATTATACGGTATAAACCCAAAGAAAACTAAGGGAATCTTCCTGTACGCGCTCCAAACTGAACAACAACAACTCTGCAAGTGTACGCGCCATACAAACGAAGTATTTCTGCATCAGCTCGGATTTTGGGTCTGTCCCTGATGGTGGTCTGACTCTACTGTTGGTAAAGACGCTTGCACATCAGGCTACCCGAAACTGTCAAATCTTCCCAATCAACTTTGAACCATACGCTTGAGCGATAAAATTGAAAATCTATTAAGGAAATTTGACAGATTGTATTAGCCTGATGTGCTGGCGTCTGTACTAACTCATTATATTGCTATTCCACCTGTGCCTAATCCGGCTTAGAGTTATTTATGGTGGCAAACTATATAGTTTCAGTTATCCTTAGCTTTTAAGATCGAAGAAGCTTTGTTCTGTGGTACATTCTGGCATAATCTGTTTCCATGACGAGATAATCCAGGCATTTAAGTCATAGTTAAGTAAAACCTCGTAGACGGTTCGTAGAAGAAGACGTCGTTGTTGTCAAGTTTCTTTTTCATTTTGTATCGTGCATTAAGTTGTATTTTTCTAAAGTAAATTATATTCATCCTAAGGTAAAAAAAAAATGAAATATATTTTTTAGCATCCCAATTGGGATGTGGAATGTCATAAATAAAATACTTTATCATATTCATTTTGTAAAGCATCTTAAAATAATGTCAGTTTAATTTATCGTTTTGAACCGAAAACATTTTTTAATTTTTTTATTGGTAATATAATTGAAATAAGTATACGGATTGATGTGAAAAATCTGTGACGTCATATGTGGTGTTTTCATACAAATTTCATAGAGAGTAACCGTTTTTGACAGTTCTATAAAAGTATTGAATTTGACTAGTTGTCCGCATCCCTATTAGCGGCATTAGAAAGTAGGTAATGACAATTTATTCACACCAATTTTTTCCTGTTACCAAAAATCTTCAGCTTACCAAAAATTATATCTACCTGCTGTACCTACTGCATGCAGTTTGAAATCTTGTGCTTACCAAAAATTATATCTACCTGCTATACTGCATGCAGGTATACATAGGTACAAAACTGATTTCGTAATAAATAACAGCCCGTTATAAATAACTATACCATAAAATTTATGTGTGTGATGATAGGTGTACCACGACCTCTAGTCTATAAGTAGGGTCAACAATGGTATATATTTATTGCGATGTAGACCGATGTCAGTCTATCAATGTCTCTATTATGTTCTTACGTATCGAGATTAACTACACCTCTATGGTATCAATGATATTGAAGTTTAGGGTTGGTAAAGTATAAACATTATTATTACCAAAAGCTCTCCGCGTTATTTTTAGAGCTAAGCAATGTATTGTTAGTTAGGTTCGGGAGTTAGTTGGGTTAAATTTTCCTCTTTACTCGACCAATAGTGTGTGCGATAGACGATATTTCAAATGTAATAACGTATTTCATTTGATTTTGTATTTTGATATTTACTTAACAACAGGTACTAACAACATTATTTTCGGTAGGTATTGTTATTACGGTGAAAATGGTAACCTACTACTAAATTTATTTCCACTACAATTGCTGGCAATTATATCGACAATGAATCATGACGTTCCACCTCCGCAGTGTAACGATGTGCCGACAGCATCCGATACAGATAACTGCACGATTTATGACCACTTGCGCAAACGCACGCTTTCGCTAGGTCACTGTGGGATGTGAGCGCATCAGCGGATTGAATTTACGCGATGTAAGGACGTTTTGGGGCGATGCCAAAATCTACGAACAATGTTATTTTATTTAGAATTTGAACCATACATATAGTCAATTTTTTTTTTCAATTAAAAATAATATCATCTTGATTGTTTATCAATGTGCATGTTGAAAATAATATGTGATTTTTAAATGAAAAACCTACGTAAATATTGTAATCTTAAGCAAAGGTATAAAGCCTTTTTATAGCTCGCTTCTGAGCACCCTAATCGGCAAAATCAGAATGGCTTGTGGCTATTACCTACTGATACTTTGGTGTATGGTCTAAACCAAGCCTTATACCGGTCGTGAGAAGAAGCGCCGCTGCCCGCTGATCTGATCGCCAAATACAATTAGAAGCCTCAAGCTGTTCATCGATTGTTTTATACTTTATCGTGCCCGTCGACCAGTCTCTAATATATGCATTATGTATTATAGATACATGCTTCAATGTTCTGCGGGTCCTACCTTGAACTCAAGTTTAATGATAATGATCTGTTGAGGTTTTTCTTAATGATTCTAGGATGATTCTTTAATATAGTATGGCAGTGTGAACGGTATAACATTTGATATTAATGTGTAGCAGTATGTTATGTGTATCAAGAACGTAAGTAATTGTCAATCTTTGGTGGTGCATGGGAATCTTAGAAATATTTTAAGTTTGTTTGCGTATGTGGGTCAACTTTGAAGGTGATTTGAAGTACTAATGTAAATTTTTGCCGTCTATTATATGCAATTTTGTGAGTTTAAGTATAATAATGATGATGATGATATGACCACTATGAAAGGCAGTAGGTGACTATAGGTGTTCTCAATTGTTCACTAGCCTGTTCGGCTTTAAATAACGTATACAGAGAGCTATTTATTGCTTTAATCTAACCAGTCACCCAGCATATCTATACTAATATTATGAAGAGGAAACCTTTGTATTTTTGTATGTTTGTATTGAATAGGCTCAAAAACTACTGGTCTGATTTCAAAATTTCTTTTACTTTTACTTAGAGGGATTCTTCCGAATTCGTATAGGCTATATTTTATCCCGGAAAATAGATAGGATTTTTCGTGGTAGTGAAAATTGTGGTACAAGGCGTCGAAAAAACTGTAAACTGTAAAGATGTAAAATAAATGTCCACCCGTGCGAAGCCGGGGCGGGCCGCTAGTATAAAATAAATATTGAGACCTATACTATGCGAGGTACTACTTGCCCGGTTTATACGATTCTGCATCGAGATAAATAGTCGCTTCAAGTATTCACAACTGTGGGTCCATAACCCCACCAACCAGCACATATATATCCCATACAGGTCAGAGTTCCTCTCTCAACCTGACATGAAGTACACAGATAGGTTTCATGGGTTGCGATGTTACTTCCTAGTGGTAACAGACAAACAGACAGACACGGTTACATCGCGATCGGCCATAACTTGACAATACCGCAGACCGCATGCGCATAAATGTCACAGTTCCTATATTACATGGAGATAGTGCTTCTTATAGGGTTGGCACTGAATCAAAAAGACGAGGCTTTTCTATAACAATATTTTGCGAGAGTTCCGTTTAATTAGATGGCTTTAACAGTTTAGTTTCAAGTTCAGTGAGATGTCAATGTTTTATTGAGATCGTTTGCTTATTGATACGAAACTAATTTAGATGAGCGTTAAATACTGAAATATTAATGTGTTAAACATAAATGGGAATATTTTAATGAGATCAAAACATCAACCTTTAATAAGTATTTAAAGAATTACTTTATAACTTGGTCCATATGATAGAAAAAATATAAGGTAGATTTTTCAAAATAAAAATTGCCTTTTCCCAAACTCGAAGAGAGACGTCCTAGCATCCTTCGAAAAATTTGGATGTGACAACCCTAAACCATTGCGAAGAGAGTGTATTAGCGAAGTTGTATAACAAAATAATACGACGTCTGTCTGTGCAGTTAAACTAGCATAATGCTAATCGCGGCCATATTGATTGTTACAATGGAACATAGGCAATATAATGGTGTCTAACCTGTAATCTTTTTACGACATTAGGCTTAAATCTAGACCAGAATTGCGTAGGAGTTAGCCTGAAATATATAGGTATTTGCTAGAATGATGGGTAGATATAGTTCCGTATCGTCTTCATTGATTTTGTTAGGAATTACTGATTTGTATGGTTTTTAGCTTGTGTTGTCTGTTCTATGTAATATAAAGTGCACGAATAGCAATTTTACAATATGGTAGGAAATCGAAATGGAGCGAAATCCTTCCAAGTCCTTTTTCGAAAAAAAATAAATACCTAAATTATCTACAAGACTTGTATATAAAAGACTGCTAAGAACATGCTGCACCGATCCCAAATTTGTGATAAGGGCAGGAGGATGATGACTTGTAGGTAAATCAAGTGGTTTTTTTTTATTTTATGGTTAGGTAATGACGGTAACGGTAATAATAATCTCTGAAAATGTGACACAATGAAAATCAAATAAATACAAATTAATGACGAAAAAAGAAAACTTTCCCCTTATTATAAAACGTGGTCTTAAAAGCTTTTTTCATGAACAAATTTAATGGTCTTAATGTAGTACTAAAGCGAGTACTTCGTAGGACCATGTTTTACTATAATAAGGGGCAATAGAAGAGTGGTTATAACGATACATACATATGTTTTAGTGACTTCTGAAAATCATATAATTTGAATTAGATACACATGTTTTAAAGTACATCTTATTAACATGCACTTAATAACCTAATCATCTCCAATAACAAATTATTCTTAACCTCCAAACGTACATGCACATCAACACAACAATAAAACATAAAACAATCTCTTAACACATGAATTACTCGTCGACAGTCTACACGAGAAGATAACCTCGATCCCTACCGTCGGGTGCGCATCAAGCCTCGCTTGACGTTTTAAAATGGCTGTCCAGAGCTTTAATTTACAGCTGTCATTTTATAATGAGGTTAAATATCACGTGGGACTTATGAATCATTTGTGGTCATTGGATTTGTATAATTCTGATCTAGTTATGTAAGGTAGTTTCCACGCCTATTGCGCTGTTTTTCATTTTGGCAGTTTTATGATTTACATTTGCTGAGCAAAGCTATTGATTTGACAAATGCTTGAAGATAATGGAGAAACGTATCTAAAATGTTATCGAGAAAGATAAAGCATGGTTCAGATTTATATCGATATGAAGGTAAATGAAACATAAGTAATTAGTAGGTTTTTTTTATTTATTACATCATCATCTCCCGAGCCTTTTCCCAACTATGTTGGGGTCGGCTTCCAGTCTAACCGGATTCAGCTGAGTACCAGTGTTTTACAAGGAGCGACTGCCTATCTGACCTCCTCAACCCAGTTACCCAAGCAACACCTTTGTTAGACTGTTAGCAGGTCATATTACGTATACTGGTATATATATCGATACATAACAATATTTCAGTTATGAAATATACTTTCCGTATTGCTTACATATTTACTCAACCCTGAGAATTCTCCCTGAAACGTTTTCATATAAAACAAGAAACGACCAATATCAAATAATACAAAAATCGCTACTCAAAATTACAAAGTTACATCTTGCTTATCTTAAAACAAATCGATAAATGTAAATAACACAATTATAGTACATAATGTCGACACAACAATCAAGACAACTTAACGATGCTGCCCCAACGGATCTTGTGAAACGCTCATAAGTCTAGATCATAGTAATTATGCGCAAACGCATCGATCGAGCTTCGACATCAGCGTTATCGATGTTTATCGATCGGTATTTTTGTCGATCACCGTTATTTTCGCTTCAGATAAAGTTTTTCGATTGTTCTGTTATACAGAGGCCCAAAATTAATTCTTGAATTTCAAAATAGAGGCTTGATAATAACATGAGTAAGTAGGTACTTAGGAGGGATTGCGTGAGTTTGAAAGCTAATAACATTTTAGTTATTTATTAAGATAAGGCTGGGAGATTCATTTGTACTTTTTTGCATATATAGTTGGCCTAAAATATTACAATGGAATCTCATTGACCATTTTTTTACTCTAGGCTCTAACAACGCTCAATTTGTAGTTTTAATAAATGACAGTATTGGTCATTATTATTTTAGGTACCTAAGTACAGACGCCAGCACATCAAGCTATCCGAAACTGACAAATTTTCCCAATCAACTATGAGTCATATGCTTCAGCGAAAAAGTTGTAAAATCTATTAAGAACATTTGACAGATTGTAGAGTAGCTTAATGTGCTAATGTCTGTACCTTGTGAATTTATTCTCTTGAAGCTAGTGTTAAAATTGAAAATTCATATTAAAATGTTTCTTCAGCTATTATTACATATATTAAGTACTTACATATCATAAGCAGTGTAAATAATATTATCGTCTTCATCATGTAAACGGCTCCTAAACTACTCCGTCTCCACCGCATCACAGTTCTGGAACAAAAGAAATTTAATTTAATTTTAAACTTGTATATATTAATTTATATTTTATTTGTAAATACATTGTAAATATTTATGTGAATAATAATAAAAGTTTGCGTTGAGATATCAAAAAAAATAAATAAATCTGTTTATCCAAACAACTTTAACGTGAGGAGAAGATGAAAGGAGAAGAATCTCCTATGCTCGTAATGGTAATCATGAATTTGATCTCCGGACATTTCTCTGTGTATGGGCCCAGTTATAAACCTGTGAATACTGCTCATCTGACTAGGTAGAGTCATCAACTGCATACCCCTATTTCCAACTATACGAGGGTAGGATTTACACAAAGTGACTGCCTATTTGACCTCCTCAACCTGTGCAACCCTATTCCCCTTGGTAACAATGGTTTATTTGTCAGTCTTTTAATCTTCTGACCACTCGTAACGGTTGCCAAAGATGTACAAATGATGGTAGGAGGTCCCTGCCAATTCAACATGACTTTCGAAACACGGAGGAACTCGGACGGCCTGTACGGCTGTACTTAGCCACGAGCCCCTCCTCCTAAGCTAAGTAACACAAGATATTATAACAGTTGTAACTTAAAAGTCGTGGTGGCCTAGTAGTTAAAGAGCCATCCTCTCAAGTGTGAGGGCGTGGGTTCGATTCCAGGTCGGGCAAGTACCAATGCAACTTTTCTTAGTTTGTATGTACTTTCTAAGTATGTATATCTTGGACACCAATGACTGTGTTTCGGATGGCACGTTAAACTGTAGGTCCCGGCTGTCATTGAACATCCTTGGCAGTCGTTACGGGTAGTCAGAAGCCAGTAAGTCTGACGCCAGTCTAACCAAGTTGTATTGGGTTGCCCAGGTAAATGGGTTGAGGAGGTCAGATAGGCAGTCGCTCCTTGTAAAACACTGGTACTCAGCCGAAACCGGTTACACTGGAAGCCGACCCCAACATAGTTGGGAAAAAGGCTCGGGAGATGAGATGAACTTATGACAACATAAGATAGAAACCCAGGGCACTATGTTATCCCACTAAATCAACAAGACAATAAACATCTCACATTTTCACGACTCAAACGGGAACTACATCACAACGTGTGAAGTTTTAGCTGCAGCCTGTGCGCACGCGGCTGTGGCACGGAGTCACGACGTTAAGAGACAATCTGTGATTTACTAGAGCTATGTTACCGTGCTGATATGAACACGGATGTGGACCTTTAGAGTTTAATGTGGAAGATGTGATTTAGATCTTAACTGTTAATGTGCTATCGTGTGATTTTAGTTTGGTATTGTTGTCTTATTGTACTCATGAGCTAGCGTGTCTGGTTAAATACGTTTGTTTCAAATATGTATGTAATATTAATTCATGTTACGTCAGTTTATGACCATAGAAATGAAAGATTCATTCATGGCATGTATAAGATTTTAATTACACTTTAATTTGTTCATTTGAACATTATGTTAAGTTTCAACGAATGTGCCTAACATCACAGCTGTTGAGGTCCAAGTAATTTCAATATGATATAAGTTATGCAAACGTCATCAGTACAGTGAGATAACTTGCAATTAACTGTCAGTAAACGTATTGGAATGTGACTTATGGTAATATTAGATAACAGCATATATTTACCTATTTCAATTCTTGAAAGAAAGTTGTTACCATCCAATGTAGTGTGTGTATAGTCTTGATGGCCTAGTGGTTCCATTCGAGTCCAGGCATCTAGAATGCAACTTTTCTAAGTTATATGTGCATTCTAAATATATCTTACACATCAATGACTGATTAAAGGTGAAGGAAAAAAGCTTGAGAACGACTTTAAAGTCAAGGTTTCTTTAAATCGTCAAACCGCGTTGAACCTTTACACTGATTATAAACTTGACTACAAGAATCAAACAAAATAATACAACGTGTAAGTACGTAGTTGTTATTTCATTTATTAAACAAACAAAAAATTAAAAAGTAATTTCACCTAAAAATGATACCATGAAACCAAAAAAACGTGCAGAAAAATTAACCCTGCGCGAGCGCTGCTCGTGACACAAGATGGCTGCCTTTCCGGCCACCGTAGTTGCCTTGCTAATTCATAGCTCAGGTCACTTTCAAACGACTTATGAACCTGTGTAGGCTTCTTCCTGGCGAGAAGCGGAAAATATGTAAATAAGTGAAGATCTCGTTTGTGATGCTGGCTATAAACTGTTGGAGATAGTAAAAGTGATCGTAAATGTTTTGTGCTCGAACAAAACGATGATGTGAATATTGCGCAGACGCGATTTTAATTGCTGATTATGATTTATATAATAGTTATTAAAACTCAGCTAGATTATTGGTACAACTAGATAATATTAATGACAACCCATTTTTTATGACGTTTTCAGAGTTCGGAAAGCACATTAAATTGGTGGGTTTCGGCTGTCATTTGAACATCTTTGGCAGTTGTTAGGAGTAGTCAAACGCCACAATGTCTAACAAACAGTTCTAGCAAGGGTTAGCAAGGCAGTCGCTTCATATAAATTACCGGTACCCAGCTGCAGCCGCTTAGTCTGGAAGCCGACCTCAACATAGTTGAGAAAAGACTAGGCAGATAACGAGCTGCTAGAAGAAGTTATTTCTCTTTTGTCAGCTTACCTACTCTTTTATAACAATAGTCAATTTACCATCCATCAATAACAAACGTCGTTGTATATTCTCCGTTTCATTATGGTATATATAATCAAACTTATCATGATACTTATCTCTTAACAAACAACTACTAGTGCCAAGCCATAACATTAAATAAAACGTAAAGACCTGTGCTCTCGATTGTACAGCAAGGAAGAGCAGCTGACCCGAGCTCGTAAAAACTATGATGACTACTGAATAATTGTGCAGACCGGACTGCGGCCGGTGGTCCAAGGTACGAACTTACAACGTTGTAGGATATTATGTATGACGTCACACAAAATTGTTCCGTGATTTTGAAATTGTCTGAATATCTACCATCTGCCTAGTCTTTTCTTATACCGATTGCGATTTTAATAACGACATGTTTTTTAACAAAATGTTGCTATAAATTATTGTTTTTGTTTTTTTTTTATTGAACAGTATTTTAGACACGGTGCGGTGAAAGGATAGAAAAATTACTTGCAAAACTGTAATTTATGAATAAATATAACTGTTATTGGATCATGTTCCCGGTGCCTGTGGGGCACTATTTTAATATTTCTAATTGTTTTTTTTTTAATACAAAATGTTTAAATATGTGAAATAAATGAGTTCGGAATCGTCACGAACTTCGAACTTATGTTTTGTTGTAGAATGACATTTAAAATAGAAATGTAGAAACAGTATTAAAATATGCTCGATCTAATAAGTCGTGCACTCCCGATCTAGATAAATGTCTAAACGAAGTGACTTTTACCTTGTTAGTTGAAATACTTTCACACGACTCGCGTGCTCTCTGTTTACATAATTATAATATATAACATTGCAATGTAAACAATATTAAAATTATTTATTTGTGAAGTACACAAAAGCTCAATAATTTTAAGCCTCTTAACAAGATCGACCATTTTTTTAATCTCTTATATGATTCTCTGTAAAACCAGAAAATTTAAACCCACCCGAACATGCAGCAATATTGATCTGCAGAATTTGAGCACAGCATTATTTAAGTGGGAAAGGCAGTCATTACAGAATAATTTATTTTTAAAGCCACTCACCTGCCTTGCATTTTGTAAAGACGCATCAAGCTTCTACTAACTGTCAAATTTCCTTAACAGATTTTCAACTTTATCGCTGAAGCATATGGTTCAAAGTTTATTGGGAAAATTTTACTATTTCGGGTAGCTTGATGTGCTGGCGTCTGTACATGTTTTACTGCCCATCTGACCTCTTTAACGTTGGTAAGATGGGCTGTTAGAGTTTTCGATTCCTGACTACACGTGACTATGCCAAAGTCACATATTAGCAAATCATATTTTCATTTCTAAACTTCCTAAAAAGGTCATAGCACACTTTCAATAACTTATCGCTACATCTTATCGCTTGCTCGGGTGACTTCCTACTTCATATCGCGCGATCTCTTGCAAAATACCGCGTTTTCGTCTGCTTTTCCCATGCATTAGCTGCTCTCGTACGTCACGAGCCGATTGCGCCCGATTACGCCCGATCGTGCCCGAAGATAGGAGGAGGGGGGTGAAGGTACGTTATGAGTAGTTAATTGAGGTCGGGTAAGGGTTAAATAAATAGGAAGATGGTTCCGTAAGCTGTTGTGTAAGGTCGTGGGTGCTATTGTTTTTTATTGTTTTGTTTAGCAGATTCGTTTTAGTTTGATAGAACTTTACAGTTTTGAATGAAGAGGGGAAAACCTGGTATATTTGATGTGAAGTATGGTATGGTGAAATAAATAAAAAGAAATGGCATTAATAAGCTTGTTATATGTAGAAAAGTGTACCTAAGAAAAGAAAGATTGGTTTTGGAAAAGAAAAATACGTTTATCATAGTAGGTAATTCAATTACACTATTATAATAAAGGCGAAAGGCAACCAAGTGTATCAGTTGTGTTGGCACCCATAACACAAGCTAATCGACCGTGTGTGAAAAAGGTGTCCCGATATATTATTTATGAGATATCTTTAAGTATTTAAATTTAAGTACGTAGTATAATTTCTAACTTCGTAAAGACCGTAAAACTAATAAACAATATCACACATCACATGGTACAATGCGCTCACATATATGATCACAGCTCCACTATTATTTCCGACATCGAAGCGTATATTATCCCATCAACTAAGCCCATTGTTGGGCTACTTAATTAACCATATAAGGTTGAAGATAAGAGGATATGGCTACACACTCAAATTGACCGAAAGGTCATCACAAAGGCCGAATATGGTGATCATTAGCGATTTCCTTTTTATATTGAAGCTGGGTTTTATTTTATTAATAGGTATCATTGTTTTGCAAACCCATCAATTTGTTATCGATATGACAATCAGAACTAGATTTGAGTTCGTTATAAATTGGCAATGTTTTGTTGTTTGCCACAGTCTCTCTATGGAGACGAGATTTTGTAAAGTATGTTTAAAATATAGTTAATGTCGGATGTCATTTGTCCTGAAATCTAACAGTCATGTCAAACGGTAAAACTGAAGTTCAAAGCTTTAGCTGAGTCTAGTTTTAGTAAATGTTAATTTGGATTTGGTTTTATTTTCCCAAATTTTGAGTTTGGTCAGTTCTTATCTATACTTTGAAGAGAATGATCAGCTTACTAAGCTAAGTCAGCCCTGCATACAATATTTTTGAAAATAGGCCAAACCAAATCTATACCTCGTCTATACTCGTGTCTATACTAATATTATAAAGCTGACAAGTTTGTTTGCTCGATCGCGCTAATCTCGGGAACTGATTTGCAAAAATATTTCCGAGTTAGATAGCCTATTCATCGAGGAAGGCTACTTTTATCCTGTTGTCGCGGAGTAGTTCCCACAGGACATAAGTAAGGATATAAGTCCTCACCTCACACCACCAAAGTTTTGTTGTGGAGTTTGTTCCACTATTTCTTCTTCCCACCAATAACACATAGAAAGTGGTGAAGGGGGGGTATTTTTGGAGGCTGTCTTTCGTAAAATTGACCTTCAAAAATTGCAAATTTTCAGCCTACTTTGATTAAGATTGTGCTTGTCAGCAACAGCTATGGCGATCATTCCGGAATGAAGTAACATGGATTCTCTATTCATATTTAAAACACCAAGATATTTCCTCTTTCGTTGCTGGCATCTAATTATATTTCCACACCGATGACCCGGTGCGATTGACAAATCGTCTCAGATGCATATCAGTGCATTCCCCGCGGTCGCTACAATTTTCTTATAATCACACAGAATGATTTCTCCGTCTAGATTGGGATCTCGCGAATTTTGCATCGTAATGAAGACTTGTATAAAAATATGCTGGTTGGAAGTATATATTTTTGTTATGAATTTACCTCTCTTATTGTTCTTATTTGAGAGCAATGATTTATAATAATAAATATACATATAAAAATATATATTGCTGGGGAGTTTGTTGCGCCACTTCTTCTTCCCAGCAAAAACACATAGGATGTGGTGAAGGGTGGGCGTTTTAGGGGCTGTCTTTTGTAATTCTTGACGTTCAGAAAGTGCTGTTTTGCAGCCAAGTTTGAATAAATTATTTTGAGTTTAGATGTTTATTTTGCAAATAGGTTGAAATCAACACATTAACACGTCAATATATATTTTTTTCAAAACGAGAAGAGGGCGGCTTTTCCTAACTGACTACCTTGAGAAGTAACGTCGAAACAAACTCAAGGGTTATATCATTCTGTAAGGATTAACAATGAAGGCTTGTGTTGTAGTTTTTTGTTTTAGGTTCTAGGTTTTTAGCTAGTTTAACAACAAGTTTAATGTAAATCAGTTCACTGGTTTAACCAAGAAAGCGTAACAAAGATATTAACGGCATTATTGGACTAATTAATATTAATTAACTTCAAACTATCAATCAACGCAACCTTGATTTGATCAAACCAACTGCAAATTAAATGTGTGATAGTTGCATTGACCATATGTTACGTTTTATAAGCTACTAGTAGCTGTTACCCGCGATGTCGTCCGCGTTGGCATTAGAGTAGCAAGATAATAGAATTAAAGATTCACAGCTGCTCCCCCGTAAGTGATAGCCTATATGTTGACCCGACCTCTTAGTCATATTCATGCCAAATTGGAAGTAAATCCATGCTGTACTTTTTGAGATTATCCCGGACATACATACAGACAAACGGACAAAAATTCTAAAAACTATATTTTTCGCTTCGATGTAGGTCACGTATTTTTTTTTTAATATTCAGTGTACAGTTTTGACTTTTCTACGATTTTATTATTATGTATAGATAAATTACTGCACTCATTTAGATAAAATTTGGTACAAGGTCTCTCATTTTTACGATGGGTGATGAGACAGCGTAGAGCAATTTCCTTTCCATAAAATTACTTCACTTTAACATACCATGTTCTTCTAAATGAGTGCACCAGGCACATTATAATCTAAGCTCTCATTACTGCGTTAAATAACTAACTAAAATACGTTTACGACATTTTCGACAATTACACTGCCGAGCAAAATAAATGGGACGTTGCAAACTCCTAAATGTCTCCGACTTAATTGCACGCCAGTGTTGCGACACGGACAGACAAAACATTCGTTATTATATGTAGAATCTAATCAAAATTGTGTTGCTCTTAAGCTTTGGTATTAATTGGGAGTTTTAGTTAAGTCACGATTGTTTGTATTTTTTGCTATATTTGCTACAGACGCCAGCACCTCAAACTACCTTAATTTATCAATTACCTGCGCGAAGGCGAAGCAAAACCACTTGAGGAAACCCGGACTTAAAAGTGGTTGTGATTGACACTTATTGCTTCTCTGTATAAGAAGAGGCTTCTGCCCAGCAGTCGGACAATAAAAAGGCTGACGATGACACCTCAGTTCAAGTACTCGGTATTCTCCATGCAATTTATAAGGTTGGTACCTATTGGTACCTTGTTCTAATTTCAAATGGGGTCCGTAAATAAAAACATGGCGTCCATCGGATTATGTCTCGCGCTCTCGTAGTTAGACATCGCAACGGTTATTATACGTTGCAGTAAGTATACGATGGAAGACGCCGTATTGCTATTTGTTGGTCGTTGTAAACATCAGAATAGATTTTTCAGAAGTGTTTTATTTTTTACAGAATCGGGATTTAATTCCGATTTATTAATATAAAGGTATGGTAATGAAGCCTTTTATTTGCCCGACATTTCGGCCAAATTTCACCGATCGTAGTCTAGGATGGACTGATGTCAGCTAGCAGTGTCTCCGTGAAGCTTTGTGCATCTTTTTCGCTATGATATATAACTTCTGCTGATGATAGGATACCACAATGTTAATAAGCGGTATCCATCTTCATGGTATTTTTTTATAAACCAACAAATTGTAACAAGATAATTTAAAGGTGAAATACCCCTTAGGTTGCGTCTTAAATATATCTTCGTTTGTAAAAAAGTCAAGCAGTAAATAGTAATTAACTTCTACTATATTTTAATAGGTTTGTTATTTTTTCTAGATACCAGCCATAAGCATCAACAACACCTCGACATCCATCATAGAAGACTGTACCGACTGAATTTCTTACATAAAACTCAAATGTAACATGATTTATTTCAGCATATTGCCCTCACACGCTTCAGTTTCAAAATATTTGCGGTGCGGTGCGCGCACGCAACCCGCCGATCAAGTTGTCTGCGTGCGATACCACTACACTACCAAATGTAGAGAAGCGTGAAATTGTACACGCCTGCGCAATATGGCAGGTGCAGCGTACACTGCAAGCTACGATATCTCGTACTGGGTAAAATATCCTTGTAAGAAATAATGAATATTTATACTGAAACATTAGTAACTGTTAAGGTTTACTGTCTACTTAATAATAACAACTGTGGTGCCCTAGTGATAAAGCACCAGCCCTTCGAGTATGAGGGCGCGGGTTCGATTCCAGGTCAGGCAGGTACCAATGTAACTTTTCTTAGTTATATCTACTTCCTAAGTTTATCTTGGACACCAATGACTGATTAAAGGTGAATGAAAACATCTCGAGGAAACCTGGACTTTAAAGTCTGAAATCACCAACCCGCATTGAGCAAGCGTGGTGATTAACGCTCAATCTTTTTCCGTGCGAGAAGAGCTCTGTGCCCAGCACTGGGACGATAAAAAGGCTGATGATGATGATGATGAATAATAAACTTGTGAGGCGAGGTATTAATGAGCATCCCTTCTTCACTATAGCGCAGGAAATTTTAATAGATGGTTTTAGTTTTACTATAAACTAAACGTTTGTCTTTCTACTCTCATGGTATTAATTTAATCACATAACATTTTATTATAAAATATTAAAAAAGTGGAGATTCATCATAACACATTTACAAAAATGTGAAAAACATTCTTTTGTTTATTTGTTGCAATAGAGTTAATTTCAGCGATTACCCATGGTCGCAGTCTAGACGTGTCTGGCATCACAATATCGCATATAAGATAACTCGTTCGCATTGAATAGCTAGTTCTTGATATTTGTAGCATATTCAACACAGGAGTCTGTGCCTACAGTAGGCAACAAACAGACAGACAGTCAGAACAATGAATAATGGCGCTCGCAACGTCTGCCCGCTTATTTGCGATAACAGATTGCTACCGCTCCCTTCGTATTTATCGAGCTTTTCGATTCTATGCCTCGCTGTTTTAGTTTGCAATGAAAATGTACTGTAAATCATTATTCATTGCCCTCTTGAAGTCTAAAAAATCTAATAAATATATACTTTTTACATTAAGCAAAAAAATTAGTAAGAATATTTATACATTTTAATATGTTAAGCTGTATAATAATGGTAATGGATGTCCAGGCTGATTGTCAGCCATGGCGGCTGTTCTTTAAAAGGAGATCAGCTGGCAGCGCAGGAGGTATTATAGGCAGTGCCCACGCATTTGTGCACTCTCTATGGGCCCTAGTTGCCTGAAATAAAGGAATAAATAAAAAAAAATATTCCCTCACTGTTTATGTCCAATGGGACGAAAATCTGACACGATCGAATCGAGATCAGGCGCAGGATCGATATTTACGTGTTCTCTGATGCACGGGTGTATCAATTAGCAACTTCTAGTCTATGCGTTGCATTAAAGTATTTTTTTTAAACCACAAAGCAATTTGGGATAGTATATGCACCACTGCATAATTTAGTTAATTCTTTGGCGATGGAAGCCAAATACCGTTACATATAGATTATCCTTGTTCCTGTCCTTGAATGGCAAACTGGTATGAGCTTAATGTGTTTAGTCAACGGAATAAGAAGCGGTTATCATGTTATCAACGTTAATAATATAAAACAGAAACCTCGAGTTACGGATAGTTAGCCATGAAATAAGCCGTGAAAGTGGTTTCGTTATAGAATTAGTTATCTGCTGATTTATCTTCATGCATATTATTTAATTACAGAGGCTAGTAAAAATACATTAGGTTTTGAGACAGAACAATAAAAATAGCCCCAGTTATACCGCATACTAGTGGCCCGCTTCGGCTGTGCCCTGGTATATATGCACTAGGATCTGCCGGCGGGTTCATTCACGTCCTGTAGGAACTACTTCGCGCACCAGGATAAAAGTTAGCCTATAACCTTCCTCCACCAATGGGCTATCTAACACTGAAATAAGTTTTTAAGTAAGCCTGTTTAAGCAAACAAACTCTTCTGCTTATAATATATAGTATAGATTTAACCTAAGCGTTCCTTATGAATGACAATCTACCTCTAGAAGTGAAAATTGCATGAAAATCAGCGTCAGGCACTAGTTGTCTGACATAACTGCTGAACTGGAGTCCATTTGGCACAACCATATTTGTGTTACCTTTTGTGTTTTGTGGTCTTGTGCCAAGAAAGGTATTTTCTTTCTTTCTTTCTAAAGTTCGTGAAGTTACGAGTCTATAGCTGGAGGACTTTGTTTACATTGTATACACGACAAAGATTAAAGTCTTTTGAGATGATTTTGCAAACAAAATCAATCCTTACCAAATAAGACAATTACATTATCTATTAAGTTTTTTCAATAATATTAGATTTGCATTATCATTAAGAGGCATCAGAACAAATTAACAAAGGAGCATAAATAAGCGAACAATGAATAATGGTTTGATTAGGTTTAATTTGTGTGAACATTATAGTATTGCCGCCATTGTGGTTCTGCAGGCGGCCGCTAATAATGATACCGTATTGAACCGACGCAATCAATTATGTGTGTAATGGATAAGTGTGAATAGGTCTAAGATCATGTGAGAATACAGCTTCATAAAAGTATAGAACTAACTAAATAATCAACCTTACTTGCGGTTCGCGCTTTAAAACTTTGAAATTCTGAAGTTAGCCGTTACTTGTCTAACGCATGCCCAGTGGTGTTTTATTTATATATTGTGAAGACAATAGTATACACCTTCGGAAAAGCAAAGCTTGGCAACAGTTTCATACATTCAGAGTTGAAAAAAAATCGAACTGTACTTTTCAACTGTTTTTGGCATAAAGAATAGCAGCTTCTGCCCGCGTTCCGTATCCCGTGGGAATTCTTTCACGCACCTGGACAAAAACTAGCCGATAGCTTTCCACGATCAAACATTATCTAACAGTGGAATATTTTTTCAAATCGTACTATTAGTTTTTGAGATTAGCGCATTCAAGCATTCCATCAAACAAACAAACATAAAATTCAGAAACAAATTTTTTTATGTTAAGAGGCAAAAAAAAAAAACAAGACAACATTCAATTATCAATTTGATATATTATATTTTCTTAAAAAAAAAAAAAAACAAATAGGTCAGCTTTATACCAATCAACTTACGATTGAAATTTCCTAGATACAGAATTATTTGAGAATGACCCTTTATTAAACACCACGTATCATTGTTCTACCAATCCCTTAACAATATTTAAGACAATAAAATTCAACCTTCAATTTCCTCAACGTTATTTCCGAAACAAAACGGAACATGTCCGGAGTCCGGATGTAGAAGCTGGTCTATTATTTTAGATAAACCGTCTCATTTCATTGTTTAACTCTGGCATTGAGTCGGCCATGCCTCAATCTGTGGTAACGTCCTCCTGATAAGACAAATCATTGCGTTGTTTTCGTTTGTGTTCTAAGCAATGATTGATGAGGCTTCAACTCATTTTGCTGTGTGAATTGAAGATCATTTGGAATGCACATGTACTCAACGGATACTATTATTTTATGTATTATTTAGGATTATGTATGTACACACTGATATAAAATACCTAAGAATATATCTACCTAAGTACATAAGATCGCCTGGGCTGCGGGTTGTTCGTAAGAGTTACCGTGCCCCTGGCACACAGGGACCTTCAGAAGGAACATAGTTTGTTTTAGTCAGTAAGAGTTTGCCATTATCATTATTATATATCATACAGCTGCACCCTCAGCGGGCGGGGTCATATAATGATTTCCCATGAAAAAAAAGAACATAAAATCAAACTTGTTTTGTCGGACATCACCGTATCAGCTTGTTGTCCACTGTTTACCGTAGTTTATAAACAAGTCCCAACAACCGCGAACTTTATATATTTTCCAAAGGTTCAAGTATAATCATCATTTAGTTGAAGTAACTCCTAAACCTACCTTCAGCAAATGTACAGAGATATCATTCAACAAATACGTTACAATCCAATGCAACACACACAAGCCTGACACTTAATAAAGACATTATCCCGTGCATAATAATGAGCATCGTGGGAAATATAAAACCAGAAATGGCATGACAATAAGAAAATACGGTAACAAGTAAATAATTGCAAAGAGATCACTAATTAATGTCGATAGTCGATTGTAGTACATCTCTAGTTACGCAAGATATCATCTTTCGATAATTGTTCGGCTGTGACGTATGCATCGCAAGGCGGGCAGTTACCTGCGGTTAGCATGGTACAAGGTATGAGAGGCGACGGCAGTTTGCCCAGCAGCAGTTTTTAGATAAAAACCACATGGCGGACAATTGTGAAGTCATTAATTTATCTTCTATCTATTTAAACTGTAAATGCTGAAGATTTCTTGAGTAATAATGTAATCAATATAATTCGGATTTTCAGATTAAGCAGCTGTTACGCTGTTACGGATAGCCACTATCCACCAGATAAATTCAAAAATGGAATAGAATTTGTATGAAATTATCTGCCACATAAACTATCTGGAACTTATCAGTAACCTGTGCCGTAAGTTAAATAGATGCGTCCTTATATTTCACTTCTTATCCTGATGACCAATACTTGGAGGGTAAGTTGTATATTTATGAATTATGTAAAAAAAAAAAAAACATACATACATATGTATATAAAAAAAAATTATATTAAAGTCACTATATTTCTTTTTCAAGTATTATTTTAAATTAGTTCGCTATTCGCTTACAACTTCCACCACTAATTCACTTTCACCGCTTAGTCGGGATGCGCAGGAGTTGCCGACCGAGTAATCGATTCAGAAATCATTTAATTGCTTTACTCTCGTGCTGTAATATCAACATTATCGATACCGATCGTAATCGAGTTATGTCGCTGTTATGATTCATAATGTATCGATTCTTTTAGGTGTGATGCAGTTATTTATATAATTATATGTTTATTTATGTTTCTTGTTTATTATTTTGTTTATACTTTTAATTAGAATTTGAAAGAGTATTCTCATAAATATTTTATATTAAATTGTATCTAAAGACTAGCTGTCCCCAGCGGTTTCACCCGCATCTTTGGTTACTGCTCCGCTCCCGTGTGTCTTAGCGTGATGGTATATGTATAGCCTTTCTCGATAAATGGGCTATCTAACACTGAAAGAATTTTTCAAATCGAACCAGTAGTTTCGGAGATAAGCGCGTTCTAACAAACAAACAAACAAACTCTTCAGCTTTATAATATTAGTATAGATAAAATAATTTGACATCAATTCAGCTTGAAACATCGTGACTCCACGCCCACGTACTCAAAGCCAGCTCTTAGAAATGGCATAAAATATCGCAGTCCCATATGAAAGTTGGCAAAATATCGTGTGAACTCTTACGGGGACGAAATATGACCCTATAAAGTCTTGGTAAAAGCTGTTCCCTGACCTTAGGGTCAAACTTTCGACTTGTGACCAAGTGCCTATCGGTTAATGGGAGGGTCCTAAGTCTAGCTTTCGGAATGTGTTTTGTTTGATACTTAGCGATTAGGGTTACAGGTTAAATCTTTTGTTTATTATTGAATGCGGGCTTCTCTTATGTTTTACTGTATTGATGGTTAGATTTATAATGACTAAGCGATTGGTTAGTTTGCTATGTACCTACAAAAAATTGTATAGAATATTTTATATACTTATATATTTTTAGAAGAAATATCATTTTGCACCTTTGGCTTTTGTTTTCGCTTCCTATTTCAAAAGCTAGCCAGCCTTTGGGTCACGGGATGTGTTAGCGAGTCGCTTTGAAACGTCCTTGAATGGATGGTGTGCACTCGCACCCCACGGCCCGACAGTTTAAATCTTAAACGGCTCAAAGGTATAGTTGCCTAGGAAACTATTATATTTGGCTCTGGCTTCTACAGAGCCAGCATAACACGCAGTTCTAGCAAGGTGAGATAGGGCCAGAGTATCGACGCAGATTGCGTCCCAGACTAATGTCTCTTACCATCGCCGCGTACCAAGACATTTTCTAGTACATCTGGTATGCCGACGGCAATAGAATCACGACGGATGATACTCGCTAGACGTGCTATGCGGCACTTTGGCTGCACGACAGGTTGTGTTCTTAAACGCGCTCTACACGATCCAAACCAGCCTCCGACAGAGGTCATCTTGGTCCAGTTGGTGTGAAAATGTGTAGACGTTGGTCGGCCGATAATGTGTGGGCGGAGTCAAGCGACTTTAGACGACCTTGGTCGGGAGCGCATCCATCGCGGCATTGTTGTTGTTGGCTCCAACCGTGTGGAACGCTGTCGGACATCAAAAATCAATCATGGTGACCTTGGTCTGCGTCGTATCGTTTTAAAAAGTCTATTACGCGTTTGAGAGCAACGAATGCATACTTTTAAGGAAAACTGCCGTCCACTGCCGTTGACATACGCTTACCATCTAAAAAGGAATGCATCGCTAACTTGCGGTTAATTTACTCTGACAAGAAGATTGAGTTATTTACTAACTGGGGTTTTTACACATTGGAGTATTCTAAGTAAACGTTGATCGCATTCAATTCCTGGTTTCCAATTCGATTTATTTAAGGAGATGTTATATTTTGGTCGTAAATTGTTAAGTTAGACACGAATGTAAATAACTCCCTATCCTATAAGTACAAATACTTACATATTAATAGATGATAAGGATAGTATAGCAATTTTTTTTTTATACCTGTGTGTCTGTTTTGTGTTTTCAGATAGAACTTGAAAACTTTCCCACAAGTGTAAGTATATTGACTTCCTCTGCTGTACTTACGTCTTGCCTGTCTTGTCTATCATACATCGCTCCTTGGAAATGTATTTTTGTGGCATCTTCTTTAGCCCAATTTAGCTTTAATTAAAACAAACGTATATAAGTTAATAAAGCAAGCTCTGTGCTCACCCCGGAAGCCTCTCAACAACAATGTATCTGGCACAATAAAGGCATGTTCCCATAACTTCGGGTCGACGCCGACGTAACGGCGATCGTATCGCCGCCGAACGTTCCCTACATTTACACGTCGCCGATGATTAACTGTGTCTTTTAGGTAATTACTGCATGTTGTGAGATTTGGGTAACTAACAATACTTTGAATTCTGATTGCTACACCATCTGAGTCATTTTCTACATGCATTCTAAATTTATAAGGGTGAACAGTAAAAAAAACTTTAATAAATTTGTGTTTTGTATGCCTGTTCAACAAAAAGTGGCGCGTCTGATGCCCGTTTGACGTACACGATTCAGGCGCATTAAAGTTCTTTGATAAATTATAAACAATGGCCGAAGTAATGAAATGATAATAAGAAGTTTACTAGTAGTTAGTATTTACCTAAAATATTCGCTTTTGTGTTCTGTCTGCGTTCTACGATGATATGATGTACTAAAATCCTACAATTATAGAAAGTAAGTAGACTCGTAACGCGTAAAAGTTTTTGTATTATGTGTGCTAAATATTTTATAATACATATACAAAAAATGTTATGGAAATTCAACAATGAAGTATATAATTATTTCGAATTCAAAAGACAGCTTTCGTTTTTATATTATTCTGTACAAGAAAGCGCAAATGTGGATGTCAGCTATAGTATTGGTAGTCCAGTCGACCGACCATAATGAAACAGTATATTGGAGAAGTTTACTAAAGTAAAAAAATTGAAAATAGATGACAATATTATACTGTTGAGCGTTTTGTTTATTTAAAAAGAAATATTCCTAACGGAGTCATGATCTAGCCCTCTTCAAAGTCATTGTCAACACCATTTTTGTTGCTCTCCACAGTTGCTCAAAAGTTGCCCGTCTGCCCTTTTGTTTTTGCAATCACCCACTGTAGGAACTGTCACTTATATGAATACTAGTAGAACGAGATAATCAGCTCATGTTGGTACAAAAAGTCAATGTATTCATGTACCTACATAGGTGCATTGGTGCATAGGTGTCGTGAACACGGGAAGTGACGTAAATCTTAATATGTATATGTAGGTGAATGTGTCTCGATGTATGTGGAAAGGAAATATTATAGCTAGTCTGATAAGCTGTGTAAGTAATATGAATTTTAGAACAGCTGGTTATCTAGATAAAATTGGTCACGCGCCATGTATGAACTCTTGATATTTATGTGGTTCGATCAAAGTAAATAATTATGTTTTAGCTTTTTTTACAGTGGGAAATTATTAAATGATCCTATCCGCTGGGAGCCAGCTAAAGAGAGTATCAGACTCTTAGGGCCATTTTCATAGGTTACGGATAGTCACTATCTACCAGATAATTTTAAAAATTAAACAGAATTTAGTAGTATGAAATGATCTGCCAGATAAACTATGAACTTATCAGCAACCCGTGAAACTTAGTGACTAAAACTTACTATGTTCCTTCTGGAGGTCCCTGTGTGTGTTCGCGGTAACTCTTGCGCACAACCTGCAGCCCCGGTAGCCCTCGGCCCTAATTCTGTTTTAGCCTTAAATTTCTATTTGTGGGTACACAATTACAATCAGAAATCAGTTCGTTCCCTTAATCTAGACATTATATCTGTGCCACATAAAGCAAAATGTCATGTTTTTGCAAAATTTTCTTCATCGTGAGGGAAGCCGCGGCGTGCGTACAGTCACATAAAAAGTTGTTTGCGCCAGTTAACGGGGCGTGAGACTCACTTAAGTGTGGTTTAAGTTACCAACTTGTTTGTAAGCTTAGACTTTATCAAATTATGACATGGTTTATCTGTATAACGGAGGGCTTGAAAAACTTCTCTTGAAACATGTTTTATCGAAAGGAGACGGAATAAACCTAAGCAGTTTTATGCATGCACTTATTTGACTATTTATCACCGGTCAACCAATCAACCAACTGTATGGAGCCGGTGATAGACTCATTAGATAAAAAAGTCATTTATTAACATATTATGATATCAAAGTAGGCTGAAAATCAGAACTTTTTGAAGGTAAATTTATCAAAAGACAGCCCTCAAAAACGTCCGCCCTTAACCAATCCCTATGTGTTATCGCTGGGAAGAAGAAATGGCGGAACAAACTTTTCCTTATCATCAAATATTCGAACCGAATCCAATACGTCTTTTAATTAATTTTCCATATGATAATAAAAGCCACTACTTTCGGCAACTAATTAATTTCTTTTCCACAACTAAATAACTGGGATGTTCTTTATAATCCGCATTAACAAAGATATCCATCAAAATAAAATATATTCTCTAGTGAGCATTTAAATAATTCAAATGAGTGCTCATTGTCTTCACACCAATCAAAACAAGCCAGCCTCTTCGCTTATCGGTCTCTTGATCAACTAATTAACATACTATATGTATTTATACGTTATATTAACGTTTAGTTAGGCTCCACTTTTTATGCTAATGGTACTTTTATTTAGTTGAACATATTTGAGCTTATCTACTTTATGGTATGTGTGTGGAATACAAAAGACACACGGTAACTTCAATTATTAAAGAAGCATTTACGCATAGATTAGATACTTTTATGTATAAGCTATATCTATATCAAATCTATTAAAAATTGGATAAGCCATTTATTTGTAAAAATTCTGATTGATTGACAAATCGTCAAATTGTTGTTACTTTCGCGTTTCATAAGCATATCTAGAAGCTTAGACTAAAATTTACAGACGAGAGCAGGTCAACCTGAATCTTTCAAATTTTACCAATTGACTATTAACCTTCCTGTATTGTGGTAAGGTTGGTGACAGCTTGATGTGCTGGCGTCTTTACCAATAACTTTACATAAAACCGTTCTGTTTTCATGTACGAAACCGTTTTAATGTAATAAATGCGTTTATAATTGGGGCCATATTTTACAAAATTATTATTTTTATTTTGAATTTACTGTTTAATTGAATGTATGAAGATATTATGTGTCCCAAGATAATAAATTAAAAACCATTTCATCGTAGCGTATTGTTAAAGTTTAACATTTTCATAGGCTCACGGCTGATCTGATTCCGGTAACTATATGTCGTAACAGCAAAGCTTGCATCGCCACACAATACAATTATTTACACTTTCAACCTATTACACTTTATGCTAAACTAGTTTGAAGAAGAGGGCACGCTCATTGTACCCCTACTCACCTCATTAAGTTAAGGCGTGTGTCCTAGCTGTAATAGATTTAAATCTATAGTTAAAGGTCCGAAGTTTAAGTCTTAGTACCTATTCGATTTTTTACTTTGTACAGACGCCAGCACATCAAGCTACCCGAAACTATCAAATTTTCGGAGCTGGTTTAACGATAGCTGGTTTGAATTATGCTTGCAAATCATTCTGTGTTCGTGTTATACCAAATTATTCGAGAGAGACAACAGCAAAGAATATAATTACGTTATTCGATGAACATTAAGAACAAAACTATGACATAAGTAGATACATCATAAAGCAATAACACGTACGAGATTATGTTATTATCTGCAATCATATTCGGTAATAGATAACACTTTTAAAACGTATACAGTGTAACAATTTCTGTTCCCAACACATTTACGGTCTATGATGATGAAAGTGTACACATCCGACCAGACAAACAGACAAATTAACTATATCACATTACAGTACAGTGGGCGGATGACCCAGCATTAGCGTACACTGCGTTGCAAATAATTGTACGCAGACAATGAAAGGCCAAAGTTTTCTATCTTGTTTCACGCTCGTTTAAAAGATACCATCGACAACATCCTCCTCGCGATATTGTTTACAACTCAACTAAATAGACTGTGACGTTTTATTTGCTCTGCACTGTATTTGGTAATTAAAAAAACAAAGGCCTTGTGATCTGTTTGTTTTAATTCGTTAATGGGTTCAATCTTAAATTACGGTTTTAACGAACTTAGGTTATAGATGTTTGGATTTTTAAGGCAGTAAGTATGATTTTTTTTAAATAATGTTTATACATAGCGGAATAATACAGCACTTATTGAACTGTCAAAAATGTTTACATTCTATGCAATTTGTATGAAAAAATAAAGTATGAGGTCACAGATTTTTCACAGCAAGCTATAAACTTGCATTTTGCCAAACAATTGTCAATATATAAAAAAAAAAAACATAAAAGTGTTGTATTTTTGGATTCTTTTCCACATGAGAATCCTAATGGATTTTATGTTAGACCAAGTCAACTACTACCTAATTAACTGCCACTGAGCTGAAGAGAATTTATATAGCCTATATTCACAAGCCCAAAAATTTCATATAGGGCAAAGATTGACAGCAATTCCAACACTTAAAATATATCCTCGCTGCATTATGAAGAACCATTTTAACTGGAATTAAACTTAAATATAGATGACAAAAGTTATGAAAATGACGATAATAATGTTTTCAAATATGTAAAGGAAATACAAGCCAAAGTATATTATTTTCAAAGCACAGCGCAGCTTCAAGTAATCAATAGCTCGGCCTTGCTTTCGACCGCGTTTCGTCCCGCTAACCTTACTATTGCGAAATGTTGTGTATCTCTGTTGGTTCGGATGGGAAGGTCGCCAGTTCGGTTCCCAGGCGGAAACATTATGCATTGCTTAGATTAGGTTGAATGTTTGTTTTCTTTGGGTTTTGTGAGATTAATAATTATGATGTGTTTAATTTTCATGAGGAATTCAAAAAATACTTTTTGGAAAGCAATGAATTTACTTGGAGAGAAAGCCCTATACATGAATTAGATCTATTTTCCGACGGATTGGTACATTTATATAATACATTTAAATTAATTATAGATAAGGCCTTTCGTATTTTTTGATGTTTATAAGTGCTTTGGACTATCTGTTAAGTTATAACATATAAAAAAATAAAAAAAATAAATAAATATACCTATCAGTAAGACTGGTCCGTAAAGACAGCCAGATTGCCAACAAATTTACAAAAGACAGCCTGGACCTGCTAATTTAACGTCCTTATCAAAATACAGAGGAACTTCCTCATTCTTCGAACGTCATTCGACCAAATGGTTACCCATCTACAGACCGACCGCGCCACGCGTTGCTTATCCTTATGATCAATCCACACGTACGGCTTTGACTTAGCCACGAGCTTCTTCTTCGTCTATACTAATATTATAAAGCAAAGCAAAGCAAAGAAGAGTTTGTTTGTTTGTTTGTTTGTTTGAACGCGCTAATCTCCGAAACTACTGGTTCTATTTGAAAAATTCTTTCAGTGTTAGATAGCCCATTTATCGAGGAAGGCTATAGGCTATATACCATCACGCTAAGACACACGGGAGCGGAGCAGTAACCAAAGATGCGGGTGAAATGGGGACAGCTAGTCTTAAATGAATCAGAAGACTAACTATTGTCTTCAGACGTCTCAACGGTACCGTTCTACAATACTGTAGGCGAAATGAATTGAAATAAACGCTGATGATCGTCTGATAGAAAGTACGCGATAAACGACGTGTCTCGTCTGCAATGCGATAATGCGTTCACTTGCAGAGGTATGCAGCGTTCAGGGGTGGTGCAAGTAATGAAATTCTGAAGGTGGAATATACTAGTAGTAATACTATACAGATCGTGGACAATAATATGTACAGACAATAGCACATTAAGCTACTACAATCTGGCAAATTGCCTTTATAAATGATTTCATCTTTATCGCTGAAGCATATGGTTCAAAAATGCTTGGGGATTTGACAGTTTCGGGTAGCTTGATGTGCTGGCGTCTGTAAGTTTCGATTAACCGTAATACATTTTGATGTGTAATTAAATTAAGTCACCAAGGTCATTTAATTACTCATGACTGGGTGTAAAGCAAGAGGACTGTGTCAAAGACGAATGAATGTCACTAAATACAGGTGACGTCAGACAGAGAAGTATGTAAACATATTAATAAACTAGCCGTTGGTCTAGTGGTCGCAAGACGCGACTGCTGTGCACGGGGTCTCGGGTTCGAATCCCGGGTCGGGCCGAAATCGCTTTGTGGGTTTTGAGAAACTTTCACAAAGCAGCCTGGAGTCTGGAAGTTGGTGATTGATTCACCCGTGCATCGGAGAGCACGTAAATGTCGGTCCTGCGCCTGATCTCTCTCCGGTCGTGTCGGATTGCCGTCCCATCGGATTATGAGAGTGAGGGAATAGAGAGTGCACCTGTGTCTGCGCGAATGCTTGTGCACTATAATATGTCCTGCGCAGCTGGCTGATCTCCATAAATGAGAACGGCCGCCGTAGCCGACAATCGGCCTGGATGCCATCATCATCAAACTAGCTTCCGCCAGCGGTTTCACCCGCTTTCTGAGGGAAGTACTTTCCATACCCGGTTAAAAAGAAGCCTATATGTTATTCTGATGTATAAGCTATACTGTGGTAAAGTTTCATTCAAATCCATTCAGTAGTTTTTACGTGAAAGAGTAACAAACATCCATACATCCATACTTACAAACTTTCGCCTTTATAATAGTAGTAGGATTGACCCCAAATAAAAATTTTGATAAAAGATTGAAATAAAGGCGAGCTCTATAGACCCGACCATACAACAAAATTTAAGGACCTTTGCCGTTAGTAAGACCTTTATTAAGACATACACATACATTAGCGTCCAGCTTCGATCTTTATTCACATATCCGCTAATCGCTTATACCTTAAACCGCGTTTAGCTGAGTCAATGATATAAATTTGTCCTTTCTATTGAAAGCATCTTTACATAACACTTTACATCCTCTCCTATATACAGAGAAAATAATACTGTCCGTCGTGTCTTGTCGCGTGAATGAGATTAAGTTTTTTGTCGATCAAGTAATAAAATATAATAATGACTTCTGTCCATTTGTGTGTTCTTAAGTATGACAGTGATGTTTCTATTATTTACTAATGCGTTTATAAGTTATGTTGTCTGTCTTGGTATTGACTTAGATTTATGTATAACTGTTGTTTTATTAGTTTTCAATCATCATCATCCTCCTGTCTTTATCTTAATTTTATTTGGGTTATTTTACATTCTTATATTTGCCGTCATTTCAAAGTGACATCTTTTCAAACAATTCTTTAGTCATCCCCTTGATTTACATCCATCCAGATTTATGCTTGAAAACTTCCTCACAACATGATCCTCATTCGTTTGCATCGCATGCCCAGACATGATAGCCGGTTTTCACGTAGCTTTTATTGTTTTCAATCATTACTAGAAAATTATTTGAAACGAGAAAGTAGCTCTAAACTTAGTTTGTTTGCTATAGTTTATAAATCTTTCGTGTTTATTGAATATCACTTTATGAAACTATAAAGTATTGGATCATTAAAAGTTCACTTTGAAAACTGAACACAAATTAGAGTTTAAATTCTCGATTAGATTCTTAATGCCAATGGCCTTCGCGTTTATTTTGTAGATCAAAAGATTCGTACACGTTGTCTATTTTGTATGAAATTATCGTCATTATCATACGGAGCCGAACGAAATAAGGGAAGTGACGAAATAAATTGTAACAGACCAATTGATGAGTGGTGAAGTACGTTTGTGTAATTCTATCTCGTTAGTTTTGTTGCATGTCCGATTGAAAGGTTACTTTCAAGCTAATAGAGGTTCGAGTTCCAATAACGAATGAGATCCAATTGCAGTCCGTCTTTTGTCAATGTCAATCTTTATTCTATTTTGAGACTTTTGATAAAGTTAGCTGGATAGCACTTTTTGAAGGTCATTTTACAAAAGACAGAACACAAAACGCCCACTTAACCACTTCCTATGAGTTATCGTTGGGATAAAGAAATGGTGGAACAAACTCCCCAGCAGTACAATACATTGGATGCGAAGTCATGTGGGTTTGGGGCGTATCTCTCTTAGATGAAGGTGAGTCACATATTCTTGTTGTTCTAAGGAATTTGATGAAACTTTTTAAGAATTTGCGTCACGTGGTATCTGAATCGTAGAACTGTCTACTAAAGTTACATAGAACAAAATTCTAATATTATTTTAACATTTTCTAAAATTCGTCGATAAATTCTATAAGTTCCATGACCCTTCGTGACGCATACAACCTTTGCAGCGATGCCTCCATAAAAAGGATGTATCGACTTAAGTAAATGTCGATCGATTGTCTATTCGATTTACCGAAGCCAAGGATATACAAGTTAATGGATCTCGAACACTTTAATGGATGGCACTGAGTTTCGATAAATATTTTTATTTGTTTGTTTTTCGACTCGTGAGCTGTCGATAAGGTTAAATGTGTAACGATGGGCAATTGTTTTTTTAGATCACAATTGAAATGTAGGTAAGTGATGCCAGTCTAACCAAGGGGTATTGGGTTGCCTGGGTAACTGGGTTGAGGAGGTCAGATAGGCAGTCGCTCCTTGTAAAACACTGGTACTCAGCTGAATCCGGTTAGACTGGAAGCCGACATCAACATAGTTGGGAAAAAGGCTCGGGGGATTAGTATTTAAATCTGAAACTTGTCACGAGCATTCAGAAGCCAGAAAATCCGATAACCATTACTACCTAGAAAATTGTGGATTAGTGGCACTGCCCGGTCCCACACTGACGGTATGTTAACTTCGGTCTACCTAATCATACGTAAAACGTTCTTGACCGCATAATAACTTGAATTAAAATACTTTTCGTATGATAAAGCCTAATTAGCAGTTATATCTAGAGGCTGGAGTGTGGGACCCGCTCGCAAATGCATTCTGTTTCATATGTATGACGATTATGTCAAGGACTGTCATAAAATTTGGATAGAAGAATTTTCTGGTTTAATTGTTTGCTGTAATAGGTACTGTTTGTTTTTTAGCTTTAGTTGTTAATATATTATATCCCATTGGTAGTGTAAATGACTCGATAACTGTGCTTTAAAACTAGCAGATTTTTCGCTCAGTTTTCCTACACGCGGCACATTCTGAGCGGGGAAAAATACGCGCGGCAACGCTCATACGAACCGAGTGAAGCTGTGGAAACCGAGCGGAAAATATGCAAGTGGGGAAAACACTAATAAATGACTTTAGGTTCAGTCCTCGGATTTGCTAATAATTGACACAATTTTCTAAAGCGGATTTTTTTAGTATCAGGTTTAGAACAAAATCACATTTTAATTATTTTAATGGAAACATCAATAAATAAACTCGCAAGACATTTCAACTAAAAATATCCGACATAATGCCGATATACTGAGAAAAGGTAAAGAAATCATTAATAGGTATTTTTTTTTCAATCTCACAATATTACAAAAAAAACATAATTAATATGATAGAAAGCCCATGATAGATGCAAAGTAAATAAAAAGAAAAACAGCTGACAAACATTCCGTGCGCGCAAAAGTAAAATGAGTGAAAATTAATTACAATTTACGGCTGCAGGTCATTGACCCGCTGCGGCGTTGCATCGCTTCATGATTTCAATTATTCAGTGGACACTTCATAAATTGTATGTGCATTGTGCAGTATGATGTATATACATGTGCGAAAGTAATAGCTGTTCATATTTTTCTAATTGAAATGCATTTGCGATGTCTGGGGTTCGATTTTAAAACATTTTTTTTTAATATACCGGGATACCTTTTCATACACGGTTGATAAGATAGGTAGGCTATTGATTAGCATGTGTTGTGGGTGCCAATACAACTGATAAACATATACTATATATTTATAAATACATATTATTATATCACCTAGACCAAAGCCAACAAGTACATATGTTCATCACACAAATGTCGAGAGCACCGGCAATCGAACTTGGGACCCTCAGCTCGGCTGCCAACAGGGTCGTCAAAGATACTCTCTAGTATCTGGTCAATAATAATTCTTGTTAAGTCAATGCAAGCAACCAGGGGTTGGGTAGTGACCATCTAATGTCATAACAAGACTTATGAATTGGAGATCACAATGAGGCTTCAATTCTAGCACATATTAACGATGTCGCAATGTCAGACGTTCACGTTGACGTTAGAATGTAAGAAAAACGTTTTTTAGTAGAAATCAGATATGCAATAGGTAGGTGTAAGATTTCACTATTACACTAGAAACAGATCCAAATATAACAAATGACTGTGTAGAAGTTTACATCAAGATAGGGTAGCCATCACATGATTTATTGAACGTTTAAAACCTCCGTAACGAGTCTATTATATAAAACCATAAGGCTTTATTGACCTTTTGACATTACACTAACATTGATACACAAAATAATGGACCAACAGCATCAGATATGACGATTTCTATACATTCAATTTTGTCTGATGTAAAAACAGATCAATATTTATTGATCGTTTGTAACGAACCTTATTTGGCGTGAAAGTGATGTTCATTGTTTGATGTTGTTGCTTATGTTAGTAGCTTAGATGTCATTAAAGATTGCTATAGTTATATAAATTTATGGGTCGTAGGCTGATCTGAAAGATTAAGATCGGCATTCTGTATTGTGGTCTAAAGTGCGCGTCATACTTCGGTTGGTTCCGTATTGATTTATATGTATAAGTCGGCAATTCGCGTGACCAGAGGGCTATTCTTTGGTCATAGAATCAGCGTTGTCATACAACGTGGCGATGCGGCCAGTCTGGGCATGTTATACTGAACGATAGCGATGTGGAGTAGTACGTTGACGTCTTATAATACTGAATGCATAATTTTTTTCATAAAGTAGGTACAGACGCTAGCATATCAAGCTACCTGGAACTGTAATTTTTTCCCAATCAATTAAAACCATATGGCTTCAGTGATAAAGTTGAAAATCTATTAAAGAAATTTGACAGCTGGTAGATTGATGTGCTAGCGTCTGTACTTAGTTACATCAGTTACTAGTTTTTTGATAAAACAATATCTAGTTTTACTCACAATTTATAAGGCAAAAGCATCTGCTACGCTAAGGAATAGTTAGACAGAATATGATTCCTGTTATACTTACTTCTCCTAAACTTGTATCTTGGACATCAGAGAAGTGAAGGAAAACACCATGATATACGCTTATGCAGCGTCAAGATAGCGATAGAAAATTACTAGAAAACTCCTAGATGTAGTTGACTAGGTAGATGTTTTTTCATAAATTATAAGAAACCAAAGATCGCTAATTTTGAACTGATTAAGTAATATGGAAAGTCGTGGTGGCCTAGTGGTTAAAGCACCAGCCTTGCGAGTAAGAGGGTGCGGGTTCGATTCCAGGTCAGGCAAGTACCAATGTAAATCTTGTAAATTATACATACTCTCTAAGTTTATCTTGGACACCAATGACTTGAAACCTGGACTATATAGTCTGAAATCACCAACCCGGATTTAGCAAGCGTGGTGATTATCGCTCAATCCTTCTCTAAGGAAAAGGAGGCCGTGCCCAGCAGTGGGACGATATAAAGGCTGTGATGATGAAGTAATATAGTAACATAGTATTTGGTTTGGTTTACCAATCACCTTTGGATCCACAATGTCTAGATCGTTAATCATCTGCTTGCTTTAGTAATACCTGTATTACACTATAAACATTATTTGTAGAAGATTTTTGCAACATACTCGATTCACTTAGCTCGATCATTTTGGTTTCGACATTAATGAAAAACTGTGCTTGTGTGGTAAAGTGGACTATACCTACATATATATAGGGCCAGTGCAATTCATAAATCTGGGATTATTTTGTTCCAGAATTTTAATTTTTCCTTATTTTTTTATATGTCACTACTTCATGCTGTATATTGGGACACCTTTTTCACACACGGTCGGTTAGCCCCATGGTACCTAAGCTATTGATTAGCTTGTGTTATGGGTGCTAACACAACTGGTAAACTACATATATGTACTTTATACGTATTTATTCTTATAAATGCATATATTATAATACCCAGACCACAACCAACAAGCATGCTCATCTTACAAATGTCGATTCTACCGGGTATCGAACCCAAACTACACGGCTGTCCGGCGTAGTAACCACTGCGCCAACGGGGTCGTCAAATACTATAATATGTTAATTGCTACCTACATGCTATTTAGTCTGAAGTTAGCTAATTGGAAGTGTAAAACTACACTACTATTTAGTTTCTAATCCATCTTTTAGAAACGAATTTTTTTTCTGAATACTAAACCTTTAACTGCTCAGGCTTGGCCATTTTGTAAAGTCACTTTATATTCTTCATAAACTAAACACAACAATTTCAAACAATCACCAAAATTCTTACAAAACAAAACACCCTATTTTGAAACGTCCCAAATCACAAATTAGATTAATTTTCTCACGTCCCAAAATAGCTCTTATCTGGCATCGCATAAGAACTGTTTCGGATTGTGAGCGCACGCGCACAGCGTCACGCGATCACTTATATAAGTGTTACAATTATGCGTTTGCCGTGAGAACGGGTGTATGTATTGTGGTGATAAGCTATTTACACACTACTTGTTATACTTTTAATATGTAATGATTACTCTGTCTCTCATTAGAGCCTCTGAATTCGAGGCTTAATTCTGTGGAAAGATTTAAATTTTCTACATAGGAAAAGGCACATTCAGTAGCAGTATTGGTTGTCTTGGAATCCATACGTTAGTATTTCCAAATCTGGCAACCCTATTGCACTTACATCTCCTTTTTCTTACAGACTTTTTCCAAGTTAGGATCGAGTTCCAGTCTTATACAGAGGTAGCTGAGTAGGTACCACTATTTAACTCACTATTTATGGGACTTCAACTTACGTGGTGAAATAAGGGGGAATCAAAGAAAAGCCCCACCACTCAACCGCTTTGGGAAAATCAAATGTATTGATTTAAAGCGACAACACCTGAGCTCATTCACAATTGCATTAAAATTCGCGAAAGTCAACAGCAAAACAATAATTCTTAACATTAAAAAATCAAAATTAGTTGGGTAACGATTACCGACCGCCGGTAACACCGGAAGCCTTGCAGGAATGTCTTCTTAAGATCAAGGTCACTGAGTCATTGGGGCAGTTCCAAGTCGACAGCGAAGGACTTTTGTGAAAGGTAAAAGTCTGAAAGGGTAGATGTTCGAAGATATGCACAGGTTTTAAGTAAATTATATGTACACCTATGACTGGGCCAATATTTTTTGTTCCTGATCCCATAATTGGGTAAACTAGTCAAATTCATTACTTTTAATGAACTGTCAAAAACTATTACTTTCTATGCAATTTGGATGAAAATAAAAACTATAACGTCACAATTTTTTACATCAAGCCTATTATTTATTTTACTTAATTGTCAATAAAAAAATTAAACATTTTCTTTTTGATCTAGTTACCTACCCAATTATATGAATATATTTTTTATTCTAAATAAGTAATGAATGGACCATCTAACATTGAAATTATAGTACAAATCGATCCAGTCGTTCCTGAGGTTAGTGCCTTCAAGCAAGCCAGCAATCAAACAAACATATAAACAAACTTATCATATTAGTAGATTAGAGTCCACGTACAGCTGGCCGGTACAACTTTCATAGTGTGGGACGCGAGTATGAGATACGGTTGTACTCGAATCGATGGGAAGGTGGCCTTTACGCGATCGTTATAGCATGCGTACTGAGGACCGGGGCAGTAGCGTCCGCAAGCAAAGTGTATCAGTTTACTTATTAACACACTAGCTGTTACCCGCGACGTTGTCCGCGTGGGCATTTAGTGATTAAACGTTAACACCCGTACGTAATAGCGTGATAATATGTAGACTATATGTTTACCCGACCTCTTAGCTATAGTCATGCCAAGAAGCAAATGCATGCAGTACTTTTTGAGATTATCCCGGACATACATACAGATACAACAGTGACAAAAATTCTAAAATCTATATTTTTGGATTCGATATCAATTGTGGATCACGCCCCAATTATTCTTTAAAAAAAAAGAATGTACAGTTTTGACTTTTCCACGCTTTTATTATATGTATAGCTTTTGTTTATATAAATTGTTTAAAGTTCTGTATTTGCTTTAAAAATGGTTGCTAACTCAACTTATCAAATAAGTTCCAAAAAACTTTTCATTTTTAATTAAATGTCTTTGTTCATACAATTTTGACACACACCACACACAAGCAATGATCACAACAATTTAAGCTATTATAAAACATTTTCCCAATCACATCTCAAGCACATAATTACAAAATCTCGCATCAAACGTCATTTCAAAGGAACTGTTAAAACAAAAGAAATAAAACTAAATACGACAATTACTGTCGATTGTTCTGCTGACCGTACTTAATGTACCAAACTGTTTTGTCCTTGACCTTTCGCGTGAAGCAACGGCGCTCGTGTGCAGCGGGCCTAACACACACACATGCATAACGGTTGTCACGATTGCATGCACACTAAGAAGGATTTTGAATTTCGAATAGTAACATCTTTTTATGCACGAAAGTTTATTAGAATCGGCTTATTGGTTAGAGAGATTACGTGTGTGACATGCCAACGAATAGGTCAGTTTGTATAATGTAGATTCTAATCACTTTGAAACTTTTAATATATAACATACTTGCAATTAATTAAGTCGGCTTGATTGCAGGGCTTGCTGCCATTTCTCCGTGTGCATGAGGGAGGGAGGGTGGTATCTTTCCTTCCTGTGCCTGTGTAAGTGGGCGGGAGGGCGGTATTGCATGTGCATCCTGCACCCAATGCTGGTTTTTTGTCTCGCGGAATTAAAACTAGATATTCTTTTCTAACATTTATTATTATAAACTAGCTTGCACCAGCGGTTTCACCCGCGTCCTGTAGGAACAACTCCGCGCACCTGGATAAAAAGTACCTCTTAACACTGAAAGAATTTGTCAAATCGGTCCAGTAGTTCCTGAGTTTAGCGCGTTCAATTTACTCGGTGAATTTGCTGTGGAAGGCAGCATTTAAATTCTCAAACAGTTTTATGTATCTGTAAGACATCACATAAACCATTGCACCAATGGTGAGGAAAACGTCTATGATATACCATGACATGTTAACGACCACGCACACAGACACAGGCACACACGCACACACACACACACGTCAATTTCACAGCATTCCACAATAGGCGTAACGTGTGTTATTGTCTATATTTCAAGATGCTATCGGTGTACGCAGATTTATAACTGTGCGTCAACAGTTACAAAGTAATCGGTTTTACTGTCTTTATAGAACGTTTCTGTAAAGTAAAATAATATCGGGACACCTTTTCAAACGCGGTCGGTTAGCCCCAAAGTAAGCTATTGATTAGCTTGAGTTATGGGTGCCAACACGACTGATAAACTACATTATTCTTTACACAAATGATAAATAATGTATAAATACATATTATAAAACAACCGTGCCACATCGAACAAGCATGCTCATCACAAAAATGTCGACCATACCGGGAATCGAATCCAGGACCTTCAGTTCGGCAGACCGGCGTGATTAGATATTACTGCGCCAACGGGTCGTCAAAGTCGTAAGTAATAATTTAGGCATACAGTTTTCTTTGATTTAAAATTTCAAATGTTATTTTTCTAATTCAAAATATCTACGGGTAGGTATGTATGTACATACATTAAGTACTTATATAAATGACCACTCAGTATTAATAACAGATCAATAAACATCACGACATGATCTTGTAACGACGTGCTGACATTTTTTTATTTATATTAATCAACCACTTTAGATTTTAATGTCAATGTCTTAATTTAAAATCTATCTAGAAAATCCTATGTAGGCACTTATTAGTGCTTAATGTAATGTCTAGACATTTGGTAATCCAAGACCATTAACTAAAAGCTCAGAGCTAAATGCTAAGGCATGTTTTGTAATTTTTATCATTGAGGATTTGACATTGTGTTGTAAAAATAAAGTTGTTTGAATATCTATGAGTTTTATTATTTGTTCATGATTTATGAACTATTGCTTGGTTTATGATAGCATCTTTTAACCAACACGCAATTTGACCCGAATTCTATGTGGTTTCTTTCAAATCACGTTCCATCAATACATTCTGTGTGATAATGTTTACATAAAATTTCACGAATTACGATAATTAAACGTAAAAAAATGAGTAGTATGAATTTTCAGACCGTCAAAGCTTTCAAATAGCTAATAATCTAATTAAACTTATCCAATTTCCTGGAACCCATAAAAAACAAACATCACATACTCCTACATAAGCGTTCTTTCGCGAATTCAAACTATGTTACATGTAACACAATGTGGCTTAAGAGAAGCATCATTAATCGTCATTATTTACATAAGCCGCTCACACAATAGTATGGGAACGCCACGCGAAAAACTCAGGATTTTATTATAAAATTTTAATTGGGCGTTGCGTTCATACAAAGTCTATGCGTGCGGATTTCTTAAATATATAAATTTGTGGCAATTACTAGGGAAATATTTGTTGCTAAATACGTTAAATGACGCGGTTACTAAATTATTTAGTAATTATAATTATCTTGTATAATTACTTACGTTTCGTTGGGAATTAATTTTAATGGATTGATGAAGGGAGGTGAAGTGAAAGGGCTATTAGTACTACCGGCTATTATACATATTTATTTACATATATGTAGTTATGAAATTAAATATTCCTTTGGCTTTGAATTAGCTGTATTCTCTTTTCTATTGTAGCTTAAATCTTAGTGCTAGGTTTAATCAATTCATTTTCTTCGAGATTATGGTTTAAAACGTATTACTCCGTATTAGATACTAAAGCTGGCCCTTTTATAAGTCCACGTTTTATAGTGTGAGGTTATATTTTAGGCTAAAAATAATTTTACAAAGATTTCATCACTATCAAAACAATTATTTTGACCCGTGTTGAAATGTAGTTAATAAGAAGATGAGTTTTAATAGTTCAATTATAACTATCAACATAATTGCGACTTGCAATTAAAATGTCCTGCAGCGTAAAACAATTTGACCCTTAATTATAATACTTTAATTCATAAGGTTATAGTAATTTTAGTATATTTTACGTTAAAATTTGTTTTTTTATATGCAACATTTAAAATTATAATATAAATATTAATAAAGTGATTAAACTTACCAGTTTAATTTGAATTATCGTTCTGTTGATCTAGAATCAGTTTCTGAAACAAAAGAAAATAGCGGTTAATAAAAAATTGACAACCTGTCAAAGTTTATCCGACAGCAAAGAGTAGCTTTGTAAAGTGCTTGCTACAGATACTAATTACGTTAAGTGAGGTTATGAACTCGAGATCTTAATAAGTGTTCAATTCAAAATTGATTTGATACCTACAATCCTGTCAAAAGATTGTTTTTCTGTTAACTATGTTTCAGAAGACAAGATAAATTGGCAGATCCCGGCTATTATTTGTACATCTTTGACAGTGATTACGTAGTTACAGGTAGTCAGTACCCAGAAAGTATGACAACCAGTCTTACGCAGGGGTATCGGGATGCCCAGGTAACTGGTTGAGGGGGTCAGATAGGCAATCGCTCCATGTAAAGCACTGGCACTTAGCTACATCCGATTAGACTGGAACCCAACCTCTAGGGAAAAGGCTAGGCATATGGTATAAGATGATAGCTAAGCATAATGTAAGACATTATGATAAAAAAATGTCCTTTTCTAATTCAATGCTAGGGAGTGATAATGCAGTTACATAAAAACAGAAAGATGATTTCTTTAGCATAGTAACGGATCAAATGTCGATACTTGTCAAACGAGTACATTCCATTAGGATCATCTTCGTGAACACGATTTTTGTTGCTCAATTTATTTTCAGACTTAAAAGTCAAAATAACGTCAAGTTTAACCTCGATATGTATGCGATATATTATTATATAGATAGTGATGATTATATACATGAAAAGTGGTGACGGGTGGGCGTTCGGGCACTGTCTTTTGTTTTGACGTTCGAAAAGTGCTGATAAACAGCCTAGAGGCCTGTTTCATAACCTAAGAATAAGTTCCAGTTAGTATATAATATGTATTTGGTAGATAGCGGCTATTCGGAAATTGTGAAACTGGCCCTTATTTGAATAAATGAATTGGATTTTGATGAATACACGAAGAATCAGGTCGCTATTGTCTACTCTAATAGTATAAATAATATCGTCAAATTCTTTGCCATTCTACAACTGCAACTAATTCTTGTTACTAGAATAATAGCATATTATATTAATAACTTAAACGATCTTCGAATTTTTTACAATAACTAATTCAGAGTTAAAAAAAAAGCTTTTTATAAAAATAAAGACAGCATGCCTAAGAATAGTTTTAAAATAGTTTCTAAATTAAAGAAAATAACCTTAAAATGTTTTCCCGTTAAACACTTCAGTTAGTGCAGTATCTGTGTTTTTCTTCGCGCTTGGTTGCCATAGAAACCGAGATGCGTACGAGATGAAGTAACGGCAAGCGATCGCTTACGGCGAGTACGACATGCTGTTACGTCGACAATATTGAATTGTTCGCTATTATGACATTATGTCGACGGATAACTGCCTAGAAGTGATACTTAAATACTGTCATGGTGTACTACTGTGATGGTTATATCACGCGTGTTTGATTAGTTGGAGTATTGAGGAACATTAGGTCAGAATTCTGGACTGCCAACCGAAGGATGCTATTCGTTTGAATGTCACCAAATAACCAGTCAATTAGGTCACATAAGCCATAGCGTTTTTTGTTTGTTGATGTGTCTATAATTGCTACATATTATTATGAGCTTTACAAAAACATAATAATGTTAAACATCATTTGTACACAATATTTATCGACAAACACAGTAGTCATATTAGAGCTTCATCGAATTATTTTAGCAGTATACAGCTGTTGCCAGTCAGTCAGTGATAATATCGAAAATATCGATAATAATAAAAACAATCATCGACAATTAAAAAAAGGTATTATTCGAAATCCATTTGATCTCACTTTTGTCAAAACTGCTAGACGAGTCCTTACCTACACCCACATTCCTCCAGTTCTTCTATGTTTCAGGGGAAGCGAGGCTTAAACTACTATTGTCAGTATGCTATTTTATCTAATCTACCACACTATCAATGTCTTCATAATCAAAATATAGCAAAAGGCTGAATCTCATGTTCTGGAATATCCTCAACGTCTGAAAGACCTTCAGATGGAGATCAGATGATACTAATAGCTTAACGGTACCAATAGAAGAGTTTAACCTAACCATTACTTGCTCCGGTAACAAAGTCCCCTCTTTAACAAATGTAGGATTTCTTTCAAATTGCAACAGAGTAGTGGATGTTTTTCTTTTTATCTCTCATCTACATGGTTATAAATATTATCTGCGAGCCGCCATTGTCCATTGAAATGCACACTCGTATCTTACTTGTCAGCACGCAACTCTGACTTGACACCTTTTTTGTCAGAAATACTAAAGTCTGACACCATAAGCCTTGACAACAAGAAATTGTTGTAGTCATGTTTAATGATATTTTGTTATTTATTTATTCGCTACCTCTGAGAGGATACTTAAACTGTGCGTAAATACATATATCATTGTGACCTTATAATAAAAGCTAAGTTAATATTGTTTTATACCTGTATGTCTATCTTATTAAAAATTTAATCTATGAATATTGTGCTTAGCCCAAAATCTGTAAATGGCAGTTATGTAGGCGAATACTACGGTGTACTGTTCGTATTATTTCTAAGCAATTATAATAAGCGAGAACTTGTAATTGACTTTCTGTAACTTACGACTTCTTTTTTGTTAAGTTTTTATACAGCTGTACATAGTGTATTAAATAAATAAATAAAATTAGCATGACAAAGAGATCTCTGAAGATACCCTTTATAACTAACAGTAGCCTCAGAACTAAGTACGAAAACTAGTGTAAAATATGATTACATTTGCTTTCAAGAACCCGTCCCATCAATCAACAGGACAAGATGGACATCAACCAACAAAGAACTATGTTAAAACCCCCATAAAACAAATGACAGTTGTCGAAACCATAACAATGTCCCATAGGAGTGACAAAGAGCCATAAATATAAGTTTCTCGATACTCGGTACAAACCACATCGATTTGAGTAAATGGCTATTTGTTTGTAGAAATGTGCGAGAGTCTCGCGGCCTGAATGCGCACGCATTGGAGGCTTTCAATGTTAAACTGTGTGCGAAGTTTGACCTGCAGTTGACTATCCATACTAATATTATAAAACTATACATTTTGTTCGATAGTTTGAACGCGTTCATCTCAAGAATTACTGGATTGATTTGAAGAAAAAAACATTCATATTTAGATGGACTACTTATAGAGGAAGGCTACTTTTTACCCCGGTGTGCAGAGTTACCCAAACTAAATTCCTAGCAGTTGTTTTGTTAAGCCGTATTTTTGTCTTTGTTCACTCTGTAGAAAGAATCATGATCATCCTATGTGTAATAAAAAAAACTCGTTTATGAATGTCAATTTTATTCCAAGACATCAATTTCAGCAAATTAAACATTAAAAACCATTAATTAAAACTATCATTTCAAAACAACAAACCGTCACAATGAATTGCTGTAATCCTTACTTTCATCTGCGCCTGCGCATGCCGCCACGGCTGCGCATGCGATGCTTTCGCCGCATTTTAACTTGATAGCCAGCTATTAGACAGCTATTTTGCTTAGGTAATACTCGAAAATTAAACTCATTGACGGATGTTACAACAATATTTTGAAAAATTATGACCCGTAACGTTTATGTAAGGAGGTAATATGTTGTTTATGAGTCTAAATTCATGTTAACTGTTTTATGCATGTTAATGATGAATAATGTGCACATTATAGTTGTATATTAAGATGTGTCCGAAGCTGTGCTGTACAAACATAAATTACATTGCTCTATTGTCTATATTTAGAACTATCTCCACTCGAAAAAGAGCAGTGCAATTTTTCACTTTGCATACTCGTATAGGTATTATGCTAACAATTTTTATTTATTTAGGTATTAATTCATACATAGTTTAAAGTAGGAAAAAAAACAGATTAAATAAAAAATGGAATAAGAATTATTTGATTAAAACATTTTTTTCCTACCACAAATTAAAAAAAAAACAAAATACTACAGTGAATCAAAAGTCTACAGTTTCTTACTCGACTTATGAAAGACTACAGCCAACTATTAGCCTACAGTATTTTTTTACACAACCTGTATTTAAAAATCACGACTTTTAGACCATATTTCTTCAGTAAATTTTAATTTTAGTTATAATTAACCATGTCGTATGAAAATGTGTTTTCACCCATTCACAAAAGCTCTTAACACACACCTAGAAAATCTTGTCACAAATACCCGCCATATTTCATAACATACTCAATGCTTAAACATCAGCAATGCAATTTTCATAACACACTAGCTACATTAAGTTTTAAGTCCTAAACAAACTTTAACTTGGAACCTAACGAGGTGTTACACAACATTGCTTGTTTTCGACTAACACAAGCTTGCCGCGGCGTACCTACTGTTGAACACAAGCTTGCCGACACGTGTGTAATTGTTGAGCAATTGTTGTAATGGGATGTAATGCACTGTGGACATTTGTGGACATCGCTTATGGTATCACAGTGATTAACTTTAGTTACTGAGGGATAACTACATGGTTAGTGCTAACTTTGTTTTTGTGTGATGTGGTAATTGTTTCTAGTGGGCTTCAGTTTGTGTGGCTTGTGTTATGATTAATGATTTGATGGCGTTTCTTAGTGGTTTATCTTGGCTGGCATTATATTTATAGTCAAAAGCCTAGCCTGATCTCAAAAAGATGACTGTTTTAATATGGTTTTAATTTATTTACAAATGAACTGTACCTAGTAAACATAAATAACTAAAAAGCATCAAAAAACTCATCCCCATCGCTGTCTACTCTGGGAGCGTACCCAAGACGCTGGCAGCATTGCCACGTTGTATGGAAATGCTTATTCTCTGACCTAAGTAATAGCCAGCCTTTTGGTCACTGGAAGCGTCAACCAGTCAATTTAAAATTAAATATGACTAAAAAGACAAAGATAAAGGAGAAAATTTTCGATTTGTTTATGTTATACATATAAAAATGTAATTATAATGGAAAATTTTATAGCTACGGATTTAAATGCATGGTTGGATGTGCAAAATTATTTATCAGTGTTAAAAATTTGTAATTAAAAGCAAACCAGGAAAGTAGATCATCACCCAATCCTTTAGCCGATCAATCCCCTTTCCACGTGCGCTCTGACCGTGACTTTTACTGATCTGCGCGGGCGCAGCGAAGCGTGACGCGTCATATATTATGATTACATGCGTGCTATCATGTGCAGTGCATTAATAACTATACTTGTGTGCATCAGTGTGATTAAGTGGCGATAAATCTGAATGCAAGAAGAAGAAAACTAAATATTTTTGTTTGGTTTTATCGTCAATAAGACAGCTAAGTCATTGTTATGTTCTTATTAATTAAGCTTTATTGTCAGAATTATAACTTACCTACGTTATAGACTATGTATAAGTTTTATAAGATCATATTTTTCGAGAAAAATAAAACCATCACAGAAACGACATTAAAATTTATTTTATAAAAAAATATTATTATACATATTAATCTGCAAACAAAATGAAAATTTGTCATTTTTCCGAAATTGCGCACGCCAAATTAAAAAAAATAAATGAAATTAAACTTATTTTCTTTACATGCATACTACAAAAAGATAGAAAGAGATGCAACAAGTATTAGGACAATGTAAGTACAATATATAAACAAACGTATGTATGAGCATCATTAAAAACTCCACAAATATTACATTACCTATTAGTTCATCTCTCCGCGGGTAATGCGAGGTGCTCTCAATTTACCATCAGTTACGTAACCCGTACATTCTAGAGTAACCTTGCGAGAGGTATGGCCGAGTACCCTATCACCCTGCGCATGCGACGAACATAGTTATTTAGTTTGAAGATGACCCGAATAGCTCTATAGTACCACATGAGTCAAAATAAGTGCGTGTCGTGTTATCAATAAAGTTGTAGAACCAATTCTATCAAAGAAAAAAATGAGGGTGATGGTTAGACAGTCTATTCACAGAGAATATTTCTGAGTAGTATATTTTGATAACCGTGAGGTGTTCGTGGCTAGTTAAAAGCCGCACGGGTCGATCGATCATAAGGTTAAGTAACGCTTGGCGCGGTCGGTAAGTGGATGGGTGACCATCTTGTCATGACGACCTAGTTTCGGAAGGCATGCTAAATTGGTGGGTTGTCATTTGTACATCTTTGGCAGTCATTACTGGTAGCAAGAGGTAGCCCAGGTAACTGGGTTGAGGAGGTCACACAGGCACTCGCTTCACGTAAAACACTGGTACTGGGCTGCATCCGGTTAAGACTGAAAGCTGACCCCAATATAGCTTGGGAAAAGTCTAGGCAGATGATGTATTTTCAAATCGGCTTAGACAAACAAAGAAACAAATTGTGTATGACTATATGTCTAGAACTTCTTCGCTATACAGGCTATGACTCTTAGTTACCACAAAACCATCGACGCTGACCAAATATGACGTAAGTTAAATAATAAATGCATTCACAATTGTTGCATTGACACTGAATTCAGTGTTAATTTGTTTATTTACTCAAATAATAATGCAACAGCCTTGGGATCAATACCAGTAGTAATGATTAAACCAGTATATTATATTCGGTCAGTGTATGTATAAGTCATGGTGGTCTAGTGGTTAAAGGACCCGTCTCTCAAGTACCAGTGTGTGTGTTCGATTCCTTGACAAGTAAGTAACAATGTAACTTTTCTAAGCTCTATCTTTTTCTCCGATGATTGCGTAAATGTGGAGGAAAACAGCTTGAGAAAAATTAGACTTTAAATTCTAAAATTGCCAATCTGCCTTGAGCAAACGTGGTGATTAACTCTCATTCCTTTTTTGTATTAGAAGAGGTATTTCCAGTGGGTCAGTGAAAAGGCTGTATGAAGGCACGTAGGTACTCGTACCTTGACCTTACTTGAACGAAAGCAGTCGTAGACTACAGTACCTAGTCTGCATTTTTTACCTGTATCCTTCTTTATAAATTGTAAATATTATAATAAATTAAAATGTCTATTCCTGACCGCGGAAGACCTGCCAGTAAAATAAATAAAAAAATACATACTTGAGTTGGTTGTTCAAAAGAAGTTGTTCGTATCGTTGCTCAGAATAATACACGTACGTACTGGGTGCTTACGTATGTTAAAGGTAAAGATTGCCAGCTATAAGATTGAAGCCAGTAACTTGACTGTACTTCTAGTATAGACTAGTACAGACGCCAGCACATCAACCTACCTCAATCTGTAAAATTATTTTATTAGATTTTCAACCTTATTATAATAATGATATGTTGACCTACAACGTCTGTATAATGATCTTTATTGCAGCTTATGTGAATAGTAAATGAACTAGAAAAAATAAAAATATTGTTTCATTATTTTAACGTACATTTTACAAAATAAAAACTTTGACTAAATTTTTCTTAATAGCCAAACAATCCACAGTTTCTCCATCAAAAGCTTGCTACACACATACCTTCATCAATTAATTTGACATTCTTCAAAGTTACCAAAACTCGCGTGTAGCAAGCATTGTACAATTACAGGCATGTTAGCAAATACCTAGTTATTTAGTTATTTGTACGATGTTGCTGACAAAGGCTATTTATGAAAGAAACTGATTCACAAGACTTGTTGCCAATTGTTAAAGGTCAAGAAAGATTACTTTGAAAAAGTTAACGAATAATAAACTTTGAACTAGTGATATAAGGTTGGTTTTTGTATGTATTACGTACAAGTCGCTGTTTTTTTTAAGAAATTAGAGTAATTGCTAAGTTTGTTGGTCATTTTATCATTATGCTTTGTAGTAGTACTCTTCTAGAGTGACGATATGTTAAATTAATATAACTAGGTAACAAACTAAGGACCTATATTGTATGAATTATTGGTTGATTTAAATTCTTTCTCTAACCCCTGCTTGGTGGGGTCTAACTGATCCTATGTAGTAGTGTATCTTGCATGTTAATGTTTTCAAGTTAAGTGAAAAAAAAAATGGTCTGATAGAGTTAACTATAAAATATGTATACCTAAGCTTGCTATAGAAACTACTACCCAGATAAAAAGTAAGGTTATAGCCTCCCGCGATAAACGGGCTATCTAACACTGAAATAATTTTTGAAATTGGAACTGTAGTTCCTGAGATTAGTGTGTTCAAACAAACATTTCTGCTTTATACTCGTAATATTAGTAAAGATAAGCTTCTATCAGCGGTTAACTCACGTTCCCTAGAAACTACACCGCGCACCCAGATAAAAAGTAGCCTTTAGCCTCCCGCAATAAATGGGCTATCTAATACTGTAAGAACTTTTCAAATCGGTTTAGCAGTTACGGAGGTTAGCGCGTTCAAGAAAACAAAAAAACATCTCTTTTGAAAATTTCAGCTTTATAATAGGTATTAGTATACCTAAGATTAGAAATGCTATGCATTTATTTTGATGCATTTCTATTAAACATTTTATGCAGATCACTGCATGAATTACCGTTCACTTAAAACAAACAATAATTAACATAACCGTACTGAGAAAACCAGTCATTAACAATTTTAGAATGTTGCTCACTGTGGACAAACTATAAATACATTTTGAGTCAATCCGCCACTGAAACATTAAGTTAAGTATAAGTTATATAGTAGTTAATAAGTTACAATAAAAAAACATATTAAAATTTAAAAGTAAATTTCATGGGCTTAATGAGAGAGCAACAAACATCCATACATGTTTCTATTGCTTTAGTATTAGTAGAACATAGAGTAGCTATTTAAATATGACTTGAAAAACACATAATAATTGTCCTTTTTACCATCCCACTGCTGGGCACAGGCCTCCTCTCACACAGAAAAGGATTGAGTGTTAATCACCACGCTTGCTCAATGTGGGTTGGTGAATTCAGACTTTATGGTTCAGGTTTCCTCGAGACCTTTAATCAGTCATTTCTGTCTAAGATCTACTTAGAAAGTATACATAAAACTTTGAAACATTGCATTGGTACTTGTCTGACCCGGAATCGAACCCATACGCTCACACTAAGTGGATAGAGCTTTGAGCTCTGAGCCACAAGATACAAGCTGTGCTTAGTTTGTGGCTCAATGGCAACACAAGCATTGTAAAGTTACCTAGTTAATAAACATTTTTTTTAACCGCTAGGCTACCACGACTAACTGACAATACATTATGACTAACTTGAAAAACACGAAAGCTGTAAAAATAAACCCAATTACGGAATGCTTTCACATTCGCGAGACTGTCTCATTAATCCGTATAAAGATGCATCTAGCATTACGTAACATAATGCCGCTACAAGCTAAGACACTCAAATGCATTACACATTATTATTATTTCGGTAATCGTCGTGTAATCGCGTGTTTTCCTTGTTATTTCTATTGTTGAAAGTTGTTAATCTGCAAAGTGCTAAAAGTTTATTAGACTTAAGAAGAAATGTTGATATCATGTTTTTAGAAGTCGTGGTGGCCAAGTGGTTAAAGCACCAGCGTATCAAGTACAATTGTGCGGGTTCGATTTCAGGTCAGACAAGTACTTCAATGCCACTTTTCTAATTTATAATAATATGTTTGTTTTAAGTCCATTTACGACACCAATGTCTGATTAAAAATAAAGGAAAACATGTCGAGGAAATATCGACTATAAAGTCTGGAATCACCAAACCGCGTTGAGCAGGCGTGGTGGTTAACGCTCAATCCTTCTCTGTGTGAGAGGAGGTCTGTGCCCAGTAGTGGGACGATAAAAAGGCTTATGATGAAGTTTTTTATGCCAGAAATATTAGCTAGCTTTGGAATTTCACCAACATTACAATCTAAGTTACCAATTATTAGCACGCAAGCGCAGGTCGCAGTTCACTGTGGTGGCAGCATTGCGTAACTGTGGCGCCACCGGTGGTTAGCCGTTATTTAAAATCGATTAGTTTTAAATAAGATTTATTTAGTCTTTTTGAAGTTGTTGAGAGCAACTTGTTACTGTAATATTATTATCTTCTTAATTTTAGATTATAGTTGCGATATTAATTTGCTTAACAAGCTAGTTCTTGCACAAGACTTCGCTCGTATTGGAAGCTCTTTAAACAAATGTCATTTTTAAAAGGTTTTATTTAACTTGCCGTGTATGTATGATTCATTGAACTCAATTTTGAAGTAGATATATCTTCAACCGATTGAGCTGAAATTTTGTATACACGTTCAGTTTGGATGACAATGCACGATATGTTATATGACATTATTCTAAATCCAATATGGCGGACCGTCCAAGATGGCGGAGTAGTTATTTTTAATGAATTTCAACAATATAGGTATCAAATGAAAGGGCTTATTGAGAGTGACTTAAAAAATAATTTGATGTTATTCTAAATACAATATGGCGGACTATAAAAGCTTTTTAAAAAAAGATATATTTGATTATAGCACTTCATACGATGTCTATGTTTGTCGATGTGACACTGGAAACAGAGAGGAAGCGTGGAAACTAGGTATCATAGAATGGGTAGTCAGTTATGCCGAGCAATGAGGATCATGTTGTGAGGAAGGTGTTGAGTTGTCATTTCTTATCTCATAAACTGTGTACATAAATAAATTGCGTGAAAGACGATACGGCTGCAAATTTTACTTTTTTCCGTTAACAATGACAGGAGGTCAAAAACGCTAATCCTATGTCGTGTCGATTCCTAGTGTTATAGCTGGGAAGGTGGAGTGGTGATGAACGAACTTCCCAGCAACAAATTATGTTATAAATTAATGATTAAATTACTATATACCATATTTTACAATACATTTTAATTGTTATTGTTTTATGTTTAAAAAGAATGATTCCTTTGATTCTTATCTTGAAAAGATGAGTTAATCGATCCAGTTTTATAGTAAAGATTTATGTTTTTAAAATGATAATAAATATTTATTTTACTATACAGTCATACATGTATTATGTATTGTTTCTGTTGAGAGTAAACTTTAATCAGCAAACATTTTATAAGCACATAAAATAGTAAATTATTCATTTATATGTTTTACGATAAGATTTTATGTAATTTAAACTGGCTTATTGGTCTACTCGTAGTAGTCTCATAGTGTGACTGCACGGTCGCGGGTTCGATTCCTGGGTCAGGCTGTAATCGTTTTGTACGTTTTAAAAAACTTTCACAAATCAGTCCGGAGTCTGGATGTTGGTGAATCAACTGTGCATCTTTAAATTGTGCATGTTATTGTAAAAAAATATCATATAACTCTATCAACTGACTGTATTTGTTCGTCTGTCTTGTACAAACTAAGCGTTATTATTTGTATTCTGCTGAAGGACGTGCTTCTTATTATTATAACATAAAGCCACATAACGTAACTATATTGGTTTAAAAAAACATTTCCTTAAATATAATTGTTTACAAATCGTTTAAAGCTTTAAGTAAGCTAGCCTTGCATGTGAAGGTTTTCTTAATCCTTAAGTAAGTAAATAATTCCGTTAATAAGTGAAGAGAAAAAATATAAATAAAACCCTATTGGCAACTGACCACTGCTCTGCACTTGGTCACCAGAAATCTACTTGCTCCCATTTTTTCAAAATGATATGACCCCTTCTGCTGTGGGTGCAGCTGGAGGGAGTGTCAGACTCTTACTGACTAAAACCCGCTATGTTCCTTCTGGAGGCCCCTGTGTGCCAGGGCCGCATTAACTCTTGCGAACAACCCGCAGCCCCGGCTGACTCTACTTAACCCCTCAAGTGGCGGTGGTGGTACATTAATCCCAAGTTTAACCCGTAAGCGGCAGGGGTAATATGTGGAACGTAATGCGCTGTGGGAACTGAAATGCGTTGCGATTTACGCAGCATCGCGTATATTATTGTACGGGTTAAGGCATAAGCGACAACGGAGATTACCCGCACGTATATTAACTAAATTTTCTGTACCTGTTCAAAAAATAAAGGCTTTTTATCTGGATGACGAAGGCAGTTCTCTTGCACTGAGCGGAGTACTTATATTTTTTTTCTTTTAGAAATTATACACCCTATTTACATGAGTGTAAAATGGTGTAAACTGTGAAAAGGCTACAAAACTCCACCCCATCACTGTCACCAGGAGCGCTGATAAAAACCTGGCAGTTAATTGTAGCTTCAGTAGGCAAAGTGATATGCTTTCTATTTTTTCGAAAAACCTAGGTAGTGGGTAGCCATTGAGTAACGGAAAGTGTCAGCCACTTATGAAGTATCTAATTGAATAAAATATTTTTACTTTACGAGCATTAAGGTTAATTAAACAATAAATTAATCGTAATTATTTTTATTCCTCTATTTTTTAATAAAAATAATAATATTCTAATATCCGCTCATCTCTCGTACCTTGTAATACCAAATCACATGATGTTTTGCAATAATTATGTTTATTTAGCGCTCACAGAAGCGACCTTTTGGGAAATTGCCAGTCCGTCGCTTTGTACCACATGAATGACCGCCATCATTACTGACTGCCTTTGTATGCGTCTTGTATTAGTGTTGTAGGCTTATATGTTATTGATGGTCATGTCAATGTTGTATGGATCGACATTGTTCGCCATAATGGTGATGAGGGCACTTTGATAGCCCTCGCTGATGTAGATATTGTCAGTTAATGGTTTGTGAGTAATTATGTTGTAGTTTAAATTTGAAAGTGACATCGTTTTGTTGTGACTGAACATGTTTTGATATAATTATTATAAAAACAGAGAGTCTGGTCTTGCTGAGGAGTTATTCATCAGAAGGGTACTTCAAGGCCTTAGAAATAGAGGCTGGGCCTCAAAATTTATGCCATATAAAGACTGTGTAATAAAATACAGCTAAGAAGTTAAAAGCAGCACCTCAAGAAAGAGTGTGATTTGGGTTCGACTCCAGGTCAGGTCAATGTAACTTTTCTACGTTATATTATGTTCTTTTTTAAGAACATCTTCAACACAGAAATTAAGATGAAACCTATATATAAAGTCTAAGTCACCATTCCACCTTGAGCAAGTATGGTGATTAACGCTCAATCCTTCTCTATATGCAAAGAAGTCTGTGCCCAGCAGTGGGACAATAACAATGACTGGTGATGATGATGATGATAGCAAGTATATTAGCATGTAAACACGAACATATAAAATAAGTGTGCAAGTGATTCCCCACACGTAGGTGTGGACATGCAAGCACAAAGGTCGCAGGTTCAATTCTCGGTTGAACTTTGTGTTGAACGTGAAGTAAGTGCTAAGATAATAAAACGGAGTATTCTACACAATAAACAAAGTTCAAGTTGGTTTTAGCAATAAAGATATGCGATTTCTACCATACCTATATGCATATGTTGATTTATTACTTGTAGCGATTGAGTCGTTTGATTTTTAGCGAAAATCTTTGATCGAACGAAATATATTGGAGATTTTATGAAAAATATCTGAGTCATCATCTGCCTAGCTTTTTTCTATTTTGGGGTTGACTTTCTATCTAAAGGTCTACCAGCTGAGTACCTATGTTTACATTGAGTGAATTAAATATCTGATCTCCTCAACCCAGTTAGCCGGGCAACAAGATACCCCTTGGTAAGACTGGTAGTCAGACTTTCTGACTTTCGGCTACATGTGACGACTGCCAAACATGTTCTTATGATATCTGAAACCCACCAATTTAATGGACCTCATGAAACGCGGAAGAACTCGTCATGACAAGACGATCACCCATCCACGCACCACCCGTACTAAGCATTGATTAACCCTACGATCAACTGACTGCTAGCCACGAGCTGAAGAAATAATCAAAGAAAAATGTCTCAGTAGCATCCCGAATCTATATAAATCTCAATTGATAATGTCTGACCCAGGAATCGAACCCCATGCTACGCAGTACCTACTCGCAACCACTAGACCAATGGCCTACCCTTCTAAAATGATATTTTTAAGTTTTAAGTCACCAATAAGTAGTATGAGTACTTATATAATATAAATACTATTTATGAATTATGTTTACACTGCTTGTCACGCAAAATGTGACAATCATGTTTCTGTTATACAAAAGACATCAACGCGTTCTTACTTTACATTATTGATTTGAATTTTTTTTTAATGTTTCATTATTTTCTCATATTTTTATATTTTATATTTTTATCATAACTAGTCAACTTCTGAATATAAAATCTCAATCATTTTTACCCTTTTGAGGAAAACTTTCATATTTCCTAGTAGTTTTTCTTTTCTGTATGCATCAGCATCTCTAGATAGCTGACCGCATTTAGAATCCATTTATTTTCGCCATTAAGGGCAATAAAGATTATGTTTTTTCCTAATTAAATATGTAAATAAAACTATATGCAACACCGAGTCTAGAGCAACAGGAAACATTCTCCTCAATGTTTAAAGCCTTAAAGCCTATACAAAGGACATGCGCAGTGAGCGTCGCTCGAATGCGTACGCGCAGACTCGTCGTCAAGGATAACGCATAATGTCACTAGGAACTTCTCTTGGTACAATTAAAATGGTATTTTTGATTTTTATCAACAATGTTATTAATAATATGTTTTGTTTATATGTAAGATTAATGTATACATTGAAATTAATATTTCCTTTGGAACTGCGCACTGAGAAAAAAATATTATTTTGGCCTTAGCAAACTGCATACAGCGCGCAAATTTGATTACAATCGTTTAAGTAGTTTAGCAGTCCATCGCATACAAACGCGTGACACGTAATTTATATTATCATTCACCTGTTTTTTTTATATTTTTTTCAAAATATTCATCGGTCTGTACAACTAGGCTTTGCCAATACCTATCAATCAATATGTTATATATTTCCCAAAACCATTGATCATCAGCATTTTAACCGTCCCACTACTGGGCACAGGCCTCCTCTCACACAGAGAGGGAAAACAGAAAGGCTAATTAAATCTTTTAGAAAAAAATCATATATTTTTGCAGAAAATTGAAATTATGCTCCGGCGCAACCCGCCCGACGTACCTAGGGCGTTGCATCAAGCGGGGAGTGTCACCTAGCGGCCTAGATTGATTGGCGCTGCACATGCGCGCGCACGAAACTATTATTACATTATTACAACATTATGCTGGCAGTGAAAACTGAACGCGCTTGTGTAGTAGGTAACTATCATTTCTTTATGAATCTATTTTATTCTACAAAACTGGTAAAATAATGTTAAGATTTAATTGGATAATTTTTGGTGTGATTTTCTAATAAATAAAAGAAAATAAGTCAAAAACATTTTGTGTCAAGAAAGTACTAATATTTATTTATCTTATTGTTGAAAAATGACCATGTTTGAAAACTTTATATATAAAGACAAAGGTAGTCATCATCATCATCACAGCCTTTCTATCGTCCCACTGCTGGGCACAGGCCTCCTCTCCCACGAAGTAGGATTGAGCGTATTACTAAATAAAAATGGTAGTATGAGGTACATAAAAAATAAATGAAATAATTCAAGTGCCTCAAATTGGAAAACCCCATCATCACACATGCTTTCTTCATTAAACAAATAGCATGATGATATTAATTAAAGACACACGAACTAGCTTCCGTCCGTGATTTTAAGCGTATCCCGCTGGAACTAATCCGCTCACCCGGATAAAAAGAAGCCTTTGACCTTCCTCGATAAATGGGCTATCGAACTCTGAAAGGCTTCTTCAAATCCATCTAGTACAGACGTCAGCACATAAAGCTATCTTAAACTGTAAAATTTTCCCGATAAAGCTCAAAATCGATTAAGGAAATTTTACAGATTGTAGTAGCTTGATATGCTGGCATCTGTACATAATTGCTGACATGAGCGCGTACAAGCAAACAAACAAGCTCTTAAACTTCATAATATTATTATAGATATATTATCAAGTTTATAATTAACAAGAAGATAAAAATAACTTGTGCAATAGTTAAAGAGTCGTGAGAAAAAAATACACAACAGAAATCAATTGAGTACTTCCTATCTTTATTTAGAAGTGAGCTAATCAACGTAATGAGTGCTAATTAAACAAACACTTACCCGAATCGAGATCTTCACACGTTACAAATATTATCACTGTATTATGTCACTGTCACTTGCAAACACTTGAGATTTCAGACTGCTTTGAATTTGCGGGAAAAACTAAATAAAAGAGAAGAAAAAATCAGTATTGCAAACAAACATACGCAAAGAAAAAATACATTAAAAAAAATCCTAATAAAATAAACTACGATTGGTCATTTGACAATTATAAAAATATTATTATTTTATCATACGCAAATCTTGCTAAAAGTTCGCCGAAAAAAGCAAAAAGTTTTCAAATCACACCGAGAGCGTGAATCGGCATTTCTTTTAGCGATATGTTAATTGCTAACACCCAACACATATTATAGCATAGTTCCTAGATTGTATAACGGAGTCATAACGTGTGTTCAGCAAGAAGTGCCGTCTCCATACAATGCTTCCCACGGCTGCAAGTCCTACGCTTACGCAAACACATAATTAGGTTCGTTTTTCTACATCAAAACATTTGGACATTGTCTAACATGTTCGTCAAAGAAAAATTACTAGTCTTTGTGAAAAAAATTAAACATTGACCTATTGTCAGCGAGAGGTGAGAAGATTATTATAAAGGTTATATAAAAACTCGGTCAAATTATACACGAGATCTTTGATAACGATATTCTGTATACAATGCAATGCCGCTGCGTTTCTTGTGATTTTTCATTTGAAGTCATAAATAACCTCGCTGTAATATATGATTTTAGTATTTTTTTGCAATTTACATACATTTTCGGTAAAAGTTACGTCAAATTGCTAACTATAAGAGAAGAGAAGATGAAAAATACTGTAAACTGTAATCAAATTGGCAATAAGTATAATTTTATTGTTTCGAAAAGTTTTACTTTCCCTCATAAACTGTTTTACGAGATCTTATCACGAATTTGAATGTTGGTTTAAACTTATCATAGAACACAAAAATATTTTTTTAAAACACTAATGAAAAAAACAACACCCCTACACAACTTCAAAATAATAAAAAATAGCTTTAGATTAGAATTAAAAATAAAACAAAGAAATAAAAACAAATTCAAAGCAGTCCAAACTCGAAAAATCGCAAACTCAAAATGTGAAAATAAATAATAAATATAAAATTAAAATACCGAATATGTGGTAGCTTTAGAGACGCGTAAAGATGCGCTCGCGACGGTCGGCCGTCGACGAAGACTGCGCGGTGTGCGCGCGCGCAGCTGGCTCGGAGGGGCGCTAGGAGGCGGCCCGGGCATCCGCGATTGTTCTCCTTATTACTCAAACTTTATACACAGATGTACTAACGTTCCAGCCTGCTGATGTTGCAAAATTTTAGGCTTTTTAGCTAGCGATGTGACGCGGGTTCGCTTGTGAGGTGAAGCGAACTTTTGTGTGTGGTAGTTTTGATTTGTCAATTAGTAGGAACGAAAATACTAAAAACCAATTTGACGATATTCTAGAATCGGCGTTTTCAGAAATACTTTATAAATAACTTAACAAATAATACTTGAAATTGCCAATAAATATATATACATATATATTGTCTGTATGAGTGACTGTTGTAATATAATTGTTAAACACTATCCATTATTGCTCTACATCTGTGGTTCTACGTTGCATTAACTTCGATAAATGTAGTATACAGAATTAACTTAGATAAGTGGTTGAAACTTCGACGATTGAATTCAATAAATTCTTTGTATTATGTATGTATATATGTATATTAGAATTTTAAGATATGTCATCAATCTAAGTAGTATTGTTCACTTAATATAAAAAGCAGCTCACTTAGTAAGTATACCGTATTTTATAGGTCACAGAGTTAATTAGCTAATGTGTGTTTGATTCCCGCGAGAAACCAATGGTTAACTAATTTGCAACCTCAAGTTTCGACATAATACCAATAAATATAACATGCAAATAAAATGCCAATTAAACCAAAATTCTAAGTGTTGATTAAACATTGCAATTAGCAAGATTTTTGTATTAAAAGCACATTTTTTAGACTCTAATTGTTTTCGGTTCCCACAAAAGGCACACAATACGTTTCTTAGCAAATTGGAATAAAGAATGAACAATGGTCCGGCGGGCGAAGGGTCGAGTGGCGATCTTGAGGTCGCGGGTTCAAATCCTGACTCGGTAAACAATGATGAATCTACGTGGGGGATATGTCAGCTAAAAGATTAAAGGGTCATTTAGAGATCAGATTATTTTAGCAATACTACAGTAGCCGTCTCGTGAAGCTTGATTCGCTGTTTTCAGGATAATTTGTTTCTGAAATGAAAGTATGTATAACCAATGTCTATTACTGAACTTTGTCAATAGAGGCGTATTTTTTACGCATAATACAAAGTTAGTATAAGCTTACGAGTAATAGATGGAACACATAAAGGAATTAAAAAATAGACATAGTTTTATTTCATTATCACTCCTAGCCGGTGATAATATGCTATGTCTATTTATAAAAAAAATTAAAGATATGTACTGTAAAACTATAATTAATTTTAATTATTTTTAAGTAAAACTTCGAAAATCAAGCAATGCTATTGTGCACTGCTACATTATTATCTTCACAGTTGTAAATAAATAAATCAATCCTTTAAAACAATAAAATCTCTCACTCTCCCAGCAAATGAGTGGCAATTGTGAGCGCTTGACAGCTGACGGAAATATCGATCGTTTTGTTCAGTATAGTTCAAACGTGACCCATAATGTATGGACTATACATATATTGTTTAAATATGAAGTAAAGAGTAAGCTCATTACTGTTAAATATGTGTAAAATTAAAATTTGAAATAGGTATAAATAGTCGATGTATGATGTATGGGGGGAGGGTGGGTATTTTGAACCGTACACCCTCATGTCGTGGGGTCTGAATGCTCACACTCTCTGTAAAGTCCTAATTAACAGCAATAGGGAGAATTTTTTGGTATACATACTTTTTTTTTATAATAGTCTTTTTTTTTATAATATCGGTCTTGGACACCAATGACTGCATAAAGGTGAATGAAGCAATCTGAAATTGACAATTCGTCTTGAACAAGCGTTTCTTCCGTGTATAGAAGAGGCTTGCCCTTCGTCATCATCGTTTCAGCCGAAAGACGTCCACTGCTGGACAAAGGCCTCTCCCAAGGCTCGCCACCCGTGGGATACCTATTAAGAATGACTGGATGAATGACATGAATGAATATCATACAACTGATTCGTTATTAATACTTCTTCTGTAAATACCTTATTTCTATTTGTTTTAATATTTTGATGAAATAAAACATACATATTTACTTAGAGTTTTAGCTACATATCCCAAGTAATGGTTATAACCCAGGGACCGTCGAAATATTAGTACAAATATTTTTTCTAAAAATCCATCAAAAACGTAAAAACAATAGTATTTGTTCTGCCAATAGTTAGATAACACCCACCCAGCGGTTATCACGCCACTTCACTAACTGCACCTGATTTATGAGGTCTCAGCTTCAGTTCCCGGGTCGTGCAAGTCCCGCACGTAACGAGCCATAGATTGCGCGGTGTATATAGACTACGAACACCATAAAGCAAGCCATTGTTTGTATTTCGCTATAAAGAGTCGCTGTCTCCGTTTGTCTGTCTGTGGTACGTAAATAAGCCCTTGTGTGACTAACGTGTGTTGATGCAAAACTTTTTCTTATTTCCTTTACAATGTGCACGTGTGTGTTATTTAGGTGTACAAGTCTTTATATGTTAAAAATCCGAATTAATCAAATCACTAATATATAAATGCGAAAGTTTGTGAGAATGTGTTCGTTACCTCTTCACACCCAAACCACTGAATGTATTTTGATGAAACTTGGCAGTAATATAGCTCATAATTAAAATAACATATAGGCTGCTTTTTATCCGGTGCGGGAAGTTGTTTCCTTAGGAAGCGGGTGAAACTGCTGGCGCCAAATAACATTCGCGTTTGAGTAAATTTCAGTGTTTTTCGCTAAAGATTTTCCAAAATACTGCTGATGTCCATGTAGTTATTCGAATCACTGACAGCGTTGATGATGATGATGAAATCCTGTTATCCCTCATCAGGGACATAGGGCGCAGAAGATTTTTCCACTCTTTTCGATCTTGAGCAGCAAGTTCGTCTAACAGCGTTAACATAAAAAATAACAACACGTTGAATTGTTCATGTAACCTATTTTCTACATGTTTATACATTTTCAATAGCGGTGTGCCAAAACTCCACCATATAATCGTAAACATAGCGAAATAAACAAGGCAATAATTTAATCTATCTGTTCTTTACTATTTTGTCAATACAGTCTAAAAATAAACAACACACAGCCTTGAACCCTGAGTCATGCAGAAATGCACCAATCAACTCCTCAGCCCATTGAGCAACCCTTAATGTCTAATGAGCCTCCATAGTTCAGGGCCAACGTGACGCGTGTCCATCTGTCGCTGATTGGACACGCCGTGTCGTGGGCGGCGTTAGGAAATTGCCTAGGCTAATCATCGTAATATGTGATTTTAATTTGTGACTATGTGTTGTTGAGAATGTCAAGGATTGTCTGTGTGTGCGGTTTGAAATAATTGGTTGCATTTCTTCATTGTGATAAATGTTAGCTATGGGGTGACGCAGTAGCTATTTTTTTTTGTTAATTAAGTTTAGGTAAGCTTGTATGCAATTATTATTCGTTTTTTTTTAATATAATTTACTATAATCAGAGAGACGGGTATCTAGCTATAAATTGATAAAGAAATAAAAAATAGCGTTTCACCCGAGACTAGTAGGAACTACTCCGCGCACCCGGATAAAAGGCCTTCTTCGATATATGGGCTATCTTACACTGAAATATTTTTTAAATCGGTCCAGTAGTTCCTGAGATAAGCCCGTTATAATATTAAGTTAAGTATAGATTCACGCATTATACCAATATGCTTATTTGCATTATGCATTTATTATTTCAGTCCCTCCGGTTGGAGTTTAGAATAGTAAACCGAATTAAAATTCCAACAGAAATTAAACTAAACACAGTTTAACGCAACTTTAACTAAAACTTAATTAAATTGCTTTAATTTGCGGTGCAGTGAACTACCCGTCAATGTCACCGGTTTAGACGCTCGCGAAACGTAAATAAAATAACTGTTATTATGTGGATTGTGTTAAAACATCGGCCTTCGCGGAAAGCGTGACTTTTGTGAGCGCTTTTCCTGAAACGGTTTGGAAATTTATATTTATTTCGAAAAGCTATCGTCATTACATATTTTTGTAATCATATTATTATAATTTTAATTTTTCGTATACATATCAGGACTTCTATAACACTAAGCTATTTATTAGCTTGTGTTATGGGTGCAACTGATAAACTACATTATACTTATACATTTTTAAATACATATTTTAAGATAAGATAAGATAAAGATATTCGCCAAGGATATGGTGCAAAAGTTGGTAACAATTAATTTAGGTCTAACACCTAGACCACAGCCTACAAGCATGCTCATCACACAAATATCGACCGTGCTGGGTCATAGTTATATTGAAATTAATCCGCGAAGGTCAATTTCTAAAACCTAAAAACCGTTTATATTTAATTGTAGTGAACAAATCGCAGCGATTACGCAGCGGTGTCGCAAATTAGCGGAGAGATGAAAATAAATGTAATACGCAAGCTGCGGTTGACGCACAAAACTAAGGAATTTTAATAATAGGTCCAACGCAATGTCAGTAATGGGAAAAGGAAATATTTACCTTGAATTGTATTGCCGTGGAGACATGGAGGGAATGAAAACACTTAGATGCTTTATACAGTGTTCTAATTAGCCTGGTGGTTGAAGTAACATCTCGTCGAGTAGTGAGCGTGGGTTCGACTGCAGTTTACAGACTGCAGCAAGTACCAATGTAACTCTTCTAAGTTATATGAACTCCCTTTCAAGTGTATCTTAGACACCAAAGGCTGAGTAGAGGTGAAGGAAAACATCATGAGTAAACCTGGGCTTGAAAAGTCTGAAATCGCTTGAAATGCGTGGCGTTTATCTAGTTCTCGTTTCTTCTCTATTTGAGAAGAGGTCTGTGCAGTGGGACAATATAAAGTATACAATATTAAAAAAATCTAGGCCCCGCCGGTGGAAGCACCCGCATGGCTTGGGAACTATTCCGCTTAGTTTCTAAGATTAGCGCGTTCAAGCAAACAAACAAACTGAAGCTTCATAGCTGTTATAATGTATAGTTCATAGTCTGACCTTATTTATTTACAGTGCCCATTTAAATAAGTAAGGTGACTGTTTAAAATTAACTTAATTTTAACTTTAGTTTTCATCTCCACTTCTCTTACCATAAACTCATCCCGCTGTTCATTAATTTAGCGACTCGCGTATCGTGCCTCGGATCGGCCGGTAGGCGGCGCGGGAGTTGCGACACCGATGCGACGTGAGATCCTCCAACAATGTCTCTGCGCAACGCATCCGTTACGTATCGCCGCCATTTTGGAAAATTCGGGAGATAACATACGGATTTTGGTTTGGTGAAAGTTTTGGTGGCAGATTCTTTAAAAGGTGATAAGATATTGCATAAATTCTCAAAATTTTGCGCACTAAGCCTATGCGCGTGACCCGCAGTAGGCAGGACTATTTACTCTTTAGAACTGGCAATAAACATAAGGATTAGGATCTTTCCACTTAAGCACTAAGTTGAGGTTAAGCAACGCTTGGGGCGGTCGGTCGGTGGATGGGTGACCATCTTGTCTTGACAAGTTCCTCTGTGTTTCGGAAAGCACGTTAAATTGATGGGGCCCAGCTGTTATTTGAGAATCTTTGGCATTCGCTACGTGTAGTCAGAAGCCAGAAAGTTTTGTTTTTTCCAAGGGATGTAAGGTCAGTCCAGCTGCACACACAGCGGGTGAAAAAAAGGAGTTAAGATTAAGAAATGCACATGTATGACTTTTGGTTTAAATGATTACGCACTGCCCATAATGAACGGCTCCCACATACAATTATTAATGATCTCTAACCAATTGACAGATTGAAATAAATTGATAGACTTTTAATAATGATACGTAAAAAGTAGGCCGATGCGTGTAACGTAACGACAAAACAAAGGATTATGTAATTTCGAAGATTGATAACAAAAGGTGCTCGATTGGACTTCAAATATGTGCCGATGTGTAATGAACTGCACAGTCATTTAGATATCTATTAAGACAAAGAATCAATTTTCTTACAGGTTTGGCCCGTTTTGAAAGTCGTGGTGGTGTGTGTGTTAGTGGTTAAAGCACCAACCTCTCAAGTCTGAGTGTGAGGGTTCGATTCCAGGTCAGGCAAGTACCAATGTAACTTTACCAAGTCATATGTACTTTCTAAGTATATCTTGGACACCAATGACGACCAGATGGCGTGGTGGTTAGTGAACCTGCCTGCCACGCTATAGGTCGCGGGTTCGATTCCCGCATAAGTCAAACATTTGTGTGCATGAACATGGGTGTTTGACTTAGTCTGGGTGTTTCTATGTATAATATGTATGTGTTTACAAAAGAAAAGTATATAAGTATGTTTATCAGCTGTCTAGTACCCATAGTACAAGCTCTGCTTAGTTTGGGACTAGATGACGTTGTGTGAAAAAAAAAAAAAAAATAAAAAAAAATGACTGATTAAAGGTGAAGGAAAACGTTTCGAGGAAACCTGGACTATAAAGTCTGAAATCATCAACATGCATTGAGCAAGCATGGTGAATAACGCTCAATCATTCTCGGTATGAGGGGAGGCCTGTGCCCAGCAGTGGGACGAAAAAAAAAAAAGGCCAATAATGCTGGACCGTTTCAAGGTAATGATCTCAATTAGGAACGATTTCTGAACACATAATCGTTGCCTTCAAGATTAAAGTGTTTGTTTGATTTCCTAGTACTTAAAACTTAACTCATAGAAATTTAGTTCTACAATTTTTTTTTACAATTAACGAGAATGCACAACATATTATTCTACAATGAACCATGGCGGAAATTTAAGCTCAATTACCTCTACAATAGGAACCATATTCGCCTATCCAGATCTACCTAAACCCTATTCGAAAACAAAACACACTCGCCTATTGTCACACTCACTCACCTTCGCGCAACTATCAATCTATTTAATAGGTAGGAAAGCTGATCCGTTCTGCGCCGAACAAACTGACGCGCCCTCTGACCGCCCTAACTAGCTGCCTTGTTGATGTTCAATCATGCAGCTATCTCGTAGGAAGTAGCCTCCATGACCACCATTTATCTTCATTGACCATTCACACAGGAAGATGCTGTGGTGTAAATGTTTATTGATTCAGGTATTATGTGGACAGGTTCTAAGAAACTTGAAATGATGATGGTGGATTTTACTGACAGCGCAACTCGTCAAAGGTTTATCATTATTTGCATTCGTAAGCCTGTTTGCAAAGTCAACTTGTCTTTACACAGATGAGGTATTTCTTTGTGTTATGTAATGATGCGGGATGGTTTCAAAATCCTTATGTTCTTTTTATGTGAATTGATTATGTTTTAAATAGATTCATTTGAGAATTTTTTAGGTAAAATTTAGAGTATTAAACTAAACTCAAGACTAGCGAGACAGTACTACTTGGGCTGCGGGTTGTTCGTAAGAGATACCGCGGCCCTGGCACACAGGGACCTCCAGAAGGAACATAGTGGGGTTTAGTCAGTAAGAGTCTGACGCTACGTCCAGCTGCACCCTCAGCGGGAGGGGTCATTTGATGATTTCCCACGAAAAAAAAAAGACTAGCGAGACAGTAATTAGGTTTTCTTCAACTGCCTCGTTTGTCAATTAGTTGCATAGCGCGACTGTTGTCTTGGGGTAAATTCCCAGATCGGGCCGAAATTGCTTTGTGGGTTTTGAGGAACTTCCATAATGCAGCCCCAAGTCTGTAAGTTTGTGATTGATACACGCGTGCATAGGAGAGTACGTGAATGTCAGTCCTGCGCCTGGTTTCTCTCGGGATGCCGTCTCGTGTCGGATTGCCGTCCCACCGGACTATGAGACTGAGGGAATAGAGAGTGCACCTGTTTCTGCGCAAATGTGCGTGCACTATAATATGTCCTGCGTAGCTGGCTGATCTTAGAGAGACCGACCGCCGTAGACGATAATCAGTCTGGGCGCCATCATCATTAATTCATCATCTCCCGAGCCTTTTCCCAACTATGTTGGGGTCGGCTTCCAGTTTAACCGGATTTCGCTGAGTACCAGTGTTTTACAAGGAGCGACTGCCTATCTGACCTCCTCAACTCAGTTACCCGGGCAACCCAATACCCCTTGGTTAGACTGGCGTTAGACTTACTGGCTTCTGACTACCCGTAACGACTGCCAAGGATCTTTAATGACAACCGGGACCTACAGTTTAACGTGCCATCCGAAACACAGTCATTGGTGTCCAAGATATACTTGAAAGTACATACAAACTTAGAAAAGTTGCATTGGTACTTGCCTGACCTGGAATCCAACCCACGCCCTCACACTTGAGACGTTGGCTCTTTGACCACTAGGCCACCACGACTCATCATCATCATCATTAATTAGGTTTTCTTATTTAGTTTAGCCAATTATTGTCATAAGAGAGAAAAATAATATATTCAATTCATTCAGACTACCCGCTGGGTACTTAATACGAAAATTCACATGAAAATACCAATTAACACATCGTTATTGAAGCTGTTAGGCAATAGTCTAGACTTCAGACTTTCTCACGCATGCGGGTACTTCCTTGTACTTACTTTACTAAACTTCCGACAGAATTAAATATATCATATAACATAATTAAGTTAATAAGTATATATTATTATAGAAATGCTGGTGTTCGCGTGCTGAGATCTATGTAAATGATAACTTAAGAATACGTTCTGGTTTCTTATGCGCAAAAAAGTGTTCGTTGTTATTTTTGTGCGCGCACAGATGTGGGAACGCAGTGGTAGAGATGGCAGATGTCGATGGTTTGGCTGGCGAATAATAGGCAGATTGTAAGAACATTCAATCTTGTGTTGAAAATTGTTCCAGAAGTGACACGTTTTGAGAATATGATATGTAACTATATTCAAAACATAAAATTCCCATTTTTGGTAGGTGGGAAATTATCAAATGAAGTTGGTGTATAGTGAAAGAGTTTCGAAAAGGGTCATTGAACTTCAAAAATCTTTTCAACACAAAATAATGAGAATTAAATCGGCAACACTAAGCTTAGAGCCTATGCTGTCATCCACGCAAAGTATCTCGATAGCGCCAAGAAAGGTTTGCCATCAAATTTGGGTACTACATATAGGTATATTTGTCCTCTCGTAGAACTTATTGCAGCAGACAAGATCCATGCTTACTATTTCTTAGTAGTTAGTAAAGACGCCAGCACATCAAGCTACCCGAAACTATCAAATTCCCAAACAACTTTGAATAAAAAAATATTATTATATCGATATTTGCTGATGTATGACACATGCCAATACAATAGAAACATCGATGCATCAGCCGCATCACTACACACGAAAACCTCTCGGAGTTGACACGAATCTCGTAATGATCGTCATTATGACATAGTGATGCAACAGCGCCATCTTGCGGGAAGACGGTTTAACGCTTTTTGCTGATCGATAATCTGATTAAATTCATTATATTTTTGTATCCACATAAGTAGGTATGCTGCGATTTTGAGTTCTGCGTGGGACTGTGGATGTTTTGTCTCAATTTGCGTAGATAGTTAGCGGGTTCTATGCTCGTTTACATAAGTACCTGTCTAACTAGACATCACATAGGTACCTAAGCAAGTGTGTGACGGGTTTAACTAATGGATTAGTGGTATGTAATCGGAAGTGCACCTTTGATCATTAGTCGGATATTAAGTCTTACTTCGGCAAAACCCCTACGCAGTTTATCTGACCTGGAAGTGAACCTAACCACATTTTACGGTCCAGGTAGGTTCAGAAGCCAGCACATTAAGCTACTACAATCTGTACAAATTTCCTTAATAGATTTTCAACTTTATCGCAAAGCATATAGTTCAAAATTGATTGAAAAATAGTTCCTGGGGAGTTTGTTGCGCCACTTCGTCTGCCCAGCGAGAACACAAAGGAAGTGATGAAGAGACGTTTTGGGGTCTTTCTCTTGTTTTGACATTCGAAAAGTGCTAATTTATCAACCTAATTTGAATAAATGAATTTGAGTTTATTGAAATTTTCGGGTAGCTTGATATGCTAACGTCTGTACTAGCTAGTTCATAATATCGGGATCAAACTTTGACCGCCACAGTCACGTATAGATGACAAGCCAAAAAGTGCCCAGCACACCGGTCTCAAATACATGACAGACTTTTAAAGTTCAAAATTAAAAGTCAGTTTTAATCGATATAAATCCGAACTCACAACTACATATATTTATGGATAAATTCTTAGCTTGGTGCTGAGGGCACGTCTTTCTTTTTTGACGTGGCGGTCAAAAGGTTAATGAAATCAGTTTTGTCTAGTTTCTATAATACAAAGATATATCTGATATGTAGGCTTTCTCCCATCTCATCTTGATCAACATTCTTGCAAGTGTTGTAGAAATAGTTAAATATACCGAACTCAATAATTAAGTTCGTCACACACTTTAACAATGAATGTTAATCTTCGTGACGAATTGTGAATCGTAATTGATTTGTCGCGACAATTATAATTTCCAATCGGATGTAACTACAGCGTCTGGTTAAGAAAACAAAAGATTTATCTAAAAATGCTTTCGCAACACACGAATTTAACTATCGCACAAGAAAAGCTGCTCTTGATTTCTTTGAGCAGTGTTTTTTTAAGGAAAAGCACTAGAACAGTTTACTTCGCATAACTTTATTTAACTACAAGTAAATTTTGTAGTTATTTTAGCATTACATATATACTAGTCTACGCAAAAGAATGAATATCTTTTATATAAAAACAAAGCCATTTTCATTTGAAACCTATCAACTAACAAGGGACATTCATAATAGATTATTAGGTACTCGTTATCTTTCTTTAGCTATTTACATTATTACATAATTATATTTACGGGCAAAATAAATAAGAAGAAAATAAAAAAGGGCAAGTTAAAATAATGCGTTATTTTATTTAATAATAAAACAACCATCTACATCTGACGATGTAGATCGATGTATGTCAGACGTCAGTGCGCTCAGTGTGACTGACTGGTCGTAATGAACCTATCGCCATTACACGGTTATTATTAGTTAGCCATCGGTATACATCCATTATGTCATTATATATTAATTGCTATTGTGTTGGGAGATTTATGTGAATATGTGTCTGTGGTAAGTAATAAAGCTATATTATTTTTATATGTATTTTTATGTAGTTGTACGTTGGTAGGTATAGCCATTTCTAAATTGATTTGTTACACAAATTAAGATCGTATTGTATTTTTAAAAAAAGTGTATGATAAAATTTTAGTACCTATCTTTTACCTACCTTATCATTGTTATATAATTCTTCACAAAAATTTTTAGACTTCACTGATTATTAACATCAAGCCTTAAGTATACTTATTTTGATTATATTTACATATTGCACGATTTTTTAATGTAAATATTTTAATTAACATTTGTAAGTAAAGTCCTTTCTGAAAAAATAAATTTTGGTTATATTATGATTAAAAAAATAAAACAATTTTCGGTCCATAACGATAAATGAAACTTATTTTTTAAGATCCTTTCTTAAAAAATAAGTTTCATTTATCGTTATGGTTCGTACGTACGTTAACGTTCGTATATATATTTTATCATATTCATTTACAAAATGAATATGATAAAATATTTTATTGTTGACCTAGTCATCTACCCAATTGGGTAACTCACACAATGAGCCTAACTAAGTTGCTTCAGTGTTTGAGCCACGCCCTACTTCACCCATTTAGGCCGATGTAGGTGATGCGTAATTATTATTTATTGTTATCGTTTTAATTGCAGTTTCTATTTAAAGTTGATGGTGATCACCCATGTGGTCTATCGTTGCAGACCCTTGCTGCCTCATGAATTAGGTACCTAATAGCCAGAAAGTATTCGGGCAGGCATTTTAAGTGAAATGAAATGCAAAATGTGATTATCAGTGGTCGTTACAGTGTGAGCTGAATGCTGTGTAATATCGCCTAGCCTTTTCCCCAAGCTATGTTTGGGTCGGTCTTAGTTCAGTCTAACTGAATGCAGCTGAATATCATTGTTTCACATGGAGCTACTACCTAACTCCTCAACCTGGGCAACCCGGTACCTCTTGGTAAGACTGGTTGTCAAACTTTCTGAATTCTAACGAGCCATAATGCTTGCCAAAAATGTTTAAATGATAGCCAGGACACATAATTTAACGTGCCATCTGAAACACGCAGGGATTCATCATGACAAGATCACCCATCCACGGACCAACAATGCCCAGCGTTGCTCAACCTTTTGATGTATCGACCCTTGCATCTGTTACTTCGCCGAGGGCTCCAGGTTTAGCTCCAATCAAAGCTGACATAAAAACTATGCGTAGATAGCTTATTACATACGTATACTTATCTAATTATTGCGTGACCCGTAATTTAATCACTCAATATTTCGAAGATCAACCTCAACAAAAGGAATTATATCATCCACATATACGAATAGGTACCTATTACTTAATCGGACACACATTACAATTCGGACCATTGTCACTGTAAGCCTCGTATTCACAGCGGGCGCTCATTCATACTCCTCTAATTAATTCCAACGCTATCGTAACATAACTTCTTTATAAACTGATCCGAGTAATGTCCGATAGCTTACATCATGAAATTGCCGATTGTTATACCAACCAACCATACTCTTCACTTTCAAATGCTAAATAAAAATCTGCTCAAGCAAAAATAGATCTTATCACCTCACCTTAAGGTTAAGGAAGTGAACAATTTTTCGTTCAGCTAGAAAAAGCTCTTGTTTGTAGATAAATTATGGATATTTTGCTTAACTTTCGATTGGTGTTTTGGAGTGATGAGAAACTTCGGTTCCCACGGCAATGTTGCATTCTGTTGTTACTACCGTACTGCTTTGTGCTGACGTGATTGATTTGGACTGAAAGTCTAGCCTAGGCTTTAAACAATAGGTACATCTATAGAAAATGTTACGTGCCCAACGTTACCTCTGATCTTATCAATACGAACCTGTCTGTCAATGTGTCACACTCATGCTTTTGTTGCTGTATCCGGAGAGCTAATTCAGATATTTGGCGGTTAGACAACGAATTGCAGATAATAGGTAATAGTTTTATCCGGGAACTTCCCCCAAGAAACTTTTGGACCTGTTAGAAACAGTTTAACTTATTATCACCCTGAAATGTATATACCTACCTATGTAAAATGCAGAAATTAAAATTCTCTCTTAAGCGCGTCTAATCCTAGACTGAGTGTTGGATTCATATCATTATTGTCTTGGTCACAAATTTTACCGACACCAGCAGGTTAACCTACCCGAATCAGTCAAATTTTACCAATCGAATATTACCTTCGGGTACCGTGATAAGGTTGAAAATCAATTAAAGACATTTGTAGTTTGAGGAAGTTTGATGTGCTGGCGTCTGTGCTTGGCCCGTACTCGACCCAGTAGTTCCTGGGAGTGGCGTCAACTTTATAATGTCAGTACCTATAGATTAAAAATCCACTAACTATACAATTATTTTGTGCTATCGTGTGTGTAGATTAGTTCAAACATTGCTTTACATCATACAAAGCATAGGAGAGCTTCCAAGGCGTGTCGATAGCTACACTAGCCCAAGGCGGATTGGCTATTTCATTATCCCCCATTTGATCAGGTACTGAACCTATGGTAATTACGGTGGCGTGATCTGTCAACATTTTTGAAGCCCTATGCCCTATGACTGATGTCCGGGTTGCGTTGTGTAATGGAAGCCATTTCTACCAGTAATTACATTTGAACTTTGGTAAAATAGCTCTAGTGTGACACAATTGTTTAGCTCAATTATTTGTTGCTGGGTTCAATAATTTTCAACTACGAGATGATTAATTTATTTTTCGGAAGATTGAAATTTAGACCCCACCATTTCGTTCAGCTCGGGATGTCTTCATGTCTTCGAAAGTAACAGTACGGAGACGGGAGACAAAACTTCCTATATCCTATAGGCTGTTGGGTAAATGTAACAAACCGCAATTTTCTTTCTTTGCAGACACGGCATCGTCGTCCCAGTTAGTTTCTTGCAACGTAGGTTTATCTTTTCAACATACTTACTACGAGTTAGTGCTTAATTTATTTTTCGGATGATAGAAACCTAGATCCTACCATTTTTTTCTACTCCATTTTAGATGAGGATGTCTACATGTCTTCGAAAATAACAATACGGAGACAAGACTAACTGAATCCAAAAATGATGTTAGGAAAACCTGACAGATAGCAATTTTCTTTTTTGCTGACACGGCATCATCGTCCCAGTTTAAGTCTCTCTTCAACATAGGTTTATTATGGCTCTATACATAGTTCACTTACTCCCACACAAAAACTGATGATTTCAAACGGCGAGTACAGAGTTATGTCGAAACTTATCAAAGCAATCGCACTTTCCATCAGAAAGAAACAAAGCGTGGGGTCAGAGGTAGCGTTATGGCGTATTGAGTGCGCCCGCGCCGCTCGCGTGCCCACATCAATTACGTATGTGCGGTAATCGATAGCCCACGACTAATTGTTCTAATAATATTTTCTAAATAATTGATTTTAAGCTGTTCAAGTTATGCAAGACGAAAACGGTTTTTTTTAAGGTTTCTCGCTCGACTTAGTTGGACATGCTTCAAAACCATCTCCTTTCATAAAGAATTCCATTTCATACAAAGCGTCCTATTTATGAAGTAAAAAAAAATGATTATCGCCTGGGAATCGAACCCCTGGCAGTGCTATGATGACAAGCTCCATATTACTGAATAACCCTAAAGACATTTCAAGTTTTCTTTTATAAACATAAGAATTCTTAGCTTAACCATACCCAGAAAAGTTTGACCCTATAAGTATATGATTATACTTGAGGGGGATGATAAGGATACGGAGTGAGAAAGGTTGAAGAAATAAAACAACAATCTGTTCACAACACCAATTTTATTTAATTAGCTAAAATCCTTAATTGCTATTACATCAATCATCGTTAAAGTTAATTCTAAGAATAATAAGAAATACATTGCATACTGACGAATGATTCCTTATGAACACCACATATGTAAATTTAAATATCAATAAAGTAAGCTCCTAATATGCAAGGGTTTAAATAACTAGAATGTCTATAACTAGATCTTATTAACTAGACACTAGTTCCAATAAATGTTGCTAGATAAAGGAAATAGTGTGTGCATACCTCTACATACACATGCCAACTACAATCTTTTTAAATATAGATGTTAATTCAAAGTTAATTATCATAGCTAATTACCTAAAAATGGTACTTAATATATACAAGTAGTACCATTGCAATGGATTAAATATATTGATTGGTTTTTGGTTTGTATGACAATTTACATTTCAAACTGTAACTTTTAACGTAGTACTGATTTTTGAGAAGATAAGTAGTATATTATTGATAGGTAATATTGAATTATAAATATACAGGCTGATGACACGTGTCATTGAGGATTAATTTTACACGTGTTACAATTTTGTCTCGATGCGGAGACTGGGAGGTCTTATAAACTGGTCTGAAATTTCAGCCTGTAGTGTTAAGCTTTACACACAACTATGACATATTGATTACAGACACCTCTCAGTTATACATCATTCAAAATCACAGGGATGCTGTGGTATTGACTCTTACTGCTAACTTATGTCGTAGGTACCACTACACTTAGGGGCTAGACCATTACCTAGGTCACACGGTTATCATCATTTGCTCAATCATAAATGCATTACACAGTAAAGAATTACTTACGTTTTTACTACAGTACTTCCAATATCATCAGATAATTAAGACTAAGTTTGTTTATATGTTAATTGAGTAAATACGTTTATAACTAAGATTGATTGTTTATCTGAATGTTGTTATAGAGCCCAAGCCAAATACGATGTTAAAGTGCCATTATTTCTGTATTTCCAAATCCAGGGATAATATGATCATATTGAATTAAGAGCTAAATGTCCTAAGCTAAATGTCTTAACACTAAAATGCGCATAACCTAAATGGTACGTGAGAAGCTGGCATTCAATCGATACTCTCAATTCTCTCTATTCTACACATAGATGGCGCATTACACGGAGAAAAGTTAATGATAATGAATCGTTATTAGTTATCCTAACTACTACATATTAAGATAAGCAGACATATCAATGTGGTCAGTTGTCCCTGACTCATGTTAGCCTGATCTTAGAATCCAATATTTTACGCGAAGAGTCTGATCTCCGCAACCCCGGTAGTGGGAATACCGGAATTCAAGTCAGATACGACCTTGTCGCTACTCCATCATATTTTCCCATAATTAAGACATGAATAAAAAAAGATGACTGTTTAGAGAAATGTGTACTCCTTTTAATGTAAGGTTCTATGCTAAACTATATTATTGGAATATTTATCGCGTGCAATATATACAAATCACTAAGCACGGAAATTTCAAATGCTCCTTTATGCTATGCAAGAGAAGGCTCTTTCGCATGTTGAATTTTGCCTATAACTAATGTTACATCTATGAGTTGTAACGGTGGGACTAGACGGGCCATACAGCTAGTCTAGCCCCACCCTCACAGCTCCTGTATCCTTACTACCTAGACAATAGAATTATGTCGATCGGTCGGGCTAATTACCCCGCCCAGATGTTCTCAACACACTTGTCAGTTTAAGGTGACATTTTCCTGACTCGTATGTGACTTTTACTAGCCTTTACTCGGGATTCCAGTGAGAACATGAATCATAAAGATGAGCGGCTTCCGCGACCCAACTCGGGGTACATCGGCGCACGAGTGAGACTAGTCGTGGGTGGTTGTGTAAACTCTTGAGTATGAGTTAAATCTATACACGTACACTAATGAATTAATGACAATAGTATTGTTAGCCAATCACAAACGAATCCGTTGTTAATTTTAAACAATTTGATGACTGGTATTATGACTATCGAGTAACCTATACACCTGTACTTTCTGTAGGTCAACGTACCTTTCGGTTAATTTATACACGTTATTATATTAATGAATTAATATCGTCACATGTAACGAATTAACACGAAATGCCTTTATTATAGGCTTCTATTATGGACGAGGTGGTCCTGTCCTGTTTGTTAGATTTTTATTATACAAGTAGCAACATATACTTTTCTCATTTTATGCAATCGAAGTTATTTGTTTCGTCTTCTGGTATTAACCACATTAATATCGTGTATAAACATTTTGGACTTCATAATCGTCAGTATGTCGAGACATTTCCCTGACTCCTATGTGACGTCACCTAGCCTGTACTCAGAACTCCACACGAAGCGATAGGTGTGCCTTATCAGCTCCGCTTCCTTGGTAGGAGTACCGGTATTCGAGTGAGACTAGTGGGGGTAGTTTTTGACACGAAACTACCCAGTACAGCTGCCAGGTGTTCTTGTGACAGCCGGGACCGACGGCTTAACGTGCCCTCCGAAGCACGACGCAAATGTATTCAAATTAAGCATCAAGTTAATGTTAGTACGTTTTCTGACTCCTCGTATATCCCTTACACACGATGTACTTAAGTGATTAAACATCGTTCTACACATCTCGTTGGTGGAAAGCTCGCCGTATTCAATCGTTGATGCCTAAGACTACATGTAGGTAACGGTGCTATAATCGCTAAGCTGTTAGGGTTAAGTACTAGTGGGCAAATTCTATTTCTGCGACAGCACCGTGTTTTGTTTGAATGTGAAATCCACTTTAAGGAAAGTAAACATGGTTAAGGAAGCAGTTTTTGAGTGTTGCCATGAATGATTACAGAAAGAGAATTACACAAATAATATAAAGAAAGGGTTACCTACCTCCAGTTAAGCAGGTAGGCGCCTATATTTAACAAAGCTCAAACACTGTCATGCGTTTGCGGGTCGTCACAGCGCAAGCCCAAAAACCTCCTAGTCTACCTTCCAATTTTGTGTGGAACGTAACTGTAAATAATCATTTCACTAAAAAGTTAATAAAGATATTCACAGTCACTGAAACACTGAAAGTTGCTAAACTAGCTATCTTCAGGCTTTACGTTCTCAATCTTCATACACATGGGTACTATTAATGAATTAATTTATATCAACAAATGAATGTCAACGGCTTATTAATCGCATTAATATTGTGTATAAAGTTATCGTCTACACACGTGTCAGTATGTTCTAGGAACATTTCCCTGAGTCGTATGCGACTGAAGACTCAGGACTCTGGTATTTTACACGAAGCGACTGGCTTGCGCCGTCTGCCTTCCGTAACCCTCTAGTGGAGAAAGGACTGATGTCTTGTCCCCAATTAGTGGGAGCACCATTGTCCGAGTTGTACTAGTTGTGGGTAGTTGTAAATTCACAACTACAGCTGTATGGTGTTCGTGAACAGCCGGGACCGACGGCTTACCGTGCCCTCCGAAGCACGCTATAAGTAAAATTAATGTATTACGACAAATTAATTAGTCCTGCATGAACGCTAGAATACTTAGGTAATTAAAAACTTACAATTCTATGTATACAAATATAAAGGTGCGGTCAAACTCGGACGCGAGCTGAACGCGTTGCTTTAGCCGCAATTTTATCTGCATACAAATTGTAAACACGAATATGTGATGAAAACATATTGATGATGACCTTCTGTTGTATGAGGTCTTTTGCAGCAAAGCAAATCGCTGTCTTTCATGTTTTTTTTTTTTAATTACTTAAATACCATGTTTAAGAGCGGTGAACTACATACAGTCAGTATGCGATGGGCATTTCCCCGACTATTATGTAATGCCCTACTAACCTGTTCTCAGACTCCAGTATTTTACACGAAGTGTCTGGTCGGCGCCAGACCTTCGTAACCCAGCAAGTGGGAGTACCGGTCTCCGAGTCAGACTAATTTTTCGAGATTCCGAAGTCTTCCGACCTCAGAGCCTAATGACGACTGACACAGATGATCGTGTGACAACCGGGACCGACGGCTTAACGTGCCCTCCGAAGCACGAAAAATCATTTTATTAAACGTCCTGATGACATTTTTGAAATTAATTAATCGGATATTATGAAAGTTGGACGAGATATGTATATGTAAATGCCGTCGAATAGTTTTGGATTAGTCAAAAAATAAAAAATGCTGTTATAAATTTCGTTATAGAAAATACTTTTAGAATATCCTACGTTTTGAGGAGAACAAATTCTGTGAATCTAATGAGATAAAATTATATTTCAAATTAATCAATACACTCGTCACATATCTTGACGAGTCTCCCTCACTCCTGTGTTCTGACACATCATAATCAGTACCAAGTCAGGTGTTCAAACGACAGCTAGGACCAACAGCTTGACGTGCCTTCCGAAGCACGCAGACCTTTAGAAGATAAGGCCTTGATGTATTTGATGGTAAATAATCACCGCTATTTATAGGCATAGCCTTTTTTGAGACAAAGCTGGAATATCTCGGGTACACGTCATTTCACCGGCTACCATGCTTTCCGAACTAATTAGCAACGCTGCTCAGTTAAGATAAGTATAGTAGAAGTACCTTCCCGGTTTAGTTGTTGAATATTGAGATCTTTAAACTAAGATATTAAATGCTTACCTAACGTTTTTATTCAACGCGCTATATATACAGAACTTAGCACGTCGCTTTTTATATTATAATTATAAAACATCCCTCGTTATGATTCGGATAGACTCCAGTTTTGTCTATATGTACAGTTTTGCTTATTACCTAGACACGACATGATAAACAAACGTTAAGAAAAGAACAAATAACGTTTTAAGGTTTAGCCAATAAATTATGTTTGCAGTTTAATATTGATATTTCTGTTGTTCTGTGCTGAGGAATTTCTGGTCATCTAGACCAATGTTTCTTTAAATATTGCGCCTAAAGGCCAAGATACCTAATATATATAATTTTAATATTTTTGAAAATCCTGATTGAGTTACATTTTTATTTTGAAGTGTCGAGTTTCGCAGCGCCTATTCGTACGAACATAGCAATCACTCACGAGAGCTTCACTAGTTTGTACCTATCATAGCTTGCTACGTCTTCAGCTATATTGCTTCGGAAATTATTTTCAAATTAATATACTTACACAAATTATTAAAACATATTACATAAAAAGTTACATAATTCACTTCGGAATTTGTTTTAGAACTGTTAAACTCATATTATACTTATTAAAAAAATATGTTTTAAATTCAAGTAAGTAAATAAATAATCACTAACTAACCTAGTTTTATCTTAAATGCCGTGTATGTGTAATAACATTAGACAGCCATAACTTTAAACTACATTATTTCCATTTTTTTCCAACTTCTTTTTTATTCTATTACTATAGTTAAATAAGTAGATAGGTATCTCTTATAAGTAATTATAGGTGTATATAGATAACATATTATCTATATGTCAGGACGTGGAGTAGTCAATTTGAGGGGATACTTAATTGAATTTTATTGGCCAAAAGTATTCCATAATTAACTAATTGAGAATGCCATGAAAGTGTAAAAACCTACGTTTTATATAAATCCAAAGCATAGTAGTACATTTTAATCAATTAAAAATTAATGAAGATGTACATATAGAGATAAAAATAAAACTAAAAAACTTATTTTATTCAGTTGTATCCCCTTTCTTTTAACTTTAATACCACTTATTCCGACATAAAGATTTTACTCAGACCCCATTATATTATACGGAGTGACGGCTACCGCTGTCATACCCCAACCCGAGTAGTGGGAGCTTCGGGGTCTGAGTCAGACTTGGTACTCGAGGCCCCAAGAAGGTTCCCGAAGTCTCCCGACCTTGGAGCCTAGTGACGCCTGGCACAGGTGTTGGTACGCCAGCCGGGACCGACGGCTTAACGTGCCCTCCGAAGCACGACTAATTATTTCATTATTTTAATTATTTTGTGTGTGTGTGTGTGTGTGTGTGTGTGTGTGTGTGTGTGTGTGTGTGTGTTCAATGTATAATGTCAAGCGGATCACACTTTGCAGCGAAATATTATATTTTAATTTATTACCAAGTTTACTTTTGTATAGCAAGAATTATGAGATTTTTTCTTTAAAAATCAAAAATAATTTTGATAACCTTTTGAAAAATGGTGTTACAAGTACTGAATTGTTACAAATAATATTATATAGATTATTCTTGTGTTATGGAAAATGCATGCAACACAACTTGCCACATAAAACTCGCTGGAGTCCACTAAAATTAACTTAATTAATTCCTTAATTACTATTTACTAAAATATTTTGTAAATCTCTTACATATAATACTACTTTATACCCATTCACGGTAGGGATTCCCTTTCCTTAACCTATCACGGCCTGGTATGTACAGGGGCCATGTCTGACGCTTAACTAATTTTGTGACTCTGATGTATGTACCTATGTACTTTATTAATTAATGGTTATGCTACCGGCAATTTGTATCGTATTCTTTTAAATTACTCAATATGGTTTGTTTATCTAATTATCAATGTACAAACGCCAGCACATCAAGCTATTACAATTTGTCAAATTTCTTTAATGGATTTTCAACTTCATCGCTAAATTATATGGTTCTAAGTCGTTCGGGAAAATTTTACAATTTCGGCGTAGTATTTTAAAATCTGTGGTTTCGGGTAGCTTGCCGTACTGGTATTTGTACCAATATTCTGAATTAATAAGTATTTTTGATATTTTTTAAAAATCTCACCCGCTGCGCAGGAGAGGAAATTCATGACTCGTTAAAATCAAACTTATTTCTGTAGAATAAACTATTAAATATCACACTTATGTTATAAAAGCGAAAAGTGAATGTGTGCGACTGAACGGGTTTTGATTAAACTTGGTAGTGATATAGCTACAATACATCTGAATGACATCATGTAGGTGACGGTAATTCCTTCAGGAAGCGGGTGAAATCGCTGGCTGGAGCTAGTTAATTATGAAATAAACTTTGTAACATTAATATTATAGCAGACGATAATATTGTTATGGATTATATTATTCATTTTTGTATAGGTACCTACTTTTTTTACTCTAAGTCAATTTAATAAAATATTTTATATTTTAGAATACATACAATACAAATTGCCGGCAGTATATCATTTTTTACGACTAGATACGATATTAAAGTTATATATAACCAGGACTGATAAGAAAATATTGCACCATTTTTGTTGTATCAAGTAAATAAATAGTGCCCATTCTTTTTAAAACATGTAGAAACATACTGGTTGGTTTTTTAACGAATTAATTAAATTAATCTTATAACGATAATTTTTACTTAAATTATGTTCTTTATTTTTGGGATGTGTTTTATATAGTACGGAATTTTTATTTAATGTTTTTTTTTTTTTTTAACTGAACAGCGTACATAAACGATAATGCTGAGAATGCAGATTATTCACAAGAATGGTGCAACATTTTAAAACCAGTGTACACTCGGGAGCAATTAATTTGGGTCAATTACAAATTAATTGATATTTATCAACTTATGTTTTTCGGTATTCTTTGTTGTCGAATTCGTTTCTATTGATGTTGAAATTGCGACTATTGCGCAAAAAATGCCAAATACGATTCTGGGATCAAATAGTGGTAGTGGTATTATTTTTTAATTTTTTCAATAGCAGACTGTGTTTGTTAATTAAACGACTTTGAATTCGTGCTCTCCTGATAGTGATATCTTTTCAAAATAACCTACAGATATCCAATTAGAGTCTAAAAACGTACAAGGTAAATCAAACGTTAAATACACGCTGTATATGCTTTTAATCGTAATTTGAGAGTATTCTTGACTGGCCCAATTTTTTTGTCCCCAAGTGTAAAGAAAGTTTAAGACTAGCACGGATGTATGTATGTACAGTAACCGTGACGTATGCACTTAACTATTTACTCTCATTGCTGTAACTCACTCTTAAAGACATTCATTTGAAATGCTTGGCTAAACTAAGTATATTATTTATTTTGACCTATTTTATACGGATTCATATATTTAGTACCACCGTGGTCACTTAATTTTAAATAAATCAATATTTAAACCTTAGCTATCCTAAAATAATTACCTATCATCGATCTATTTTTTTTTTTGTTTTATATTTTATGTATTTTTTTGACGTTTTTTTTTATATTTTGTGTCTTTTTTTGTATTTTTGGTGTTTTGATTATTTAAAATGAAAATGAATGAATGAAGCAAATAAATGGATTATTTTGGAAAAAAAATATGTTGTTGTGTAACTGCCCAGAACTCAATAAATAAAAGTTAAAAAATGTTCAATAGTAAAAAAAGTTACCAATCATGTGTTCTTTTTCATACAAAAATAAAGTTATAAAAATACATTTTCATAATTCTTATAACTATTGTATGGTACTGTTTTCCTAAATATTTACTGTACACACTACGAGAATGAGAATCAGCCGCATTTGTGTTGGTATTATACATCTTATAACGCAAAGCGTTTATGTAATATAATTTTAAGCGATATAATTATAAATTTCCAAAAAATAAATTTTGATAATCGAAATTAATAATGTTTATTATTTAATCAACCTATATATTATTTTTTATTAAAAGAAGTTCAAAATCAACATGTCCAAAACCTAATCAAGGAAATGTGGAATGTTAAAAAATGACTTGTTGTTACACCGATACATTTATTTTCCTTTCTCAGCTTACACGAGATTTTCTTCATGCGGAAAAGCGACGTCGGTTGTTGGGCTGACAAGCTAATTAGCTACAATAGCCCTGGCAATGATGATAGATCGATCTCAATAAGGGTCAAGCGCAAAGGTACCTATAGTACGGTACCTCAAGATCCACAAGTTTGTACTGCAGAGCAAGCTGCTGGCGGATGATCTTAGCTACTTGGTTATGTCTGTGCAAATACTCGCGGTAAGCCATCATTGTTATTTTAACAAAATCTTGTAACCAGTTCTTAACAACACTACACAGTTGTAAAAAGATGCAGACGACAATAATTAGCTTTGCTGAAATGTTAAATTCTACATGCTAAACTCTATTCACCTATAACAATTTGAAAAAGGTCACAGAATACTTATTTCCTCCTCAATCCTCCAGTCTCTTCATCCCTTTAACAACGAGGGTTAAGACCCTCGTATCAACCGAATTTATGTCAAAAACAACTATAAAGTTAAGCTACAATGACATACCTACTGACAACACATGTATCTTGTCTTTACGTAGGTAAATGAAACTACAGCGACATTAACAATGAAAAAATAAATGACTGGAAGCCCACCCCAACATAGTTGGGAAAAGGCTCGGGAGATGGAGATGATTAACAATGAAAAAAATCGGCAAGTCATGCTCGCCGACAATGCTACGGTTCGCGCGAACACCCAGAGGTATCGGCACAGATACTTCACCCTTTACAACCAAACACTCCCATCCCCATCACCATATACGAAGATAATAGTGACGAGCAAACTTCACAACTTAATAATTAAATTGCATGTTGCCTACTTGTCAGGAGATTTCTCTTTGTAGAGCCCTGACCGCCGGTAGCAGAGACCATATTTTTTTAAATATATTAGGTAGGTAATGTCTGAAATAAATAATTACAATAACGACAACGTCGAATAAACGACAGAAACATCGGCACAGATACTTCACCCTTTAAAACAAATCATTTGTGAATTACAAGACAACATTATAATTACGTTGCTTGTGAAAAACCATCACGTAACCGTGATGAATAAAAACAGAGGCATCACCCCCTCCCACATCTCCACGGCTCACAGTTTTGCACAATGCCACACTTCTCAGGCACATGTGGAACACCAGGCCGCAGGCGTTCACATATTTCATCTTAAAAAAAAGGGTAAATTCAATCAAAGATAATTCGCTACAGCACAAGCAGGAGTTTAGCGAATTCTCCAACGACGACAGAAACATCGGCACAGATACTTCACTCTTGATAACAAATCAGCTTATAGAAAACCCTCACGTGATTGTGAGGAATAAAAACAGAGGCACAGCAGGCCAGGCTTTTTCATTCACATCACATATCTCATCCTTCGAAAAAGTTACGGTTCTATCAAGTTCACCTCTTATTCCAACGAGGACAGAGACATTGGCACAGATACTTCACTCTTATAACAAATCAGTAATTTATTATAAGAAAATATTGTAAAAACTGTATTTTTAAAGAAAAAATCACGTGAACGTGGCTCCGAACCCATACGGGCTGGATTAAAAAAGTGCACTAAAATCGATGCTTCAAAGTTTTATTAATAAGCACATATTTTATGCCTACGCCGTTGCTTGTCTACATAGGGACAAACTATGGCATTCAGTGCCATGCATTTTACCTCGGTATGTGTATAATATAACACTGAACTTCATAACACGATGAAACATAAGAGCATGTCACCGCCTCCGATGACCCAGGCGGGGCACAACCACCTAGGAAGATACTACAAAGTTCATCATACCCACTGACTTCAAGGACATGGCACCAAAAAAATTCGAGCTCAAGTAAAAAGAAGAAGCATCGCACAAAAATCTCTCTCACTTCAAAAACTCAGAAACATCGGCACATATACTTCATCCTTTATAACTAGCGGTCGCCCACGGCGTGATGAAAAGTATTCTATAACCTGCCCAGGAGTATGAAGAATAATTGTACCAAGTTTCATTAAAATCCGTCCCGTAGTTTTTGTTCCTATAAATAACATACAGACAGACAAAAATTTTACTGATTGCATTTTTGGCATCAGTATCGATCACTTATCACTCCCTGTTAGTTATTTTGAAAATATATTCAATGTACAGAATTGACCTCTCTAAAGTAAAGATATAGATCAGTAATTTGTTATAAGATGACATTGTAAAACCGATATTTTTGAAGAAGAAATCACGTGTACGTGGTTTCAATTATGAGAATGCAGAGGCACTTAAATCGAAGCTTCAATATTTATGTTACTTCAACCCTCACCACAAATTAGCAGCTTGTTGAAAACCCTCACGTGATTGTGAGGAATAAAAATAGAGGCCCAGCAGGCCAGGCTACATCATTCACATCACATATCTCATCCTGTGAAAAAGTTACGGTTCTATCAAGTTTAGCGCAAACAGCAATTTAGCGAATTCTCCAACGAAGACAGAGACATCGGCATAGATACTTCACCCTTCACCACAAATCAGTAGCTTGTGATACAAACAGAGGCACAGCAGGTCAGGCTACTACATTCAAAGCTACTAATTCTCCAGCGACGACAGAAACATCGGCACAGATACTTCACCCTTTACCACAAATCACCCCATCATTAAAAAGACAACAATTAATGCATTTGTTGCTTGTGAAAAACAACACCACGTGAATGTGATGAATGAAAAACAATGACTAGTGTTACATCCGCGCTCAAAAATACCAAAAAAACATGAAAATTACAGCAAATGCGCTGTTGCAGGTAATCCTACGGACATGCAGGATTCAGAATGAAAATGACAAATATCGAAGCAACCACTTCCATAAAAAAATAAATCCTGCGTATTACGGAGATGGAAGAAAAACACAACCCAATGGCTACATTTTTACAGTAATTATGGGTAAACATATCCACAGAACAGAAACATCGGCACAGATACTTCACTCTCCACACCGAACATCCTATTTACGCACGTCATGTAAACGTGAAAACCTTTCAAAAATATGAAAGAGCAAAAAAGCTTTCATATTGAAAAAAGCGAAGTAACCTATATGTTACTCACTTGAAAAATTGGATAAAATCCATTGAGATTGAAACTACAATCTCATTTGAAAAAAGTTTTAAAATCACCATCACGGTGAGAAAAAAGTAGGGTCATCCATTAGACAACCACAAACATTGAATATTTAAAAATAAGCGAGAAGCTTTGTCACTTCATTGCTACCACCAATCTCGCAGCTATCTAAGCGACAAATACACCAGGCAAAAAAGTTCCACCATAAAATTATGGAATTGTACATTCGACACATCACTGACCTGATGACAACAAGATAAAGAGGAATCAGCCAACTCTTAAGTATTTTCATGCAATGATACACTTTTAACTTAATGTTAGACAGGCTTTAATCAGATTAAATAGGTTTATGAGACGAAGTCAAGGGCCGAGGGCTGGTACTATTTATGTGTCTGCATCTTTTTACAGTTATATAGGTGTTGTGTTTAGTAAACCATCATGGGTGACTAGGTCAAAAATTAAATCCTTTATGATATACCTATGGTAAAACAACTTAAAATATTGTCACATTCATTTATCGTTTTGAAGAAAAAACTGTTTGAATATTTTTATTCAGCAAAATAACTATCAGCTTGATATGAAAAGTCTGTGACGTCATAGTTCTTGTGTTTTCATATAAATTGCATAGAAAGGAACCGTTTTTGACAGTTCAATAAAAAATATTTGAGTAGTTGCCACCTACTGTATTGTCATAACAAAAAAAATGATTGTTATCATCATAATGCTTTTTCAATGTATTTAAACCTAGTTACGCTATACCTAGTTATTACTAAAGATCTCGTGGACCTCCGCTTATGTTAAACTACTTGTTATGTGCATTTCCCACTTGGAGTGACTATAAAGCCACAATATATGTACAAATTTATATTTAATGGATTTCATGTATATACGTAGTACTGGTTAAAAGTGTTCTCAGCGTTAATGACCTGAATGGCTTAGCATGGCAACCGTAGAAACAAGTTTTGTTTACCGGAGATTGGATATAATGACAGAAAACTGACAGATTGACGTAAGATTTCTTTTGACATTTTTTGAAGATTTTTTTCTTTTCTTCGAGTGACATAAGACAAGTGATTATATCTCAGCTTATATGCCAGCTGACATATGGGATGTTGTGCGCTCTGTTGTTTAGCAATGAAATTGCAATTACTTTGGTACTAACTACTAAGAAAAACTAACTCATACTTAAATATGTTTTAAACATACATATACTAGATTCTTAATTAAATTATTATATTAATGGCTACTTGATGTACACTTCAAAGTCCTTAATTTTAATTTATATTCCAAATTTATCCTCGGCTCAGATTTTTGTGTTTAGTCCTGAAATTAATTACTATTTTTTAGAGACGATCATATCTCATGAAATAAATAAAAATAACGTTTTTTTTTATTATAATTTTCAGTTTTTCTTTTGTATGAATTTGGTAAACTGTAAACAAGAAAATGAATATTTTACGGGTCTCCAATACTTTTTTTTGTAGATTTTTCTTTTTTGATGTTAATTTTCAGAAATTCATGGTGGATCTGTTTAATTTTTTTTCAGGGCCCAAATTTTAAATAAAATTTGTAATCACCTTATACTTACATCAATTTGTTTTATTTTGTCACCTAATTATTTTTTAATTAGTTCTTTTAACACTAAACTACTCAGTTTAAAAGCATGCGTTCGTACATAATGGCTCGGTAATCCGGCTCATTCCTTATCTAAAACCTAACTAGGGGAGATAACAATAGCTTTACATACATTCTACTGTCGCATTAGTACCCACGCGGTATCGACATTTAAAACCTAAATCTACGCATCCGTAAGTACAGGCTCCATTTTATCTTAATCACCTAGATTTAAAGTGCAGACGCCAGCACATCAAGCTACTACAATCTGTCAAATTACCTAATAGATTTATCAACCTTATCACAATACCCGAAGGTTAATATTCGATTGGTAAAATTTGACTGTTGCAGGTAGCTTGATGTGCTGGCGTCTGTACATTATTGCTAAGCTTATAGGATAGACTTAATTTACTAATATTATTTACTTAGAAGTCAATATCGTGGCTAAAGTTTTTTTTTTACAGAATTATCCGCTTTTTATGTGTTTTTGTTTTTAATATACTAAACTATTATTTAAAGTTAAACCTAGATTACTTCTGACTAGTTGGCATAATTTAGGATTTAACAGTATTAATTTAAAATATACCTTTTTCGATGCAAAACGTATTGAATGTTGGTTTCGGTGTTTCTTCTTAGTGTAGTCAATAGAAAATACCGGTTTCGTCTGGATAAAAAACTATTTTTGACGTGTAAAATACATATAAAATTGATTTGCAGTGAGCTATATCGCTTTATTATATTCTTATAACAGTGTCAATTATTGTGGATTCACAAAACTCACAATATGTGGTTTATTTTTGTCGTCAAAGACAATGTAAGCAGTAAAGAAAGGGTAATGATTTTTATTTTAATCTAGTCAAATGCCAACTAATCAAAAGACGCATTTTATAATCGTAGTTGCACTTTAAATTGGACGCAGTGTCTTAAACACCCAAATCACAGACTTCACAGGTAGATGAGACAATATCACTTCTTAGATACAGACGCCAAGTACAACAGCACAACAAGCTATCACTTACTACACTTACACCAAAGTTGATTGGATTTTTTTTACTTACGTGATCGTTATGATAAGAAAGTTTCGGGTAGCTTGATGTGCTTGCGTCTGTGTAAATGTTACTTTAACTTATTTTTTACGTTTTAACTTTACCCGTTAAGTTATTGCGCCTAATAAAAAGTTGCAACTAAGATTATAGTACTTATCTAATGGCAGTGTTTTATTGCGTTAGCTCAGTGGCTCCTTTGTAGGACATTTATTTCTATGTTAAATTAGTTCCTTACCAGACCTTCCTTATTTTCTATATCATAATAACTATATGTCTGAAGCTTTTGGTATAAGGAAAGCACGTGATAGGGTCAAATTGATGACTACTAGCCAGAACTTTGGTAGATCACGACACCTGCGCAAGATATTGTAACGCCCAAGTGTATGCGCAGATACAGGTGCCTTCACTTAGCTCCATGAGACCGTTCAGAGATTAGATTAAGCTCAGGATCGAGAGTTTTAAGTGCCGACGCGCGAAGTAATTTCAATATTTAAAAAAATGGTTCGCCCATCCAAGGATTAGCGTAGTTAGTGTAATACTGGTTTATCAATTGTTGTTTTTTTTACTGTGACAAAGTAAACTGAGCGCTGTAACTTATACGGTTTAACGTGCTTTCCTAGGGACAAAAAAAGATGAGAATAATAGTTAACTAATTACCTGTTGATAATTAATCTAATTCGGTTACCACCGCTATCTACTGTATTGGTACTTGTTCGTAGCTAGTAATTTTATGTTTTAATATATTACAGGTTAGATATTTTCTTAATTATTTGCCGCCTGTGTGCCGCCTTGTATAATAGTGAACATCGGATTTAACCTAACTAAACTATTGTAAAATTACATTTTATTTCATGCGCGAGCGCAGCCGCGCCTAACAAGTAATAGGCTGTTAACACGATCCAAACCAGCCGCGGACAGAGGTGACCTCGATCCAGTTGGTGTGAAAATATACGAGACGACCAGATGGCGTGGTGGTTAGTGAACCTGCCTGCGACGCTATAGGTCGCGGGTTCGATTCCCGCATAAGTCGAACATTTCTGTGCATGAACATGGGTGTTTGACTTAGTCTGGGTGTTTCTATGTATAATATGTATGTATTTACAAAAGAAAAGTATATAAGTATGTTTATCAGTTGTCTAGTACCCATAGTACAAGCTCTGCTTAGTTTGGGACTAGATGGCGTTGTGTGAATGTGTGAAGGATATTATTATAACGTGTAGACATTGGTCGCTTAACCAGATACAGGCAAAGTCGAACGCCTTTGGACGTGCTTGGTCGAGAGCGCGTCGTTCGCGACAGGCTGTGGTCGGCCCCAACCGTGTGGATCGCTGTCGGCCGACAGGAGACGCGACCAAGGCCACCACTGTCGGCAGTCGGTTAAATAACGGTAATATTCCAAGATGTTAATTAGTATTTGTATTGTTCCAATTACCATTATCAATATACCTAAGAATATTTTTCTTTAGCCAAACATTAATTTCATATTATTATATTTTATATGTCTCTTCACCTTATTTAAATGTGCTAAACTTATTCTAATTTAGTAAATGCAAGTATCTTAATTTAGTTTTTATTATTGTTTACTGCTATGCTCTTGGCTATCTAAGGTATTTTAAAACCTGATTAATTAATTACTATTCTAACAATAATACTCACATTCGGCAACGCTTTCCAAGACTTATAGATACCTTATATGTTAATTTTTAATTAGGTAAGTGTGCGTTTAAAGATGTAAAAGCTATACAATAGCTTAATAAATATTGATAAAGATATATTTTTATCTATAAATAAAATTGATTTACAAAAAAAAGATCATATTTAGTCCAGCTTATTATAAAACGTGGTCCTAAAAAAATACCAACCTTAGTACTCAGTTTAAACCATTATCTCGAAAAAATTAATGGCCTAATCCTAGCACTTAACGCGGTACTTTTTAAAACCACGTTTTAAGGGGAGCGGGGAGTAAGTATCAGTGTGTTATTTAAATAATAATAATTCAAAAATATGGCAGCCTGATCAAAGTACCATCTGCTTTTCTGAGCAAGCCCTTATTGTATTACTTTTAAACTTAAAAAAATATTGAATTATGACTGTTTAGGATTAGCTGTTATAGCCTGCATTTCGTGCATTTATTAGATTCAAAATGATGTATCGTAGAATTTTAAAACTTTACCAATATAATGGTAGGTGTTTTTAACTGGCAATTTTAGGCACCGCACACTAGTTACATTCACCAATCATCAGTTATTTCCTTCGGAATAGCATTATTACGCAAAAATTAAACAATAGGTGATTTATAAGGTCATGGTGGCCGGGGAGTGGTTAAAGCCTTTCAAGTATCTGTGTGTGGGTTCGATTTCAGGTCAGGTAAGGAAACCTGGACTCTAATATCTGAAAACGCCTCTCGCGCACTGGTGATTGACGCTCATACTGTATGAGAATGTGTCTGCAATGGACTGTGTGAGAAGGAGGCCTGTACCCCACAGCGGGAGAATAAAAAGGCTGATATTAAAACAAAACTAGGCTACTGCATACTGAAGTCTTTAGATAGCTCTTTGATCAGACTGCTTGGGCCTCCGGTCCTCAACACGTACCGAACGACAGTAGCTACACTGTCGCCGGCTTGTGAGAGCGTGGTACTTCCCCGGTTGAGCCGGCCCGATTATATGTAGCTATTATCTTTCTTAGCTTGGCTCTACCACGTGAATACAAAATTTGCTTGCATATCGAAGCCTATGGTTCTGTGACCAGACTGATCCCTGAGTATGGAGACTGCTTGGGTCTGCAGTCCTCATCACGTAAGAATGACAGGAAGGACAATAGGTAGCCATTTTCCTCGGGTTTTGAGAGCTTGTGATTTCCTTGGTTTGAGCTGCCCCTAATAGCTATGAATTTTATTACTTTAAGTCTTCCACGTAGAAATATTTTTCAATAAGTATATTAAGTATCACTGCTTTAGGATATTGGGCAAATATTGAAACTATATATTTTATCTTTAAAGGTATACTTAGCCTTTTTTTTAACCAGTTGGTATGTAAATGATGGAGATATGAACAACAAAACATTAAGAACCTTTTCCTTTTTTGAGAAGTCGGTTAAAAATAATAATACCTACCTATGACCTACTACATTACCTCAACTTTAGCTTAGCAATACACTTAAACCTAACACTACGATGTCACCTGTAGGTATACGGATATATGCATGTACATATCAGTACGTTACTCCTTATCTTATAAAACAGAAAATATGAAATTGAAATTATCTCTTTGATTGCATTTTGAGTGGAAATTCAAAAAAAATATTCGTAGATGATATTGGAATTTGTTTCTGTGTAAAATATTCAAGAAAAATATATAAACATTATACTTAAATACATCTTATTCTATATTGCACTGGCCTTGATCTCCTAAACTAGTAAAAATATTTCAAGGTTCAGTTTAAATTTGCTTGCTTAAATCTTAATAAACTCCTCACATGCAGAGATATAATTTCTTTAATCTTTATTATTATTGTAGTTATACCTACCTTCTTATCTCTAAATTATCTACTTATTGATGCCGCATCGGGAACTTGTATTGTTTGTCTTATACAATTAATGTCTGTTTCATAGATTAGATATATGTGTACTTTCAAATACATTTAGGTACCTAATAATATTTTGATTTCATTTGATTTAGTTCGTAGTATTAATAAAAAGGCTTTTGAAAATATGTATATGAAGAAACTGAACTGTTTATCAAAATTGTTTAGTAAATAGCTAAGTTGTAGTGGTACTGATACATTTAATTAATGAATTAGTACGTACGTATACAGCAACCAGTCGACGTGATGTAGACTTTGAGTTGTAGGTATTTGTGTTGCTTCGAACGTTGTAGATGACAATTGTTGTTTTACCTGTGAATTAATGTTGCTATTAGTCGAAGTGAATTTCTATTTCTATACATATAATAAAATCGTAGAAAAGTTAAAACTGTACATTGCATATATTTTTTAAAAGAACTATTGGGGCATGATCTGCAATCGATATTGACGCCAAAAATATAGTTTTTAGAATTTTTGTCTGTTTGTCTGTATGTATGTCCGGGCTAACCTCAAAAAGTACTGCATGGATTTGCTTCAAATTTGCATGAATATAACTAAGAGGTTGGATCAACATAAAGGCTAAATATTATCACGCTATCACGTACGGGGGGGAGGGGGGTGAATGTTTAATCGCCTAATGCCCACGGACGACGTCACGGGCAACAGCTAGTATGAAATAATTTGAGTGACGTTACGGTCTCGTGTTACGTCACCCTAAAGTTAGGTTGAGCTCACATTGGAGGCGTGTGAATGAAATAATGCTGGTTGCGAGTCACGACAATGCGGCGTATGATGGTGATGCTACTGCCAACGCATACGGGACGCGGTTCGAGTATTTATCAATATCGGTGTTTGTGCTGCCCCAGTATAACACAAGTATAAAGGCACCCCTTTGTTGTAGATAACTTACCTGTAGAGAAGGTAGTAGGTAGCTCAGATGAAGTAGAAGGAGTGGGGCTGCAGCTCGAGCTGCGCCATCTTGGCGAGCAGGCGGTGCAGGCGGCGCTGCCCCGCGCCCGCCGCGCCGCCCCGCATAGGCGACAGCCACACGCACCGCGCCAGCCGCTGCGACACGTGACGCGGCATCTGTCGCCACACCACACGTCAGCCAATCAACCCACATATATACCAACAGATTTACGACACCTCAATAAATAACTCACTTCCATTACGGTTTAAAAACGTATGTAAATATGTAAAACGAACTTTTAAAACCGCTGATGTTCACTGTTGAATTGCGCATGATTTGTAAAACGTCTTTTAACGGTACTTGATCACAAAACCGTGTTCAGTTGACGCGAATTGAACACGGGTTCGTAGAATTCCTTAAAAAAAAGCGTGTGGATTTCGCGAGCCCGGTGTCGCTAGTTGTACACGTAAAGGAAAATACGCATCTGACATACCTAGATTGCCAGATACACAACAAATATTTTATATAACTTACGTTGAACAAGGGCGAGTGCAGTATGGGAGTCCACAGCGGCAGCAGCTTGTTGAGCACGGTGGAGTTGCACTCCAGCAACGACTCCAGCAGGCTCAGGAAGTGCAGGTTTACCGTCTCTGCCAACTGCACGTGACACCATAACATTCATTAGTTCCTAGATCTCCAATTTTATCCAAGCAAAAGGAGAGGCAGGTGGGTGGATCTTGGGAACTGAAGAGCTCGTGGACAATTACAACTGCTAGAGTCTGAGAAGTTTGTTACACCACTTCTTTTCAGCAAAAGCTAGAAAGTGGTGTAGTGTGGCCGTTTTGGATGTTGTCTTTTGTTCTGATTTTCTAAAAGTGAGAATTTATCAACCTAATTTGAATAAATGAGCTCGGCCAATCAAAGATTAAGATCCGCTAAGTGCGGTCAGTCTGTGGACTATCAGCTACAACGAGTCCCTCCATTCTCGGCAAGGACGTTACATTGAGGATACTGGCTGTCATACATGTTATAAAGCCTGACCACGAATCTCATCAAGGAATATTTGTTACTGAACCTAATTCAGTTGGCAAGATAGGCAGTAGCCCTATGCAAAACACTGGTACGCAGCTGCATCCAGTTAAACGCGCAGCCGATCCCGACATGGTTTGCAAAGGGCCAGGTAGGTAATAATTAGTGACTCACGACTTTAGACTGCACGGTGACTTGCAGGATGCTGGGCACGAGCTTGCACCAGAAGTCGAGCAGGATGCAGGTGGTGGTGTTGTGCGGCTCGCTGCAGGGCGGCGCGGCGGCCGCCAGCTGCTCCAGGTACAGCGTCCACAGCTGGCACAGCACGAACGCGTGCAGCAGCGCCGACATGCGCAGCGCCGCCGGCTTCGACTGCTCCACGTACGACGACATTATGGTCTGCACGCATACACAAAATTTTGCGGGATGTATACACCATACAATATAAACTCTCCTACTTGAAGTAGTAGTCGGTGTTAGCCAGGGTCGCGGTTGACTAAAATATATAGGTGGATATCACCGATTTAATTATTTTTCTACCAAAACAAACTTATACAGGATGTAAGGGACAGCCTTCCGCAGACACATAGGAGGAGCCCCTTGGGGCCAGGGTCGGCCTGGGCCGCGGATTGTTCGCAAGACAGGTACCTCCAGAAAGAACATAGTGGGTTTCAGTCAGTAAAAGCCTGACACTCCCTCCAGCTGCACCTTCAGCGGGATCACACGAAAAAAAAATCTCTCCGCAGACTGGTCATTCAGCTCCTTATTTTGGAACATATTCCACTGGAATATTTCTCAGGATTTTTTTTACACCCTGTATAAGTTACAGTAATAACCTGTATATAGTCGGTGATGTGGCAGGTGGCGTCCTGCGGCACGGGCTGGTGCAGGTGCGGCGAGTGCTGCTGCTGCTGCTGGTGCGTGCGGCTGTTGCACAGCGCCCCCATCACTAGCCACGATATCAGGCGCACTCGGGTCACGCACTCGCACACCTCGCGAGATCTGTACAACAATTATTAGATCAGATCATGAACTTGTCGCTAAATTATTGTTTTAAAAAATATAATAATAATTTATTAAGTCAAACAATAAAAGCTCAGAAGTGTATAAAAATATAAATATAAAAACAGGTTACTTTTTTTTAATTATTATTGTTTATAATTGGAATATAGTCGTTTCTGAATATGAATGTCCTCCATACAGCAGTAAGAGACTAGTAGACAAAGCATAACTAGCTTAGCGTGTTTTTGCTCTGGGTCAGATGCAGTAGGCAGGAGGCAGGAGTATAGCGTGTACCCGGGCAGCGCAGCGCTGAGCCAGGGCGTGAGGTGCCGTGGCGGGGGCGGGCGGTCCTGGCGCGCGCGCGCCTGCTCGAGCGCGAGCTCGTGCGCCACGTACTGCGCGATGCCGCCCTTCACGATGGCGCCCAGCGTGTCCTCGTTCAGGCAGATCAGGTTGCGGTTCACGATCGACTTCGACACCGAACCCTGTGAACAATGCAAACCTTTAGCGCTCAGTAGCCCAAGCACGAATTTTTGTAGGTTTCGTATCGCAAACGTATCGAGTGGTCGATACGATAACAGAGGTTGACGAAAGTGGGTAGCACAAAGCACTTTCGAATTAGTATCGAGAGCTCGATACGAAAACGTTAGTGACGTCATGCTAACGTAAGTAAGGATGAGAAAAATAGAACGAATGATCTTACAATGAACGAACAATTCGTTCAGAAACTGTATTGGCAACTAAATTAATACAAAAAATGACTGATTTAAGGGCATTTAAAACTTTAATACGGTTCAATTTATAACGCAATATAAAGAAATTGTTGAAAAAGTAAATATTCTGTTACAAAAATGGCATAATATTTCAATTGATTAACTAAAATTTCCTGTTTGATTTGATGTTATTCCTAAACGAAACACGGGCGACGAAGGCGCGAACGTCGTTCAAGGGCAACTTTTTGAAGTGAATTTTGTATCGTTACGAATTTATTTGTGTAAAGTTTCTCAGTATTTTTTATTATTTAACAATGAGAACCAGTCACCCGCAATACATAATGATGATAGAATTTATGGAAAAGTAAGTTTGGGTTTTATTATCTTAATGTATATTAGTGTTTCAATGGGATCTTTGAATATATGTTTTCTAATAATAATATATACCTATTTTTGATAAATTTAATAGAGCTGAAGTTGTTTAAAGTTGTATATTTTGTTGGATACTCGTCAAATATTATGTCAGTTATATGAAAATTGAAAAAAATAAATTGTATGAAATTGAGCTGCTTAAGTTTTAATTTACGTTAAATTTATTTTAGGCATGGAGACTTATCTAAACCCAGTGGGGGTCCTCGTGGTAGGCATTATGTGCAGCTAAAATGGAAGGAGTTAGTACTAATGCTCAATAGTGATGGCACTGGGGATTCACGGACAGAGGAAAAGTGGCGGAAGGTAAGTTGTTAAATCCTGATTCAAAATGCATGCATGCATTATGTTGATGACCCAATCATATAACATCATTGGTGATGGACTTTCTGTTATGTTTGTAAAGGTCTGGAGTGACTTAAAAAATAATGTTAAGAAGAAGTGGGCCAAAATAAATAGGTCTGCTCAGGGTACCGGTGGTGGGCCAGCAACTCAGCTGGTATTAACAGACCTGGAAAACCGGGTTTTAAATTTGATTGGAGTGCAAGCTGCTACTGGGATGCCTATATTAGAAGCTGGATTTGTACAGGTGTGATTTTTTGCTTGGTTAATAATAGTTAATTTTATCATTTTTGTTCATGGTGATGGTGTAATCTTCAAAGAATTTTTTCACTTATTACATAAGTGAAAAAATTGTTTTAAAAATTATCAGAATATTTAATTCCATAATGGAACAAAATATGGTCAAAAGTTTCACTTGTCATTAACTTACCTACCTAAGTCTATGAGTAATAAAAAAGGGTGACTACTTGTGTTCTTATTAGTATTTTGACACTTAAAATTCTTGTGTGTATGACATCAGATTGACCAACTGACCAATTTGATGATTTCTGTAGGGATATTCTAGATACTCTACATTAGGTATACTAACAGTGTGTAGCCTTTATTCACAGATTTAAAGTAAACACTAATACTCAATTATTGTTTTTTTATAGAATGTTGGAGAGGATAATTGCTTGTCGGGTGTACAAGTGGCTACTGCAGAAACTGTGGACGAATTGACCATAGTTGATGTACCGTATGAATATACACCAGTTCCTGAAGGTTAGCATATTTTATATCTAAATCATTAGTTTAGGTAATTAAAGTATAATTGTATTTTTAAATAACTACTAGTAAATAACAGACTATTTTAAAATAAGATCTTTGAGAAGGTATCTATAAAAACACATTTTAAAAAGAAAAAAATCTCAATTTTACAGATGAATGGAATACTCCGGGGACGAGTGGTCAACCTACAGTTTCTCCACCTATTCCTTCTCCAACGGCGCAGCCAACGGCGCGCACACCACCACCAGCTCCAGTGCAAACCCAGTGGCAACCGCCGAAAAAAAAAAGAAAAACCGAAGAATCGGTATTAAAAATATTTAAGGAGTGTGAGGGGAATGCTAGAGATTATGAAATAGAGCGTGATCGAATGGCAAATGAATTAGAACGAGAGAGGATTCGGCAGCGTGATGTAGAGCTTCGGTTGCAAGCTGAATGGTTGAGTTTTATGAAAGAGGGTTTAGAATTGCTTAAAACTTATTTATTGGGGGAAAAGAAGTGAATTTCTCTCATTAGGTATTCACTTCTATTTTTTAAAAGAAAACATTTTGTGTTTGTTTGGTATATAATTTTTTATTTTACTTATTAAATTTTTTGATATTATACTATATTTTTTATTCTATACCTTAGTTCGAAACCCTACTATGAAGTGAATTCATCCTACATACTAACGCGGCTCTTAAGGCTCTACCGCGTATCAAATCGTCTCTAGAACCACTGTCATGATAAGTTTCTTCTAGAGAAGAGAATGTCGAAACGCCAGATCCTGAAGAATATACTATATCATCTTCAGGATCAGCCACCTTAAAATCTAACGCTATGTTATGTAGCACGCTACAGGCCATTATAATGGCAGCACACCTCTCAGGTGTGTAGTGTAAAGTCCGGTCTTTACAAAGGCACCTCCACCTATTTTTAAGCCGTCCAAACGTATTTTCTATCATTACTCTGGCCTTTCCGTGGATGGTGGTATATTTTGCCTCTGGAGTGCCTTCTGTAGCATCTGTAATTGGTGTCATCAACCAAGGCCTTTGTGGATATCCAGAATCCCCTGAAAATATTATTTTGTTTATCAAATTAAATAATCTTGCAACAAAATGTATCATTAATAATGAGAAGTAATCTTAAAATAGTTAACTTTATTAACTTAGAACAACATACATGTAAATAACATTACCTAATAGCCACACTTGTTCATTATTCTGGTGTAAGTTTTGGATGTACCTATTGGCTTGACTGTTTTCAAAAATAAAAGCGTCATGGGTGGCACCTCCAAACTTGGCATTAACATTTAAAATTCTGCATTCACTGTCACATATCTGAAAGACATATTTTTAAATTAATAACCATATACTAAATTTTCAATTTAACACATAAATATAAATTAGTAGAGTATTATCTCACCATTTGCACATTCAGTGAGTAGAAATGTTTTCTACAGTAAAATAAATGTTCTATGTCTCTTTTGGGTGTGAATATATGAAAATGAGATCCATCAATGCATCCTACTACTCCAGGGATGCCAAACTTTGTATAAAATCTGTAAATAAAATGTATTGCAAGTAAATTTTTCTAGTAATAGGTAGCTTTTATAGTAGTGGTTATTCTATTGGCATAGTTATGATAATTATAACTTACTTGTTTTTTACAATATTTCGCTGCTCTCGTGTTGTAGGAAATTTTATAAATTGATTTAATATCAATGGATTATTTAGAGCATCAGTAACTTCCCTTACACATTTACTCACTGTAGTCTGCCCTAAATATTTAGACTCTCCTACTATCCTTTGATAGGAGCCTGTGGCATAAAATGTCAAAGCACATAGCACCTAGAAATTTAAATATTAAAAAGTTAGTTGTGTATCCTATATTACACCCACATAGTATGTATTAGTTAAAGTTTATGTATTTTTAAATTTCGCATCAATTTTTTATACTTACTTTGTGTTCCAGGCTGACCCTTTTACTTGATTGTAAACCGGATTTTTCCTTTAATTCGCGACACAGGAACAAGAATGCTTCCTTGCTTAAACGAAATCGATTTTTGAATTCGATGTCGCTAAGGTCTTCTAAATTAATTAAGGCAAAGTTCTTTCTTAATAGAACCCTCCTTGAGATTTCTCTGTAAATGTAATGATAATAAATCTACACGGTCACCTCTTTTTTATAAGTATAGGTATACATAATATGTATGTATATTTTATATGAAAAAAAAAAGAAAATATGTTTCAAAATAAAGAAAAGACAAAAATAAATTAAAAAGATAACTTTTTTTAATTTATAAAAAGCATAGTTCAAGTAAATTACTCACCCAGTTTCTCTCCGTACATTACTACTACTTTCAACAATCAATCGCGCTGCAAGATAGTAGTACAACGTACTACGTCGTGGGGTCCTTCTTGTTAATCTTAACATAATTGTAACAAAATATAAGAATTTAATCACTTTAATTATAATTAAATGCTTAAAATAGACTTCGACGAAAGTTTTCTCACTGTACAATTTTAAGTGACAAAACGTTCGTGAAACTCGAAAGCCAGCCTTCGACAATTACGATACTATCTGTCATTTTATGCGTTCGTGCTAAGTATTTTCATACAAATGGCTCAACTTACGATTCGTATTCGATACGATGACGATACGAAACTTACAATATTTGGTTCGTGCTCTCAAATTAGTTCAATTTACGCACACCAGAGGCGCTGTACCAAATTCCCATACAAAATGCTTTCGTTTACGATACGAATCTTTTTTCGATAGTGATTCGTGCTAGGGCTACAGGTTGGTGGGAGTCCCGCTAAAAAATTACATCGGAATGCTGTTCAAATGTTAGAGATTAATTAGACCAAAAAAAACATACAAAAGCAATATTGCCAACAACAAAAAATATCTGTTTGTCTGTTTCAAAAAATAAATGGATAGCTTCTAAAATGCCCAACGTATATATGCCCAGAGTATGCGATTCTCAAACGTGTTATAGCCTATTCTCATCTTCTGCTGTATTCTGTTTCACCTCTGAGAAGAGACCTGTACCCCTGCAGTGGGACAAAAGTAAGTCTGATGACTAGCGGCACCTTGATCTTGTTGAGCAGATGCGGGTCGTGCAGCAGGTCGATCATGTCGGGCAGGTGCGGCCGCATGCAGTCCACCGCGCCCGCCGCCACGTCCCGCGCGTCCCCGCCCGCGCACAGCGCCCCGCCGCTCAGCGCCGCCGGCAGCACCAGCCGGCACCCGTGCCCTGCACACGCACATCAGAAAGGTAAAACTTATAACTATTCTGAAGGTAGCAGGATGCACTTACTAAAGATGAATTCTACTAAGAACTCCCAAAACACTTTTCTTACTACTTTGCACCTGTTTTTGCAAGGAAGAAGAATCTAGAATACCCACTTAGAATCTGCATCATATACAAGTAAAGTGCGGACATATATGGAGTACTAGCTTCCGCCAGCGGTTTCACCCGCTTTCTGAGGGAAGTACTTTCCATACCCGGATAAAAAGTAGCCTATATGTTATTCTGATGTATAAGCTATATTATGGTAAAGTTTCATTCAAATCCATTCAGTAGTTTTTACGTGAAAGAGTAACAAACATCCATACATCCATACTTACAAACTTTCGCCTTTATAATAGTATATTAGGATAGGATGCACGGTGCGGTAGGTGACCGCCAGCATCTCACGAGACACACAGTGTACAGTGCACAGTGAAGTGTTACTAACATAGATTCAAGTTTATATATACTAACAATTTTGTATAATATGTATGTTAGTTTTTAAGGTATAAATATATGGGCCAATGCAACCTGAAAATAAAGTTATCTGAAAAAAAAACAGCACTTTTTGAACGTCAAAAATTACAAAAGACAGCCCCCAAAACGCCCACCCTTCACCACTTCCTATGTGTTTTTGCTGGGAAGAAGAAGTGGCGCAACAAACTCCTCAGCAACACATGTCCGTCTGTAGGTTTGAAGAACCTTTAAACATAAGTGAGACTGACCTTGCAGCACAAACTGTATGAGTATGAAGAGGTTGTCGTCGGGGATGGTGGTCTTGGTGCGCAGCGCCTGCACCAGCTCGAAGACGAGCACGCGGCACACCAGCAGCTTGTCGCGGTCGCGCCCGAACACCCGCGTGCACGCCGCGCTCAGCTCGGTGATCACTGACAGCTTCAGCACGAAGTTCTGGACGCCGTAGCTGATGATCTTCGTGATTGGTTCCAGTATACTCTGTTGGAAATATTCAACATAAATATGTTTGCTATACGGTTAAGGAAGGTACGAAAGGCTACAAGAATTGTTAAGAAAGGAAGATAAATTGCGATTTTCGTGGCTGCGGGTTATTCCCAAAAGTTACCATGGCCCTGACACACAAAGACCTTCAGAAGGAACCTAGTGGGATTTAGTCAGGAAAAGTCTGAAACTCCCTCCAGCTGCACCCTCAGAGGGAAATTACACCCACTTGATCATTTCTCAAGGTAAAAAACGCTCCCTAACGTCATAAAATAATAAGGTCGAGGCTACAACAATCTGTAAAATTTCATTAATGGATTTTCAACCTTATGGCTAAAGCATAAAGTTCGAAGTTGATTGGGAAAATTTTACTGCTTCGGGTAGCCTGATTTGCTGGCGTCTGTACCCTAGCAGTATCAGGTCTCACATAAACTTCTTTCAAAACTGTTGCTGACTGTACATTGCAGTGTTGCCAGCTAAGACAGTTACCTTATGCTGTGCAGCGGCAGGTATCTTGAGCGCGGCAGTGGCAGCCCGCAGCAGCGGCAGCACGTCGTCGATCTGCGGCAGCAGCAGCGCCGCCGAGCGCAGCAGCGCCTCCAGCTGCTGCACGAGCGCGGCGCACGCCGACAGCGGGCCCAGGGCCTCGGGCGCCAGGCACTCCAGGTACATCGCTATGTTGCCCGCTATCACTGTTATTTGCTGTTTAATAATAAATATGCAATGTAGTTAAAAAAATACCTTATTTAAGATTTTTTTTCTAAACCGTATTAGACCACACAAGTTCTTATACTGGGTGTAACGGAAACGGGTTTTATCGAATTTCGTATTTCTTTTTCAGTTGAAAGTTGTTTGGTTTTACGAGTACATCGTTACACCGATTTATTGTTTTAACAGGCTAATATCAGGAACTACTGGACCAACCAGAAGGAAGCAGCCAACTACTGCGGCGCAAAGTTATGTAACATGAGTTATACTTACATCGACCGGCAGAGTTTTCTTGGAGTTAAGATGTTCGACGACCAGCTGCAGCGGCCCGCACGGGTACAGCTCGTTGAAGTCCACGAACGCTTGCGCGATGCTCTTGAAGAACATCTGGCGCTGTTTTTCTATTGGAAGTTGAGGAAAGACTTTATCAAGCTATGCAAGAATCATAGAATATGAATGGACTCTCCATCGTCTTATTTATTGCACCGTCATCTCAAATGTGAGTGTGTGGGTTCGATTCCAGGTCATATGAGTACCAATGTAGCTTTACTAAGTTACAGGTGCGCACTTTCTAAGTATATCTTGGACTCCAATGACTGAGTAAATGTGAAGGAAAACATCTCGAGGGAAACCTGGACTATAAAGTCTGAAATCACCTACATGTATTGAGCAAGCTTGGTGAATAACTCTCAATTCTTCTCTGTGTGACAGGAAGCCCAACAGAGGGATGATAAAAAGGCGGATATTGATGACGATTGCCTCTCGCCCTTTAACCACCTCACTTGATAAAGGACAACGCCCTTAAATACAACAGCATCAGGAACACTAACCTGGAGTTCTCTGCAGGAATATTTGTAGGAAGACGTTATTTGGCGCGAGCTGATGCAGCACGCAGCGCAGGAACTGGTGCGCTACGAAGACGGCGCTGCCGGGCAGGCGGGTGTTCGTCTCCGCCTGCCACGAGTAGTTCCCTAGTTGTACCACCCTGAGAACATTTTTGGGGTATTAGTTGAAGATGATCTTATCATGGTGACGTTAAGCAGTGCAAAGTTTAATCCGTTTCTGGACAATATGAACAGTTTCCACTTCACAAGCAATACGTGTATGGTCGATAAGGAGCAGTAAGTATCGGTACTATGGTAAAATGGTTATTTGGCTGGGAAGTTTAATGCCAAGTTCAGATGAGTATAACTTTTGACATAATCACGTGAAAATCTGTATCAGCAAACTCGATGCAATATAATAATTAATGATCGTAATGCCGTCCATATACAATATTCGCGATATATACGATTAATTACAAGGCGTTGCTCTCGTTTTTGGGAGACACTTTTTATTATTCATTCGTTTCGATAAATGAAGAAGTTCTAAAACGCAGATTTTTTTTAAACAAATGTGGAGGCAATTTCATGATCCCTATCTGCACTGACCTGCTGACATTATGTAGTAGAGCAGGCAGCATGCCGGCCGCCGCCGCCGGTTCACGATGCACAAACGTAGCCAGCACTATGATGCACAGGCCTAACTCCTCATCGCTGTACTGCTCCACTGCTGTTCCACATTCCGCACCTGTTTCACAAGGTTTTAAGCTATTTTCAGGATGAAACTGTTTGTAGTCATAATTATTAGTTATCAATCACATAAGATTAAGCTATTTAAAAAAGTTAAATATGTATATGTCTTCGTAACTATCCGATAAAAAAGTATAATATACAGCGTGACTAGTGAGCACGTACACCGGTAGCAGAGCTCTGCGTCGGGCCTGTGGGGGGTGGAGTGCGCGTGCGCAGCGCGCTTGCCGGCGCGGGACTCGTCCTCCCACCAGCCGCCGCACCCCCCGCCGCAGCCGCCGCATTCTGTAACGACATATTCTATTGCACTACTATAAATCTACCACAAGAAACATAATGGCAAGCCACATTATAAGTCCAGCTGCATGTTAATTGTTACCTTAACTTACCAGTATTATGTTGATGCGGAGGAGAACCCGTCTGAGCTACTTGTCGCGCTAAACGCCGCGGTGACCTGTAACATATACACACTTTATTTTAGAGCTGCCCAAAAGTATTTTTTTGGACACATTTTTACACACATACGTATAATTTTAACATATACACACAGTCCACAGCCAACACGCTCATCACACAAATGTCGACCGCACCGGGAATCGAACCCGGGACCTTCAGCTCGGCAGTCCGGGATGGTTACCATTGCGCCAATGGGGTCTTCAAAAAACAAATGATTATTTTGTTTAGCTAGAAACGCCACCTCAAAAACTTATTCATGAAAACAAAATATGATTTAAATACCTGTTTGTGTCAGAAGAGGGCTTCTTGTTCAAGTCATGAGGTCTGCTGGAGGCGGTGGGAGTGGGAGTGACGTCACCCTCCGAGCGGGACGAAGGCGTATTGTCCGTTGAGTCATCTAAAGAGTAATAAACATAACATTTTAATCTTCAGTCATGGTCTTTTTTCTATTTTATGAAAATGAAGGTCAAGTGTAACAGCACATACCTGCTGGTAGACTCAAAGCTTCTCTCACTCGGTCTACAAGAGCGTTGAAAACTGGATACTGCTCCTTGTTGGGTTTCGGACCGATGGGCAATAACCTGAACATAGGGAAATATTTTTAGGCATCACACTCCTCGACGTGTCTCGTCTTTTCTATAACTGACATTTAGATAAACGTATCTACAATATTTCCTGCCAGACTAAATGACGGCTTGTGACCAATTTAAGAGCATAGGGTCATACCACTCGCACGATCTTCCAACCCGCCATAAAGTTCGGCAAGATCTGCACATAAAAACTGGCCGAATACCCACCTTAGTTTGACGTTTGTGACTATCGAATTACGACAACGCCATGAGGACCTCTCAATATGAAATTGGCGAACAATTTCATACTGAGACCTCCCCGCGGCGCAGTCTTATCGGGAGCTTTTCAAGAGCATTCGGCTCATATCGCTTGACCTATACAAATCTCTGTGACCTTGGACATTTCCTCTCAGACAAGACGAGTTGTTCCCATCACTCCAAGTTTTCCACCTCTGAGACAGCGGGATCTTGAAGGGTTGGTGCAGGAGCTGCTGCAGGGTCAAAGGTGTACGTGGCAACTGTGTCTTACCTCTCTGGCGGTGGGATATTGAAGGGCTGGTGAGAATGTTGCTGCATGGCCGGCGGCGGGTTGTTCCAAGCGACCTCCATCTTGGACAGCGGCGATTCGGGTGACGCGTACGCATAACCCACGTTCTTGGCTGAGGGGAACGAGGTTACGCCTGCATTCAGTAATGAAGCGGTCAAATTGTCTATCGTGGTAATACAGTGTGTGTGTTAGCGAGTGCAGGGATAATCAACAACAAAATTTTTGAATTTTGAATAAATAATCCACTTTCTATCCTAGGGAATGTTGGAAAAAGGAGGAAAGTTGAAACCGGTTTCATCAACTTAATACGTTAGTTCGTAAACAAAGCAGAGATGCATGGCAGTGCCTTCCACTTTAATGCTCATGCCTACATAATGTCAAAGTAAACGCCAATAATATACTGCAGTACCAAAAGATGATTTTTAACCAACCTGGACTCTTGATGTGGTGTTGTGGAGGCGAGCGTGCATTGGGCCACTGCCCGAACTGACCGTCACCATTCGATGATGGGGCCGTGTCTGGGGAGGTGCTGCTGCCCACTGACATTTCATAACGAACGTTAATATCACAAATAGAGATTAAATTCTGGAGAAAAGATAACTAAAGTTAAGGGTAGTAAGACCAGACGAATTATAACGTCATTTGGACTGCAATATCTTAAGCATGTTAAAAAATAGAGTCAGGAGGGTAAATAATACAGTTTTGTTAAACTCCTTACCAATGATTCTCTTCTGCTTGCCAAGTATCTTGGCCCTTGGAGACGTTTGCTGGTGGATCTGATCCGGCCAGATCTCCACTGACTGACCGCTCATCGGCGTCGACTTGCTATAAGTGGAATTTATATTTTAGACATAAAAACAAATACATTATGAGAAATGCAGCTATGAGCCCGTCAATCAAGATTGATAACTAGAATAATACTAAGCAAATCGATGAACAAGCAAAAAGCTACAAGAGACCTTTTTTCGTAGAAAGTAAAAAAAAATCAAAGCATGAAAATGATAACGATGAGGCATACCTCTTTCGGAATGCATTTGTAGATGGTAACATGGTCTGTGAAAAACAAAAACACAACGAATATGATGATAAAATAAAGAGTAACACAAAAGGGTGAATCCATTTTTATAATCCATATTTTTGCTGCTAGGGGAGTGAAATGATATCATCATCTCCCGAGCCTTTTCCCACCTATGTTGGGGTCTGCTTCCAGTCTAAATTCAGCTGAGTACCAGTGATTTACAAGGAGCGACTGCCTATCTGACCTCCTCAACCCAGTTACCCGGGCACCCCAATACCCCTTGGTTAGACTGGCGCAAATGTTGGGAGTGAAATGATTATATTTAATTAAAAACCAAAAAAAAAATTTTGGTTAAAACTGAATTTGATTCACAATATTGCACTCTACACACGTCACAATCACGGACAATCTAACAACAAGGTAATATAATACATTCTACTTCACACTTTAAGGTTCAAAATAACTTACAGATTAGAGGAGTCGCTGCCTATAGATACCGACGAGCTGGTTGACAGCTGGTGCGCAGAACGGGACCCCAGGGTAGGCTACGTAAACGTATACATGATTTTATTAGCTCTAAGTCTGACTACTAGACCAAAGGATAGCTCCTTCAATATCATAAAGAGGTAGTAAAATTGCCGAGTCTAGAAGATAAGTCATCACGCCTTCAAAGGGATATAAGCTTATGTAAAGATCAAATAAAAATATTAAAAATCTTCGAATAAGCATTATTTGGACGAAATTGGTATGATCCTAAAAGAGTCAGTTTGTCTAAGTAAGTTACTAACATCAAGTAAAAGTTACGAGTAACAAAATCGGGTTTATAACCAATTATACGTAATACTATAAAATGCGAAAGTAACCCTGTCTGTCACGCTTTCGCGCCAAAACTACTGAATCGATTTAAATAAAATTCGGTAGACACATAGTGTCGAGTCTGAAGAAGGATAATAGGTTCCTGTTTTTTCGGGTCCGGGAAGAAGTTCCCTCGGGCGGCGGCTGAAACCGCGGGTAACAGCTAGTTATCTATATTTTCTAACATCTTCACTCTATATCTATTACCAAACCTCTAGGCGAAGCTGTCAGCGTCTATTCTATAAGTACCTAAGTCTAGTAAGAAATAAAAAAGTCATGCAAAACGAGGGCAAATATTCTAAGTCTTACGATTTTACTGAGCTGCGGGTAAGCGGTAGTAGTGGCGGGCGTCTCTACCTTTGGGGGGTCCTCGTAATGCGACGGCTCGTCGAATGAACCCTGAAATGTTCAAGCAGGTTAGTTTTCTTACAAATGTTTTTGTAGGTGATGAGAAGCAGCTGGATAATGACATGCCAAAACATTTTAATACATTTTCACCCCGTGAAGGTTTTCATATAAAAATAGTATGGTTAGGATTTATAAAAAATGAAATAAGTCTGTTATCAATATTTATGAAGGGTGGGCGTTTTGAGGGCTGTCTTTATTTTTTTTGATTTGTTCGAAAAGTGCTGATCAATCAGCCTAATTAGAATAAATGATTTTTGATTTTGATAAAAAAAAAACTGCCTTTAGTTACTCTTTATCGGGTGGTTGGGAAGCTCAATTATTTTAAAGGTTGCACACAACAATAAACTACTCTGCCTACTCGATATACTTTCCGCAAATATTTTCGGGACAACAATTACTGTTCGTTTTAGATAAGTTTTTGGAGTTTGTTTTTCTCTCACCGGTGCCGTGCTGCCGTGAACGGTAGTGTCGGACTTGTCGCTGGTCTCCGGTATAGCTATCAGCTCGCTCTCCGACGACTCCTGCTCCAGACTCCACTGCTGGTACCTAATAGAACAACCTTTTTACCTTTACCTGCACCTTGGTATTTACCTTTTGGAATATCTTAAGTTGATGCAAAAGGTAAGTACCAAAAATAGCTTAGTGATGCTAGCGCGAATGAAAATTGATACCTATCGATAAGTAACAACTCGAATACATAAAATTGTATCGATATATCGATTCGAATTTGTTCGCATTACAAACTGACATGGTGGCCAAACATATCAGAATATAATGCGAACAATAATATATAAAATAATATTTTAAATGGTCGTTTTAAAACTTAAAAGCGACCATGTCTTCACAAAACTTATATTACGAAAAAGCGAGTGAAATAGTTAATTCCGTGTAATAACTACAGTAAATGCAAAAACTGTAGCCAGGAACTTTGACCTTAATTATACGAGTAGAACAATCGTAATCACGCATAAAATAAAATATTTTTCAATATAAAGTAACTATGAAGAAAAGGAGACAAGTTCCGATCTTAAAACAACACTTAATCTAAGCAGTACTCAATTTGTCACTTTATCTTGAAAATTAGTATTTTAAGTTAAAATTGGACCTTTATATCACGGTATATCCGACACATTAAAAAAACGGATTATTGTTCCTTAAATTAAGAACTTAATTAATACTAACATAGTTAACCGCATAAAATTTGTAAAGCATAAAAATGGTAAAAACCCTGCTAACTAAAATTTAAGTATAATGGGCAAAAATCCCTTTTTTCCCGACTGAACGTTAACGTTTTAAAAAGATTAACTTAAAGTTAATATAGAAAAATATGTTGATTTGTTTATTTATTTATTTATAACACAGAAAAATCAAATTGAACAATTGCAGTTGACGACTGCTCTTTTCCCCAACTGCGATTATTCAATTAGTTTCCGTATTTCCATTACGTTTATTGAGAACTTCACGCACGCGGGTATTATTGTTTTTAAATATGTTTTTTTTTAATTCCTTAATTTACTTGATCGTGACGTCCCACAGTCGTCATCATTTATCGTGACAAATCCAATGATACTCTGACAGTCGTCATCCATTCGACTGCATCGAATATTAATAAATAAATACATTTATTTATCAAAAATTATAAACCCACAAATGATATACATTAATTTCATATAGGGTACAATAGTATAATATAGCGATCTGCCTGACCTAGGCTTGTAGAAAACCTGTGTTTCAGGCCATCTATGAATATGGGGTTATGAAGAACATTGTAGTCACAGCGTGCAGTAAAAATCTTAGGAAAACTGATAGAATGCCATTAGTATCATCAGCACTGCCAAACTATTTGTTTAAACATCACCACTGGTGTTAAACAGTTTGGCAGGGCCCTCGAGACTCCCTAGCGAAGCTTAATAAAATATAATGACTGATATATACACCAAGACGTTGTTGTATGCCTGACTAACAGTCCGGCGTGGCAAGTCAAGATGTCGTTCGACAATCATCGTAGAGCTAGTAAAAACGATTGTAGAAAGACATCTTTGCTAACCCCACTGGTTTCCCTGCCACGCATACAGTTTTTTAGTAGCAGTAAAGTTAAAAATGAACTGACAAAATAATATAGAAATAGTTAACTGTTAACAAACTAAATAACTCAGGTCATTGTAAATTTAAAATGATGAATGAAATAAAATTTGCGTCAATAGAGATTGACGCAAAACAATGTAAGTCCAAAGCTGCATGATAGAATTTTGCACCAATTCCAAAATCAAAAACATTAATAAGCACCAAAAGCGAATCTAAGTAACAGAAAAAGTATATAATTTTGTAGTAAACAAATTATTTGTTACTAGGCACTGTAAAACTTTTCGCCTAAGTAGCTCCACTTGTACTGGCTACAGAGACAGTTAAACAAGGCCCTGCGATCGACGGGACCAAGGGATAAGGAACAGATATCTAGCTAAATTATAATAAAACAGTTACATACAAAAATCTTTCTACATAACATCAATACGTACCTAAATACAATAGTTATGTTCTCTTTCATATTTTATTAAGGTTTATTCAATAAGAATAACTGTGAGTTGTGAATAGATAAAATTTTTAGGTAGGTACTATTACAAAGTTGGCTTCTCTAACTTATTTATACAAATTAGATAAAGAAGCCTGAAAACAGTACTACTAGTGATTTGAAGGAGTATCAGTTCAATACACTAACATTACTAGGCAATATTTTTGATGATAATAGATAGATTTTTGCAAATAAGACTGATTCGAGGGAAATTAAAAGAAAAAAAATGGAGTTTGGATGGAGCAGTTCATCACCAAAAGCGAACACGTCTATAAAATCGTGTTGGAAACGAAAACCGCAATTCAATAATATACTGATTTCCAAACATAACAACTTAGAAGTAAGTCCAATTTAGAAGCAAACAATATCCCCGAAAACACCCCGTGGAGACTTTGACTTCAACAAAACTACAACTCTACACTCAGAATACAACTCAGTCAGTCGTGGTGGCGGACTGGTTAAAACATCGCAAGTAAGAGTCGGAAGGCTCGATTCCAGGTCAAGCAAATTTCATCATCCTCCTGCCCTTATCAAGTTTTATTTGGGGTCGGCACAGTATGTTTTTGTCTTACACGCTCTTCTATCTTCCGTCATCTTACAAGTTATATTCTTTCTAGCCTTATAAACTTTCACACAATCCATCTATCGTTTCTTTGGTCGTCCCCTTCCTCTATATCCATCCACATTCATGTTCAAGAACTTTCTCACAACATGATCCTCATTCATCAGGTCAAGAAAATACCACTGTCAGATTATATCTTGGACAACGATGACTGGGTAAAAGTGAAAGAAAACTTTTGGAGGAAACCTAGAATTAAAAGTCTAAAATATAAAACTAAGAGGCTCCTTTTTAGAAGCCGCATTAGAAGAAATCAATCAATTTTCAATCACTATGTTCGAACATGTGGGTATTAAGTCAGTTTATGTATGTGTGTGTAGTTAAAACACGTAATGACGAAATCATTGCATTGTGGGACTATAAACAGACCATGCTGTTATCAATTCGGTAAAAATTTGCGTTTAAAGAAAAGTGTAAATATGATTTAAACCGGAAAAATGATTTCGAAAAATCTGATAAAAGATGAATAGAATAGAATAGAATAGAATATTCTTTATTGTACACCATCAGGACAAAACAAAATAGGACAATACAAACAAATATGATGAGTACAAAAGGCGGTCTTATCGCTAAAAAGCAATCTCTTCCAGACAACCTTTGGATGGAATCGAATTATAGAAGAATTTGGAACGGGGCAGTTAATGGCGTACATTGAGATATATATACATATACATACATAGGTATACATAATATGGGAATATAGAATATATTAGGAAAAAAAAAAACATACAATAAAATAATAATAATAGTGATAGATATTAGATATATAAGTACAGTGTGGTGTCAGAATTAAGAAGCCAAGTAGTGGTCCTTCACCATTTTTTTAAAAACGGCAAGTGACTGAGCGCGTCTAATGGTCACTGGCAATGCATTCCACAGACGTGTAGCTTGAACAGTGAAGGATTTGTCATAAAATGATGTCGAGTGCATTGGCATTTTTAATTTTAGATTTTCTGATGACCTAAGAGATTTTGCATGAGTATCACAAACAAACTCAAAACGATTTTTGAGATAAAAAGGGGTTGTAGGGTGGAAAAGAATCTTGTATAGCAAGGATAGTATATGAGCATTCCGACGAAGCCTTATTGGAAGCCACTTGAGTTTGATACGAAATTCTGAAACATGATCATACTTGCGCAAACCAAATATGAATCTTATACAGACATTCTGAAGACGCTCAAGTTTATTCAGCTGGTCCTCTGTAAGATCAAGATGATGTATTAAAATACTTAATTTACTTTCACAAAAAAAATACAGATGTTATTTTAACACATATAATGTGCAAATATGTGTTTGTTTTTACGAGCGTAGGTAATACGGTAAACAAAGATTGGATTTGGTTTAACCGGCATTTTGAATTTTAAATTGTAAATAATATTAACTTATCATAATATAATATATTAACGTCACGTTAAAACAATTGGAGACGATATTTTAAGCGCGGATAATAATCGCATTTTAAATATTCTTCCTTGAAACTGATACACATAATTTCTTAAAACTTAAACTTACAATATAGGTAGTACTCCGTTTAACGTTTTAATTTTAAAAAAGAAATGAAATGAATTGAAGAGGTAAAAGTGTGGTGAGAGCTGTAAATGAAAATGGATTTGTAAACTTTAATTTATTTATTTAGGTACATGGCATATCAATTAAATAATTTAGTACCACGAAAAGAAAAGTTGAAATATCTCTATAGGAAATTAAACACAATCCTCTTTCTACAAACCATTTAATAAGCTCACTTAGACATAAATTGCACTGTCTTACGTCAATAAAATTAATTAAATATTTTCAAATGCCAAACTAAAGAGATGCGTGGTACAGTCACGAGCATTAAGGTGTTCATATATTTTTTTTAACTCAAGTAAACAAAATTATAGATAAAAAAATCCTATTCAATATTTTACTTAGCAAAGACTAAGTAGGTAAATTAATTGTGAATATACGACGTAAATAGGGTACTGTATCCTGGAAGTACCTATTAAGCTATTCGTGTTATCTTAATTGCTGTACACACACACACGGCTACACATCAAGTTATACAAAACTAATATAAGCTGACCGTCCTACTGGTAGAAAGACCATATAAAGCGAGGACAAGACAAACTGGTTTTGTATAGCTTTATGTGTAGCCGTGTGAACAGTATCAGGACATTCAATATACGAAATAAGTTGTGACAAAATAAAACCAAGTCATTTAAAACTATTATACAAAAATAAAGTACTTTTGTATAATATTACTTTTCGTATAACTTCGTTCCATTTTGTGTTTGTTTCGTATAAAAAATGTGCCGTAGTTTACACTTTTCAGTGAGTAATAAATAACGAATAGATTAATCAAATATTTATTACAATATCTGCAACATGTTACACTATAATCACAGTATAACAAAAACAAAGTTACCTTTTACGTTATCTCTCAATGTTACATAGGTACTGTAAATGTTACTAAAATTATGTTTCTGACTTGAATTGGAGTATAGGCGCCAATACATGAAGCTACCTAAAACGGACAAATTTTCCCAATCAATTTTCAACCATATGCTTCAGCGATAAAGTTGAAAATGCATTAAGGAAATTTGACAGATTGATGTTGCTTGATTTGCTGTTGACTGTACATACATGTTACTGTAAAAGCCCAAAGTACGATAACTCTAAAGATTTACCAATTTGTTACCTAATGTTAAAAGTCCAAACAGTTCGATTGCCATCGGTTATTTCGAACTTTTCTCATTATTCAATTGGCAAATCTCTTGGGATTTGTCTCATTATGATAAAATAAAAGATTGAATGAAAATCGTACCATTAAGTACACATTATTTTACTGACTCTTGTTTGTAAAGTCTCAAACCAATATTCACACTTTTACTGTAACACATACAAGTCACAGCTTCGGAAATATGAATACAATTATGTGTTGTTTTCATGTACAAACACCAGTATATCAAGCTACCTGAAACTGTCAAATTTTCCCAATCAACTTTGAACCATATGCCTCAGCGATAAAGTTCAAAATCTATTAAGAAAATTTGGCAGATTGGAGTAGCTTAATGCTCTGGCGTTTGCACAGTAATTCAATATTTGTTAGCTATGTAGACAGAAACAGTAGAATATTTTCAGCCTACCTTCCTTTTTCTTGATACATTTAAGTGATATACATAGTCACACATACACACAAAATGTAAAGAAACCCATACTAAAACATTATTATTATTTAATATTTATATAGTGAGGTATAATCATGTGTAATTATTAATATGAAAAATATTATTTGACATAACAATAAAAATAGTTATCATAAATACCAATTAACTATAATTTATGTCTACAATACGTGAACTGGTGGGGATAAGGAATTACTTTACATATTGTATTAATTTTAGTAAATTATACAATTATTGGTCTCCAGACTAATCGACCCATAGTCAATAGATGCCTTGTATCGATGTTAAAATGGATGGTTGCTGTCCATCGACAGTTTCCACCATAGGGACAGACGCCAGCACACCTGTCAAATTTCCTTAATAAATTTTCAACCTTATAGCCTAGCATATGGTTCAAAATTGATTGGGAAAATTTGATAGTTTCAAATAGTTTGATGTGATAGCATCTATACTTATCGCGGCGACCAATCCATTATTTCAACGATCAATGGTGTCTATTGACGCTCGATCGATTGGTCTAGACACACTATATTTGTATAATTGACAACTGGGATGTAGTATACGTCACTTATACTTTTAGAGAAAAGGAGTGTACAATGAAAATATTGTCTACTGTCTGTCTTAGCATAACCTGTATCATTTTTCCTACTTGTCTTAAAAAAATAACAAACTAAAAGTATACGTTTGAAGAAAATGTATTTTTTCTAATATAAAACAATGCTTCAAAACCATTTTAAACAAAACAGTTTGGGCCTTAGTACAAAAAATTTAGACAGACGTTTGACACGTTTATTTTAAACACGTGTCGAACGTCTGTCTAACTGTTTTGTAGTAAGGCCCTTTATGTTTAAAATGGTTTTAAATAAATTGTTTTGTACCTCTGTAAATACATTTAAAACGTATAAACGCTGTGGTAAGCCTGTTTACTTTTAAAAAACAAGTAAGAAAACCAAAATGAAGGATTGTATTGCTATGCATTACTTTAACACAAAATTGTATACATATTTCAGCATATTGTAAACATAATATAATAACATTTCTATGCACTATTGAGAGGAAAGTAACGTAAATAAGTTTATATGAATACTGTAATTGTACTTGTTAACAGTTTGATATTGTTATAAATATTTCTATGAAGTTCGAGTAGTGCATATTCACAATGAATAACTATTTTACTGGTAAGTTACACCTTTCATAGATTAATCTAAAATCTTAAATAAAAAATTTAATATATTTAAACATGTACTTTTTAATGAATGCGACTGTACACACAAACACACACAAGACTGCAGTTTTGATAATTTTAATGAATTTTGAACCAGTCAATTTGAAATATATATTTGGTTACATTAATTATTAATAAATTACATACTTATTACAATTTTCATATGTATGCTAAGTAACATTTGTAGACATATTAACTTAAAAAAAAAACACATCTTGAATCTCGGATCTCTAAACTCCCGCATTTTTCCAAATTTTCTAATCCTTATATTCTTATATTTATCTTGTATCGTGTTCCCATAGCTGTAATTTAGAATAAAATTATAATGTGTATGATTAATGAATGAACATTAACATGATAGTATGCGGTCATTGACTTACCTGGTAAATATTTCAAAAGTACAAATGTCGTCAAAATGCTTATCTATATTCCAATCTATGTCATCATGCGTGAACGGCTCAGAACGGTCAGAAGGTTCTTATAAAAGAAAGAAAACAGTGCAACGTCTGTCGATGCTGGCTGCATCTTTATGTAATAAGAGAACTCCAGCGGTCCTAAAGAAAAAACGTAACGGAACCTATGGAAAAAAGTATGAATTAATTATTTCTGGACCCTCCAAAACTTATAACGCAGATAGACGGTGAGACACAGTTGATTTCTGCCGTCCGTTTAATGCTCAGGCGCAGACAATATTAACGACCAGATAGCTAAGTAATAAACCTGAAATCTGGAATCTGCTTGCAACGCCGGAGCTTGCGAGTTCGATTTCCGCACAAGTCAAATATTTGTGTGCATGAACATGAGTGTTTGACTTAGTTTGGGTGTGTGTATAATATGTATGTATTTACAAAAAGAAAAGTAGGTATATAAAAGTTTATCAGTTGTCTAGTACTCATAGTACAAACTCTGCTTAGTTTGGGACGTTGCGTGAATGTGTGAGGAATATTAGGTATATTAACAAACAGTGTAGTTAAACCTATCACAGATTCAAACAATACAGTTATCTTATACAAAAAACATAAGCCTCTTTCTGGCGCAGTCGCTAGTGAAGAAAACTCGTCATTCAATTAATCGAGACTGTAAAACTAAAATGAATCCCAGTATCTCTGCCTGGGCTGCGGGTTGTTCGTAAGAGTTACCGTGGCCCTGGCACAGAGGGACCTCTAGGAGGAACATAGTGGGTTTTAGTCAGTAAGAGTCTGACACTCTTTCCAGCTGCAGCCAAAGCAGGTTTCATTATTCCCCACGAAAAAAAGGGTATACAGTGGTATGTAGATGAAGTTGTGTGAATGTGTGAGGAATATTAGATTTATAGACATCAATGTTAAGGGTGTCACACATTAAGGCACTACAGTTATCCATCAAAAACATAACCCTCCTTTTGGCGCAGTCGGCTAGTGAAGAAACTCGTCATCCATTTATCCGAGACTTAAAAACTAAAATGTATTCCTGTATCTTCACGTGAGTATCATATTCTGAACATACAATATGCATACCTATCGCTATTTTTCTTCAACAACTTTCATACATTTGTGTGTAAAGTGTAGTTTTTTTTATAATAATAATACATAAACATTATACATGTAGAAATAATTTTACAACTGGAAGATGAAGAGATTATTATGATGAGATAAAATGAGACACCTATGAATGAAATGGACACATATAAATAGATGTTAAGTATTACTGAGAATTAAAACTAAAAATGTCTCAAAGGGTGTCTATGTAGTGCACTGCTGGGGCTGCGGGTTGTTCGTAAGAGTTTCCGCGGCCCTGGCACACAGGGACCTCCAGAAGGAACATAGTGGGGTTTAGCCAGTAAGAGACTGACATTCTCTCCAGCTGCACCCACAGCGAGTTTCATGAAAAAAGGGCATATACTGCAGAAATTATTAAAAAATAGCCTCTTGGGTACAAAAGGTTCAAATGGTTGTTAGGAAACCCGCTATACGTTCAAAACAACCCCCTGGATTAAGCTGTAAATCTTAAACATTCCTTTAGTGATACCAAAACATAAGCATACTCCATCACAGTTGATCGGTATAATGGTTCAATGTCATCTGTTCAAAAAACATGATGGCGCCGTAATTTAGAAAAAAGGGTTGTAACTCGATTTGTAGGGAAGCTTTGCATACGCGTATTGAGTGAATACCCTAAGCTAGCTATGTGTTGCACAGAAATATATGTTATATATTCATGAATGAATGATGGTGAATGATCGTATTTACTGATAGACTTGTGATATCGATAGGAAAGAATGAAAGAGATAAAAAATTGCGCCAACTAACCATTTCCATGCAATTATATATGTAAAGTGAGAAATGAGAAATTGAAGATATGATTATGTCAGCCATTAATTGTATAACTCATGCAGGAATATATACATGGTTGATATCTTGTATACGTATATAATTATAATGCCTATGTAATGTGCATGAATGTATGTCAACAATATTAGGCCTGTTGGTCGGACGGCTATCCAATTAGAGATGGACCACTCCGTAGTTGTATTGTGTACAGGGCCGGCCCGTCCATACGGCGAACGGAGCAGCCGCTCCAGGCGCCAAATCCAAGGGGGCGCCAAAATGGCAAAGGATTTTTTTTTCTCTATTTATTTTAAGCGAAGAGAATGCGCGGGTGGCGCGGTGGGGCGCCGGGCACCAGATAACCCCACTAACCTCACCCCACGCTTACCTCGCAAATTAGTTAGCTGGCTCCATCAGGATGGAATTTGGTGTAGACATATGTGAGTTTTAGAATCTGAGGTACTACAACTCTCAGATTCTATAAGGACCGGCGCCCACTATCGGTCGGCATCGGTGCGGCTTGGTAGAGCTCGAGCGCTTTACGCCAGCTGCTTTGAGCGCCTTAGGGCGCTTAAGACCGGCTTTGGGCGCCTGAGAGCTGCCTCGGCAGTCGTAAACACGCCTAAGGACGCCGTAGCTGATTTTGGGTAGCCTAAGAATAGTTCTGGCTGCAGAAACATCGCAGAGCAGTCACTCCTAACGTTCCTTGAAAACAGTTATGTGTGTGTATTTATAAGTATTTGTTTAAGTGTTTATTCATAAGTTATTTTTGTAGCTTTTATTCTGAAATTGTTTTGATATTTATTTTTACTTGGTATTACGACATTTTTATTAGTATTTTGGTTTAAAAAAGTGCCGATAACAGTTTTATTTACTAATGTACATGCGCAGAAGTTCGCAGAGCCTATGTTCAGGACTGCCAAGTTATTTTGCGTCTAGGTACTTGTACGATACGAAAATGAAGGCGCGGTGATCGAAATGTCTGTTCTGCGACGTGTTTGATCCGAACGGCGTGTATACGACTGCCGTGGCAGCTCTCAGGCGCCCAAAGCCGCTTTAAAGCGCTCTAAGGCGTCCTAAGGCGCCCAAAGCCGCCCGAAGCCGGCGTAAAGCGCTCGAGCTCTACCGAGCCGCATCGATGCCGACCGATAGTGGGCGCCGGGCCTAAACCTGATGTCACTCTCAACAAATGATACCTCCAGATGCATGGGCTTTGCAGAGGGGTTAGGCATCAATGTAGCTGACATGAAACAAACATAACAGGAGCGTTTCTTTAGGCGCCTAAATAGGGTTCTTAAAAGTTTCTTGTCAGGTGGTAACAAGGCCTTTAATGGTTGTGTCATACCAGTCCTGATTCGCTGCCGGTCGTGGTGCGGAGGATGGTCGGTAGCGCAGAGTCGTGGCACGCGGTGGTGTCCTCCTGTGAGGACGTGATGTCGCAGAAGAAATCTGCGGAACGGGAGAGGGAGATTTCGTCTCCCCTTCCCCGGCTGAAGAAGAGCACCAGGTGCAGGAGCGCCTCCTATGAATGGGTCCAGGGGCGAAGGACTTGGGAAAGTCCCCGCCTCCTATTCAATGGACCCGAGGCGGAGGAGCGCGCAGGTGTCGGCGCGCGCCTCTGAGGCGATGCACGGGGTAGTTCAAAACCTCAAGCTGCGGAAGAATCTGGGTTCCCGCGGCCTGCGGAGTTTTACCCGGTAAGAGTGCAACACGCCACTCCACCTTTCCTCAGGCGGCGGATAGTCCATCAGGATTTCACCCCGAAAAAAAACAGTCCTGATGTTACCCTTAAGGACGGACTGGTTAACGGAATGGTTATGCCGTTTTACTGAAGTGGAGTCAAACGGAATTAGACACTCTGGCTAAGAGAGCCTGGATACCGCTGACTGCAGAACGAATGCATCACCCGAGATCGACCAGGCGTTTTTAATGCTAAGACCCTTATTCGGAGCTCTTCATGGCCCCGACGTAGACTTCAAAGCATGCGTTTCTTGGCTATGATTAAGGCGCGACTGCTGTGCACGGGGTCTCGGGTTCGATTCCCGGGTCGGGCCGAAATCGCTTTGTGGGTTTTGAGAAACTTTCATAAAGCAGCCTGGACTCTGGAAGTTGGTGATTGATTTACCCGTGTATCGGAGAGCACGTAAATATCGGTCCTGCGCCTGATCGCTCTCCAGTCGTGTCGGATTGCCCTCCCATGAGACTATGAGTGTGAGGGAATAGAGAGTGCACCCGCGCAGCTGACTGATCTCTTTAAAAGCGAACGGCCGCCGTAGGCGACAATCGGCTGCGGTGTCATCAATGCCATTATTTAAACATTTAACAAAATCTAGAACAAATGCCGACCGAAGAGTTTGATACGTGACTTAGAAAAGTGTAACACCAAATACCATGTCCCCGTAACTTTACACGAGTACGAAAAACTTAACAAGGAATGCACGCTTCCTGTCGAATGGCAGGATCCTACCTATCCCCTGGGGGAAGAAAGCCAAATATATAGAGGTAATCCTAGATAATCATCTTACTTTTGGTTCTCATAAAAGAGCGGCTCGCGTATGAACAAGCTCGTACGTTCCCGGAGCAGACTCAACGACCCTATCTTCGTACTCCAAGAGAGTCGAAAGAGTCGAGTCTTAACACCCCCCCCCTCTGGAGGCCTTAACTTTTAGGCATCCACAAAAAAAAGGCGCCATAATTTGATCTCGCTCCATTCTAAAATTTACTTCGGGCCGGCGCTGATTGTGTATGTATTTTAACGACAACAAACAAGAATTTAAAGCGCAAGATGAAAGCAATAAAGTCCTTAGAATGTCCACTCTAGCACGAAAAGTTCTAATCCTACTTTGGTAAAGAATGATTAGTATGCAAGCTTTACAAGAAGTTTTAAATAAGGGAATACTCGGGATATGGCCCCATAAAGTAAACATCCTTGCCAAGAATTTCGAAAGCAGGGATTTGACGATAACGGACAAAATTGCTATCTTAATCCTGGAGGAATAACTGCCAGCATTTCTATTACAAGCTTTAAGATGAGGTAAGGAAACACTCCATAGGATCTCGCCGCCAAAGACGCTATTGCAAAATACCACTCATAAAACCACTAGCTAATAGCAGCCATGGTATTAGACCTCAAATGCTGAAGAACTTCGTAAGTGAAGAAATCAAGATAATGCCAAAAAAAAATTGAGGACATGCCAGCTGCAGTTTACAGTGGTCCTTCCGCACAAGGATTCAAAATGCCATGCTGGCGTAAACTGCTCAATATACCTTGGACTGAAAGTCGGAGAGATGATCTTGAACAAATTGCTAAAACATCAAAAAGTGTCTTCAGTTACTGTTCTGAGCGCGGGCGCTCACTCAGAAACTCTAGAACCTTCAAACTTATTTCAGCATCCTTGCAATACATTTAGTTCCTTCTTTCGAACGAGGACAAGAGTAGGTGATGGAATATGATACAGCTACTACATCCTATCCTATAACCCTCCCCGGAACAACACATATTCCGGGCAGGTTGGGCACTCGGAACTCGTCACGTGCAGCGATTTGCAGCGACAGATCGTCGGCATCAGCGGCTGCGCATGAGAGCGTGGTACTTCCCCGGTCGAGCCTGCCCCAATGAATACTGTGACAAGTACGAGTACTTAGCACAGCGTGGCTCTCCCACTATAATTCACTACTAATATGAAAAGAAAATTCCATTCTAAAATCCCCAATCTTCAACTCTATACGAGCATATTATATACAATCGTCGTTAGACAATGCGTCATGATATACCTTCTTAACTTAAAAAATTGCTTTGGATCTAACATATTAAGACTAAGCTTTGTTGTCCTCTTCTGTGAACATGATCATAAAGTGACAAACGAGCACATTAAGTTCTTCATAAGTGACCACTGATATCAAAAACTCACGGGTTGCTGATGCCTTGCCACCTGAAAGAGCGATTTCGCACTATGTCCGATCCGAACCCGCGTTCATACAACTTCTTCTTCTTCTACTAACTGCTACTTCGGTCCTTCAAAAATCTTCTTCGGAATGGACTTTTTTGAATGAGACGGAAGAAAATAGATGACATCGATCGAATCTAGATTACCATACCATTGAAATAGTTCTGCGGCTACTACGGGACATATTTTTACGGGTCCAGATCAGATTCGGATACTAGTGCGAAATCGCTGTTACCCTCCCCGGAACATGACGAGTATTCCGGGGAGGTTGGGCACTCGGAACTCATCACGTGCAGCGATTAGGTCTTCGGCCCGTCGCTGCGCGTGAGAGCGTGGTACTTCCCCGGTCGAGCCTGCCCCAATGTTCGCTGTGTCAAGTACAAGTACTTAGCACAGCGCGGCTCTCCCACTATAAGTCCTGTTTAGCAGGATGGTATGTCGGTACGTGTCGGGATTTCGAAGACAGTTTAAGTGGCTGTCTATTCGAAAGGTTTGAGATGCTCACTTCCTTCCATTTCTCTTTCTGTTCTTCACATCCTAACTCTCCTCTCCGGGTACGCTTTGATTTCCTTGTCTCGAGAGGACCGCATCACATGTTTGTAATCTCTGCAAGCTCTTCTCCTTTGTACCTCCCATATTTCGAGTCGTTGGGTGGGTTCTTGATATGCGTGTTTAAATTTCACTTCCTCACATTTTGTGCAATAGCCCTTCACAAACTTTTTGAAGAAAGGAATTATGCGATATTTTTTGGCTGAATGGCCATTATTTTAATAATATTATATGTAGATTATGTTATCATAATGTATTATGATTATTAATTGTTTGATATACCGTTCAACACGTCCTTAGTCATTGATTGATGTCATCGTTAGACGGTAGTTAAACGAAACCGCACAATAACTTAGATTTAACGACAAAATTTATGATTTAAATTAGTGAAAGCGGCATTTTATTGTTATTTATCAAATTATGTCAGGCATCAAGGCTCATAAAGAATACAATGACAGCGAGTATGTGCACTAACTTGGCGGCCTTGGTGGGCTCCTCCCAGTGCGTGTGCATGTGCGCGGGCGACTTGTGGTGCAGCTTGGCGGCGCGGTCCAGCGCGGGCAGCGGGCTGGCGGCGCCGCGCTCGCCCGCGCTGCCCGTGCTGCCGCCCGCCCCGCCGCCCTCCTGCTCTGTCTTCAGTGACGGCTGGCTTAGGTCTGGGAGGGGGGTGAGTTTTGTAGTATTTTGTGTGCTCATTTCCAAAAAGCTTTATTATCATATCCATCAAATGATTAGGGACACATTTATCCTTTTAGTAAATTCCAAAATGCAAGCAACAACGTCTCTAGTGTTTTCATTATGCCGTAATTAAGATTTACCTCTGGCGCGTGCGGAGTGCGGCATGACGATCATGGGCGGGATGCGCTTGCACTGGTGGTACTGCGCCTCCACCGTGTTCAGCACCACGCGCACCAGCGACTGCACCATCGCGCACACGCTGCCCGCGCCGTAGTGGTACTGCAACACGAGACGGACTGTACTCATACTGTGTGAGTGTGTGTATCTATTGCACTATACACATATGCACGCGCTGCTGCCCGCGCCGCAACAGTACTGCGCGACGTGTTACTGTTAGTGTACCTTGTAGAGCACGACGAGCAGCGCCATGAGCCAGTGGCGGCGCACGTGCGGCTCCAGCGCCGCCAGCGAGTGCGTGCTGGCCGCGCTGCACGCGCTGCTGCCCGCGCCGCAACAGTACTGCGCGACGTGTTACTGTTAGTGTACCTTGTAGAGCACGACGAGCAGCGCCATGAGCCAGTGGCGGCGCACGTGCGGCTCCAGCGCCGCCAGCGAGTGCGTGCTGGCCGCGCTGCACGCGCTGCTGCCCGCGCCGCAACAGTACTGCGCAAATATTATACTTTTATGTAAAGAATCTAGAAGATATGTCATAGCACTAAGACATGTCAGTTTGAAAGTTTTACGGCATGATGATTTCGGACAAGTTTGATAGTCATGAGTTAACGGCATGCCGAACCAGTTAAATATACCTGTAGCCATTGTCTTTTATGCGGCTAGCTCTGTTCACAATTTTGTTAAGCTATGAAACGAAAGTTAGAAAACACAGCGCAATCAGACATACCTGCAACAGCAGTAGCGTCGGTTCAGCAATGCTGGCGCCCATCACGTGGTTCTGGTCGAGCACTTGTGGCAAGTTCGCCATAAACGCATTGAAGATCGACGATTGTCTACACGGATGTGATAGAAAATATAAGTTACCGTTTTTTCTAGACAGACCCCTATGCGTTAGGTTAGGTTAGGTTAGAAAAATAGTATATATATATACAAAAAAATAGTATATAATGTTTTTAAAATATGTCGCAACTTACCTTAACGTGAATGGCGATATATGGAAATACTTCTCGACACAGTTGTATCCCAGCAGTAGGAACAAATGCTTTAACACCAACTCTTGAGTTTTTGATGACTGCTTATCTTCCATCGGGTGCGCTTGATCAGACCTAAGAACATTTTTATGAACCTGCATTCTTAGCCCAGCATTTTATTATTCAGTCATTTGAAATCTCAACGGCAGGTCGGCCAAGTTCGAAAATTTAACGGCATATGAGAAGTTTTAAATTTTAACGGCATGACGGACAAATTTTAAATTTTAACGGCATGTCGGATAGTATGCTGGTCTAACTAATTTCTCGTTTTCGCTTTCGTGTCAAGTTACACTAGTTTGAAAATTTAAGGGCATGTCGAACCAATTTAAAAATTATCACGGCATTTTTTGGTACTGTGGAACCTTGGTATTATGAAATTAGGTTAGATGTAATGAATATAAAAACACAAGTAGGTCAAAAGCTACGAAATAAGTTACCTGGACAAGAACTGCATGAGCAGAAACACCAACAAGTTAGTGGTCTCCCTGTCAGCCTCCTCAAGATCAACGGCCTTCGGTAGTATCGTATTCAGGGTGTCTTCTGAACGACCAGATAGAGAATGGAATCCATCTGAGAAAAACTCAAGTTGCTTTATACATTCTATATCTACATTAGTTATTTTCGTCTATAAAGAGATTTTGTAAACAGGGTGTAACGTTTCTATGAAACATCTATTATTATTTTGTCGAATTTCGTATTTTTTTCTTTAGTAAATTGCTCACTTTCATGAGTGCATTGACCTCTCTTTGGATGTATACCCCTGTAACACCCTGTACATATTTTCGCGCTAACTTTTTCTTCTTCATCAAAGTCTGCGATTAAACAGTATTAGTTACCAGCATGAATACGAACTGACCATGCGAGTTGTTGGACCGCTGCGTGCTGCCGAGCGGCTGCGGCGCGGCCAGCAGCTGGCCCAGCCCGAAACGAGATGTCTTGCGCTTTAGTAGTGGCGCTGAATACTGCCGGGAGTATACTTTTTCACGTTCTGTGTTACAGAAAAGTCTTGCTTTAGAATATATTTTTTGTATAAGTTGTTTTTTTTTTATTATTGAAAAACCTAACACGAGTTAATTTTTCTGTAGAAACTCTTGTCGTAATTCAATGATAATTAATTAACTGGGAATGCGGAGATGGTGCGCTTGTAGGGCCACTTGGTGCCGAAGGAGGCGCTGAGCGTATGTACGACAAGCGACAGTGGGGTGTACCGTACAGGTGTGGTAACAGTGGGTAGGTGTACCGTGCCGCGCGTCGGGGTGCGGCGGCAGCGTGGCGGGCGCGGAGATGGTGCGCTTGTAGGGCCACTTGGTGCCGAAGGAGGCGCTGAGCGTATGTACGACAAGCGACAGTGGGGTGTACCGTACAGGTGTGGTAACAGTGGGTAGGTGTACCGTGCCGCGCGTCGGGGTGCGGCGGCAGCGTGGCGGGCGCGGAGATGGTGCGCTTGTAGGGCCACTTGGTGCCGAAGGAGGCGCTGAGCGTATGTACGACAAGCGACAGTGGGGTGTACCGTACAGGTGTGGTAACAGTGGGTAGGTGTACCGTGCCGCGCGTCGGGGTGCGGCGGCAGCGTGGCGGGCGCGGAGATGGTGCGCTTGTAGGGCCACTTGGTGCCGAAGGAGGCGCTGAGCGTATGTACGACAAGCGACAGTGGGGTGTACCGTACAGGTGTGGTAACAGTGGGTAGGTGTACCGTGCCGCGCGTCGGGGTGCGGCGGCAGCGTGGCGGGCGCGGAGATGGTGCGCTTGTAGGGCCACTTGGTGCCGAAGGAGGCGCTGAGCGTATGTACGACAAGCGACAGTGGGGTGTACCGTACAGGTGTGGTAACAGTGGGTAGGTGTACCGTGCCGCGCGTCGGGGTGCGGCGGCAGCGTGGCGGGCGCGGAGATGGTGCGCTTGTAGGGCCACTTGGTGCCGAAGGAGGCGCTGAGCGTATGTACGACAAGCGACAGTGGGGTGTACCGTACAGGTGTGGTAACAGTGGGTAGGTGTACCGTGCCGCGCGTCGGGGTGCGGCGGCAGCGTGGCGGGCGCGGAGATGGTGCGCTTGTAGGGCCACTTGGTGCCGAAGGAGGCGCTGAGCGTATGTACGACAAGCGACAGTGGGGTGTACCGTACAGGTGTGGTAACAGTGGGTAGGTGTACCGTGCCGCGCGTCGGGGTGCGGCGGCAGCGTGGCGGGCGCGGAGATGGTGCGCTTGTAGGGCCACTTGGTGCCGAAGGAGGCGCTGAGCGTGTGGCGCGGCGCGCGCGCCGGCCCCCGCAGCGCCTCGTGCGCGCGCCGCACTTTGTACACGAACCACTCCGAGCTCGTCTCGCTGCTCACCAGCTCTGCAACACCACGCTCAAGTTGCCGCGCATACGCATCTTCTTACCGAACTCACCATAATCGTCTTTAGGAATTAATACCTAGTTTGTTGTCAATCCAAATCCCCAAACCAATAAAACCGATTGTCTTGTAACACAATCATTATAAATAATTTAGTTTAAAAAAAAACAATAGCATTCAATAACAGAATAAGTAACCGTCCACAAAACTCACCCCTCAAATTGGAGAAGTCGACAGTCTTGTTCGAATTAATCTGCGCTTCCAAGAACAGGGCTTCGAACCGATTAAGGAAAAACTCCCACGTCAAGATTTTTCGGTCGCTGAGGGTATTGTGCAGCTGATAGATAGACTGCAGGATCATCGGCCGATCTACTATCACCAGGTCGAATTGGGTCTCCAAGCAGTAGAGGAGTAACTGGAAATAAAAGGATTATTTAGTTTTAATCTTCTTAATGTCTTCTAGCAGAAGGGGAAAAACTGGAAGCAGGGGACGCTTAAACCTGAATAAATATAATTGTATGAACATAGCTATGCAAGCTGTTGTCTTGCATCCTCGTCAAATTTCAGGTGGTTGTCATAAAATACATGAATAATCGATTGAAAGTACTGTACCGGGCAATAACAAATAAGCGCTGCTTTTTTTGTTGTTGTTGAAATTTAACAGATTTTCAGAATTGAAACCTTTATACAAAATTAAGAGAATCACCCAACTACGCAGTCTACGCGCGCAACGACAAGCAGCTGAGTGCGAGTAATGACCTTAGCGACGGCGACGACCGGTAGGTAGCAATAATTTTACCTAATTTTATTTCGAAAATCCCCCACATTATTGTCATAACTTTAGTTAGATAATTAACTAATTTTAAGGATCAGTACGAGTTTAATAGGGAATCTTACTAATGACAGTAACACTAGACGCCGTAAAAAGTTCACTGACCTGCGATCAGCTGATTAATAAAATTTTTGCTTTATTCCTATCGTTTAGCTAAATTTTTCGTAGTGATTTTGTTTTTATTTGTGGATGTCGGTTTTCGCGACAAAAAGTAGTCTATGCGTTGTTCTGATATATAACCTATAGAGAACCCCCGCGGCTACATCTGTGTGGATGTCGATTACCGCCACCAAAGCCTAACTTTTGTCGGCATGAGAAGCTCGTGCTCGGACCTCCCGCCTTATTATACCTACCGGCCGACCCGCGTCGAGCTCGGCAACGACACGGGGCGATGGCTGATTATCGTATTTTATGTATCAGTTTGGTATTTCTACACCGATTTCTATGATTCTTTTTTATAGAATATGTAATAATGTTATCCTTTGTTAATTAGTGATGAGCGAGAATATTATATACATGAGAGTAAACAAATCAATAACGAATAATCACAAAACTCCGAACTGGTAAAATATCGTAGTTATACGTGTTATTGTAAGTCAACCATTAAAGATAGACATATGCCGTTGTGGAATATTTTTTAGATAATTTTATGTAGAACATTTCCGTCATACATGATTTCTATGTAGCATTAACCATTAAGGCTGCACACGCGACGAAAGCTTAAAAAATGGTGTAACTTCTCCCGTTTTCCCAACATTTTCCTTCACTGATCTGCTCCTATTTATTGTAGCGTGATGAAAAGTATCATATAACTTGCCCAGGAGTACGAAAAATAATTGTACCAAGTTTCATTAAAATCTGTTCAGTAGTTTTTGTTCCTATAAATAACATACAGACAGACAAAAATTTTACTGATTGCATTTTCGGCATCAGTATCGATCACTTATCACCCCCTGATAGTTATTTTGAAAATATATTCAATGTACAGAATTGACCTCTCTACAGATTTATTATAAGTATAGATATAGATTAAATTAGTTGATTTGAAATTTTCATTCCTACCTAACGGGCTTAGGACCGGCAATAACACCTATCCCGATCTACTACCGTCTGCCATCTCACTTTCGACTATGACTTCACAAAGGAGCGGAATTTGCAAAACGCACACTCGCTGCGGCGACATCAAACACACTGTTGGTTCGGGTGCGAGCCTGCGAGGGGCTGCGCGCGGGAGCGTGGCAAGACGCATGCGCGGGAGAGCGCCCGCGCCGTGGTTGGTTGGGGTGGGATTGACTACCTACGAATTTTGTGAATGATCGTTGCGTATGCATTATTGTGTATGAATGTTTGCGTTTGTGTGTATGTGGACGCGCGATTATAGGGCTAGTTATTGTCACGCCGCCTTTAAATACGGCTAGATCACACTTACGGATAGGAAAACAATATATGTATAAAAAATGACCTACCTATTTTATTGTTGATTTGGATCGAGAATCATTACCATAATTACGTCCTTGAATTTGACGATGATTCAAAAGAACAGCTTGTATGTCTTAAATTATCAGGGCCTTACTACAAAAAAAGTTAGACGGAGTGGCGAGGTGTTTAAAATAAAGCATAATTATTTTCTTTAAACACGTGGCAAACGTCTGTCTAACTTGTTTTGCTGTAAGACCCCATAAGGCCCTCAGGATCTAAGGCCCGCCGCCGACTGAAACTTTTTGTCACAGTGACTTATTGTTACTGTCACCTGCTGTCACCCACCTTGCGCTCACTGAATCTGTTCTTGGGTAACAAATCGCGTTCATTTTTGTAATGGAATTCAACGAGGTTGTAGTGAACTGTGCTCTTGAAATACGTAGAAGAAAAATGAAACGGAAAAAAAGCTACTGGGTGCATTCTATATACACGGAAAGTAAAGGAAAATTCACCGGCCGAGTGACAAAAAGTCACCAGTCTCCAGTGTTGCCTGCCGCTGCAACTATTTGTCAACTTATTATCACGTCACCATAATGAGCGCACTCAATACAGTTTTCATTGCACTTGACTAAGTGACAAAAAGTCACGGTGACAAAAAGTTGCAGTCAGCGGCGGGCCTAAGTGGGACGAAAATAGGTAACAAAGTGTAGAAAAATATAATTTTATAACAATATTTTTTCGAATCACTGAGATTACAGTTCCAAATAACATTATATTTTTTTAACATTTTAGATAACAAAAATCTGAAAATTACACATCGTACAACATGTCAAACATATAAGCAAAGTCTTAAAATGATTATACTCAATACTCAATTCTTTATTAGCATTCCATCTATACTAATATTATAAAGCTGAAGTTTGTTTGTTTGTTTGTTTGAACGCGCTAATCTCCGAAAGTACTGGTTCGATTTGAAAAATTCTTTCAGTGTTAGATAGCCCATTTATCGAGGAAGGCTATAGGCTATATACCATCACGCTAAGACACACGGGAGCGGAGCAGTAACCAAAGATGCGGGTGAAACTGCTGGGGACAGGCTAGTATGTTATAAAGGTGGTACATTTTAAGAAAGAAACAATATGGACCCGGTTGGGCACAGCTTAAAGAAATTAGAGAGCTATGCAATAGCTCCTTATTACTTAAATAAATTGTAACATATTATATAGATATTTGACATAAGTGCTTATTTGTTTTCATACAGAAGTCTTCTTCCTCCGGCTTGTGGTCAGCGGTTACCCACTGTACCACGTTATCAATATCCATGGAGGCGACAGTGTCACCTGTTTGAATACTGATAACATAGTACAGGGAGTACCAGGGCACTTCCAGTTGTTCTCGACCTCTCTTCAATGGGCCCTTGATCTTCGACTTGACTCGTTTCGTTGTCGATTGGCAAATGTAGTGTAACATCATTTATATTATTACGTACATTATTTTTCTTACATCTAAAAGTTTTAAACTTTAGTTTTGTACTGTGTCAATGCGATTTTGTAGTTTAATATATTACATATACATTATACATTCGGGAACTTTTTTTTTCAAAAATTGTTATAAAAACTGCATTATTGATATATTAAAATATGACTTTGATTTTGAATAAACTATATGTATGTATATGATGGCAAATAAATGACCTTGACTTTGAATTAACTATATTACATTTCTATATTATTACATTACACATCTTTACTAAATATCCGTCCAGTCGCTCATTTGGACCAGGAATTTGGAGTCATTTGGAGTCCAACTGAAAAATATATTTAAGTATTAGATACCCTTTCCCCCCTCCATCGAGGAAGGCTTTAGGTTATGTTGAGAAGATCCCAGAGGACGCGGGTGACACCGCTGGTGGAAGTTGAAGTACAGATATATATAAAGTATACGTACGTCAATAGCATTGTCATGCACAGTGCCAATGTAGAGCGTGGCCCGCTGCGCCACGTACACGTTGATGTCGTCCATGCTGGAGATGAGGTAGCAGAACGCGGTGGCCAGCGCCGTCTGCAGCGGCAGGCTCGTCTTCACTGGAGAACCGTCCATAAACCTGGGAGGTGAGATCAGCGATAATGAACCAGATTGCGGCTTATTTAGCCGACCCCGAATAATTTTGGGAAACATAAAAGTAAGCAAAAATCGAACTATAGACGACCCCGTTGGCGCAAGGATAACCATTTTTTCATGGGAAATTATCAAACGACCCCTCCCGCTGAGGGTGCAACTGGAGGGAGTTGTTAGACTCTTACTGACCAAAACCCACTATGTTCCTTCTGTAGGCCTAGGCAGGCAATGATAACCTTGAGGTCATGTAAAACTGAAGGTCCCGGATTCTTTTCTCGGTACGGTCGACATTTTTGTGATGAACATGCTTATTGGCTGTGGTCTTAGCTTCCCTTGCGGCTAACCGACCATGAGTGAGGAAAGTGTCCCGATATATTAAAAAAAAGACCCTGTCTTCTTACATATCCACATACCTGATGATAATAGTAACTCTCTCAACTGCAGTAAAGCGCACGTGATAGTCGTGATGATGGAACTGGTCGCGGATGAGGTTGCAGAAGACATCAGCACCTCCGGCCAGAGTCACGCAGTGTAGGAGCACTGGGACAGCCACCGAACAGATGTGGGAGTGGCAGGCGTTGCACACGTTCCAAAGACTGGAATAGGTAGTCTGGTTAATGATGGTGTCCAGAACAATTGCTGGCCACGGTGGCCGTGACCCTCATAGTCCAATGGGACGGCTGTCCGACATCGGAGAGATCAGGCGCAGAACCGACATTTACACGCTCTCCGATGCACGATTGTATCTATCAATGATTTCCAGATACCAAGCTGCTTTTGTGAAAGTTTCCTAGAACCCACCTAGCAATTTGGGCCGACCCTCAAAACACAAGCATAGCAGTCACGCTATGAAGGCGGAAGGTGACACAGTTCCTGTGGACTACACTTACTTGTCAATGAGCAAGTTTTCCTGGCACCAGATGAGGAAGCCGCGGTGGTCAGCCAGCGCGTCCGTGCTCAGCACCAGCACCTGCAGGCACTGCAGCAGGTGGTACAGCACGTCTGGCCGGGAAGTGCTCTTCAGTTCCTATAGATACAAAGAGTGTTCAGATATGCAGAAAGATAGAACAGCCTAGTCTGCGATAAGAGAAGTAAAATGTGATAAGAATGGTCCTTTAAAATGGAAGGTAGTAAAGATTAAAACTGGGTAAATTTTCGACAACTCTTAATTTATTTTTTTTGTTTAGCTTCTTTTGTCTAGCTAATTTTGAACTTTTAGAAGATTACGCTACGCTTCTTAGCAATTTGCGAAATTCGGATATGTTTATTGATTTTAAGGATTGATTGTACAAGCAGACCAGTTGGCACATGTTTCAAAGATAACCGCAATCTATTTACGAACCGTAGCTAAGTGCTACGCCGCCGTAGCATTTCGTAGCAACATACCTGTAGCAGCTGATGTATGTACTGTAACTCTTGAGGCAGCTCATCAATGCAGAAGTGGAACTTCCCCGCAGATGTCGGCCAGAAGTTGGTCATATCATCTTCTACGGACTCCGCCATATTCTCGTGATCTCCCAATAGATTCGGTGTTGATACCTGTACCGAGTCATTTTATGAATATTTTTTAATAAAATAACTTAGTACCCGTACTTAAGATTGAACGAAAAATAACAAACTCTTAATTCGGAATGCTTTTGTTATGGTAAATTTGAAAAAAATCTTCACTTTCTAAGATTTACTTTCCTACTACAGTATTTTTCCAAGTAAATACTAATATGATTTTATTACATACATAAAAAAACTGTCATTAATACTCACATCAGCCGTAGCAGTAGCGACATCAGTATCCGTCAAGGTGACAGTGTGAGCCGTCGCCAGCGTGGGCGCGTCCGGCGGCGGCAGCGACACCGCCATGTCCAGCTGCTCCGTGATCGTCTCCACCGTGGCCGTCATTATCTGTCATCACCACATCATCACCGACACATCACCATCACCGCTAAGCGAGAGTTACTGTGCTCTACAACTAATTACTGCGTGAATGCTACTGCTAAATACATTTTTCTTGTTGGCAATACTTTTTTGGGGCTGGCAATGTTGCTTTATTTTTAAGGTAGCTCTAAAATAGGGGTTTAGCAGGTTTAGCAGGCTATATTGCCGTTAGTACAGGGTTTAATAATACTACCTTAATAAATATATTATATCATATTTGTGGAATAGCTAATTAACTTGATTAAGAATACATAACATGTTTAAAGTGATATCTTTATAAAACTTGATTCTCTCATTAGTATTTTTTTCTTCATATATTTTTATCAAGTATTTTTAACATATCGTGGTCATGAAACTACAGCACAACATCAAACTATCGACTACACTGTGTAGTACATTGCAAGCTAAAATATTATTTTATTGTCTAGAACTACTTCAGCTATTTTGTGTAAACACAGTGGAGTCCTAGCGAGAGAGCCGATTTTATACTGTACAATGTTACTAAACAATCATTTTTATTTCATTCATTCCACAAAGCCAGATTACTGTAGACTTCTATAAAAAATAACATAGCAGTAGGCTTAGCATGGCGATTTTATATCTATTCTGTCAAGAAAAGACAAAGCTCTTTCTGTCAATGTCAACATGTCTTCTGCCCAAGCATGGCGCGACCTGTCAACTCTCATATAATCCCTTGTAGCCTTATGTCAATCGAAGAAAAGAAAAATTACTTCAAAAAATTACAAAAGAAATCTTACATCAATCTGTCACTTTTCTGTCATTATATCTAATCTCCGGTAAACAAAACTTGTTTCTACGGTTGCCATGCTAAGCCTGCTGAAAATAGCCATTTCTGTTAGAAACAGTACACCATCGGCCTTCATCTAACATCAATAAAACAAAACACGTCCACATATGAAAAAGCACAAGAGTTAGGTATAAGACAGACGCTTTGCTTCCGAGATTTCTGACACTGAAACTGTTAAATATATTTAAATATTTAACCAAAAGTTTAATAAGATTTTAGTGACCATATTTGGACAAAAACAACTATTGTAAGGTCTGTCCAATTTTGCTCAATTTTAAAACATGAAACGATCGAATTTTTTATTGATTTTAAATTCTTTTTCCAAAAAAAACTGTCAATTTTGCCAGACGAAATTTCAAGTATCAATCACTTTTATAAAATTTTGTTGGGTTCAAGTTAAAAGTGATGCTATACTAACATTCAAATCAATGTCAAAAACCTCATAAGAAAGCTAAATAATATCCAGTGACATACTTGAGTGTCGCCCGAAGATTTAGTGATCGTGGCATCCGAGCCGACGTCGCTTATGAGAGACAGTTGCATGAAATGAACAAACTATACAACTACGTTACGATATAGTTGCTAGACACGGACTGACACGCCGCCGGTCATGGTCGGTACTTTGTAAGTTAACAAGATGGTAACTTATTGTGGAATTAGTATAATTCAGTTAAGGAAAAAGTATCAAAACTGTTCAGGACACACAACACACACAATAAATATCCATCAAACTAATTTAGCCCATGCAGATTTTAATTAAAAAGGAAAAAATAGAAGCGAAAATTTATATTAATTACTTTTAAAACCCTACACTGTAACACCAAATTGATTCAAAGAAAAACATCGATAAACTACTACGACAATTTTAGTTAATGTTCGAGATAGTGTGACCGACGATGACCGGAGGCGTGGACGAGGCTGGCGGTGGAGGGTACGTACATGTGGCATGTGCACCAGCACGCCGCCCACCGTGCGGTCGGGCAGCGCGGGGTGCGCGATGGACATGAGCGCGTCCACCCCGCCCCCCGCGCCGCCCGCGCCCCCCGCCTTGCTGCGCTCCTCCTCCGCCGACTTCTTGTGGCACGCCGGCTCCGCCCACAGGTCTTCCAGCGATGGCTGGGGGACATAGGCAACAGCTGTAGCACATGTGGCACACCAGACCCTCACAGCACGAGGCAGTGGAGCAGGACCAACCTCGGGCGCGGGCTTGGGCTTGTCGGGCACGAGCGCGCGCACGAGCAGCACGGCCAGCTGGTGCCACAGCGCCGCCGCCTCGCAGTACGAGCACGCGCCCTCCGCCTGGCACACCGCTGCGGACATATACACTACTCTTATACCCGACACGCAGAAATAAACCACAATCTGTTAAAGGAAATCGATGAAAGCAAAAATTCATTTAGGGCTCAGATTAAAGTTAAGAGCCCCTAAAACTCCCTAAATAAGCTCGAGCGGATAATGAAAAAAGCGGCTTGAAAGAGGCAATCCGTTCCCATTTTGGAATACATCAGAAAATTAGTAAACTTTACTACAACTAATCACAAACTTACCATGCTCGATAGTATTGGTCTGATTGGACTTCAACATGAGACGCAGCAGCTTGGTAGCCTCGCTGCTGACGTTCTGACTGTTGATACGTCGCTGTTGGAGCTCCATCTAGTACAATATTTTGTTGTCAGCATAAATTTGTATTTATTCATGTATACTTCATAACACTATTATATATATTGTTTTTTTTAATAAAGAACATGGAAGTCTTTATATCCAAAGACGAGTATGACCTAGAGTTCGGTTCTTAAAATGATAAATATCATTACAATTCTTACCTTGAATTGGGCTTGTTCACTCGAAGTTAACAGTTGTATTGACAACGCTTATACGCGCGTATACGCGCGACAACACGCGTACAAGCCGCGCTGTCGGCAGATGTCGCGCGTATACGAGCGTACACGCGCTTACAAAGCCGACTAGATAATCTGCTATTTTGAATTCGCTCCATAGCCGACTAGCTTGCATTCTTGTTCTTTTCTCTCAAGAGAAGACATATATCTTCTTTACTGTATTGTGTAAGACTGACGCTTCAATGCATTTAGGCTCCACGCCAGTATAAGTTGGCCCCTCATAATAATGGCGTTCTTGTGCTTACAAAGCTCTAATCACATGGTAGAAAGCATTAAACAAAAAATAACAATTCCTTCAACAAAATGACAAGAACGCCTGAAATCATATAACAGCAATATTGAAAATAGTTAGTAGCATTTCTAACTGACCTGTTTGAGCAGTATATCGAGCATAAGTATGCAGCAGGTGAGGTTCTGCGGCTTGACCTGGTCGTCCTTGTCTTTCTTCTCCTTGTCGTTGTTAGGAGAATCCTTCGCGTCCCTGGGTTTGGAGCCATCTGGGAGACATAGTAGATTGTAGAATCGAATATATTGTTATTAAAATAGGTCAAATCGAAAACTTTGAGTGTTTATATTTCAGTAGGAATTAGTCTTTTTTCGCAGCGTTATTAATTTTTTAATCATTTACTTTACGTACAGACGCCAGCATATCAACCTACCTCAATCTGTCAAATTTCTTTAACAGATTTTCAACCTTATCATGATTCCGGAAGGTTAATATTTGATTGGTAAAATTGTACAATGCTGGCAGTTAAGTAAGCTCTACAGAAAATTTACCTAAGGTAGGCGGTTTGAATATCTTCTCGGGCAGGTTGACGACGCAGTGGCTGAACAGGTCAAACAGCTGCGACAGCGGGATGCGCACCTCCAGCATTGATATCGTCTGCCAGGAAGGGTAACATGTTATCTACTGACTTGTGTTGCTGATAGTACCGTATGAGTACCTTTTCGAAAGGCGGAATGATTTTGGATTATCGACTTTATTTCTGATACTTTAAGGCACACAATCAAGACATAAAGACTGCAATGATGAATGAGGCAGCCAAAGAGAGCTACATCAAGCTGCCTAGCACGCAGGTCTGCAGGTCTTTCTTTAATAGATTCTTACTCACACATATCAATTTACAATCATATCTAAATGGACTACTCTAAAGTAATTATCACATTTGTTTGTTTGCTTAAACGCTCCAATCTCAGAAACTACTGCTCCAATTTGAAAAATGATATTAGTGTTATATAGCTCATTTATTGAGGAAGGTTACCGGCTACGTTTTATACGTGTTAGCGTTGTAGTTCCATCTATATTTGCATATATTCATGTATCATGTAACACATATGTAAACAAATTGTATCTTTATCTTTAACTAGCTTTTGCGCGGCTTCGCTCCCGTTCTTCCCTACTCTACCCTACTCTACCTTTTAAACCTTCCCTAGACCTCCACGGACATTTCAAGACCAAGATAAGATAAATCCGTTCAGCCGTTCTCGAGTTTTAGCGAGACTAACGAACAGCAATTCATTTATATACCTATACATATTATAGATAGATAGATATAGATAGAAAGCACGTACCTGGAACCACTCCAGCACAGGTAACACTGTATCAGGTGTCGGTGTGTTGGTGACCTTCAGTACAGCGAACTTGTACAAGTTTTTCTCATCAACGCCTACCATGGCACCTTCTGGCTCCAGGATCTTGCCCAGAGGTACTCTCAGCTCCATCAGCTCCTGTGTTGAAAAACCAGGAATCGGAGTGAGACTTTGTTACTAAGATGAATGCGGGTTTTATATTCTTTTGGTAAATTATAATTACTAAGAATATGCTTTACATCAATTTGACAGTAGAAATGTGAACGAAAAAAAAAAAGAGAAAACCTGGACCAAAAAATTCTGATATCGCCAAACCGCATTGAGCAAGCGTGGTTTCTCTATATATGTCACGTATCAGTGCCGAATAGTGGGACAGTAAAAAATGGCAGGAGATGATGACCAGACCAACGGATTCATACCTTCTCAGGCACATCCGTGCAGATGGCTTCCATCCAGGCCGGCATGATGAAGTCCCAGATAGACTGGGTGATGATACCGTACGGGATCAGGCAATACAGTCTGTGGATAATCAAAAACAGTTGTCAACTGAAATTAAGGTTTGCAGCTAATTTTGATTAAGAACTGACGATCTGAGACTTATCGATAGATTTTATAGAGAGATTGGTCGACGTTTATCGATAGTAGCAACCATATTGATAGCATCCATGCAATCGATTCTACCATGGATAGATGCAGTCAATTGAAGATCAATCGGTAGGTCTCGTAACACCCTGATGTAAGTTGTAGTGAAGGTGTCGTGGGTTGTGGTAAAGACGATGCCAGCTGTGGCGAGGGAAAGAGTGCTGTGGTGATAGCCTTTTGGTATGTAGTGAGGGTGACATAGGTTGTGAGGAGGTTATGTACCTGTTGAGGCCGTCCTTAAGGTGGTGCGTCTTGGAGGCGAGGTTGTCCCAGTGGCCGGCCTGGCGCGTGTAGTGCGGCGGGTGCGGCAGCAGGCACGCCACCAGCACGGCGCGGTGGTTTGTGGTGACGGTGACGTGGGAGGCTATGTACCTGTTGAGGCCGTCCTTAAGGTGGTGCGTCTTGGAGGCGAGGTTGTCCCAGTGGCCGGCCTGGCGCGTGTAGTGCGGCGGGTGCGGCAGCAGGCACGCCACCAGCACGGCGCGGTGGTTTGTGGTGACGGTGACGTGGGAGGCTATGTACCTGTTGAGGCCGTCCTTAAGGTGGTGCGTCTTGGAGGCGAGGTTGTCCCAGTGGCCGGCCTGGCGCGTGTAGTGCGGCGGGTGCGGCAGCAGGCACGCCACCAGCACGGCGCGGTGGTTTGTGGTGACGGTGACGTGGGAGGCTATGTACCTGTTGAGGCCGTCCTTAAGGTGGTGCGTCTTGGAGGCGAGGTTGTCCCAGTGGCCGGCCTGGCGCGTGTAGTGCGGCGGGTGCGGCAGCAGGCACGCCACCAGCACGGCGCGGTGGTTTGTGGTGACGGTGACGTGGGAGGCTATGTACCTGTTGAGGCCGTCCTTAAGGTGGTGCGTCTTGGAGGCGAGGTTGTCCCAGTGGCCGGCCTGGCGCGTGTAGTGCGGCGGGTGCGGCAGCAGGCACGCCACCAGCACGGCGCGGTGGCTCTCGGCGATGCCGCGCACCCAGCCGCACACGTGCGACCACTTCAGCTTCTCCACCGTGTTCGCTGTCTCGCCTGACAACAGTACGAACGCATCAGGTATCTAGCATCCCGACCCTCCCGCCGGCGCCGGCCAAATGCTGCGCACGCGCAAACCTGTCCCTCAGTCAGTAGGACATGCGCGGACTGCTATTGAGGTAGAGGACATACTGGGTTTATGGCCACTTAGCTGTCGGCATCAAAGAAGATATATACTTCGAGTAGCCTTCACGTATTTACATAGTGAAAGAACGAAAGAGATAAGCGAATCTGAAAAAGACGAAAAGGAAACGCGACTATATTGAAAAACTTCTTACGGTTTTTAGTCTCAGTACCATCGGTCTAACTTACCGGTATAAGAGAACGATGTCACGTGGAACCAGTGGAACAGCACAGACAGCAGACGTCCCAAGATTTCGTCAGGAGTGTCAGGGTTGGGAGTACACAGCCCAACCATCAGCCACACACCATACCTTTAACCAATTTACCGTAATTTTTAACTGGAGATGACAATATTATGTACTAAACTCATTTCTGCCTTCCCCTTATGGCAATAGGCATAGATGAAATGGTGCACCTCACCTGCCCAAAAGCTGTCGATCTTCAACAGAGATGGGATCTGGCAAGTCAACGCTGAGTGGAGGCTTCAGCTGCTCAGTAGAACTGTCAGGGTCTTCCATATTGATAGGCTTGGCTTCCTTCAAGAGACTGTAGAAGAAAGTCGACATTAGCAAGAAATATGGCGGCAGAAAGTCTGACAACCAGTCCTCTAACCAAGGATTATGGAGTTGCCCAGGCAACTGGGTTGAGGAGGCCAGACAACACTGGTACTTTGCCTCCGGTTAAGAACGGAAGCCGATCCCCACATAGCTTGGACAAAAGTCTAGGCAGATGATGATGGACATGGAATGTGAGTCAACGTTATAAGTGTTTTGTTTTGAGTTGTCTTAGACAATGACAGAACCAAACTCAAACTCATCACTAAAACTTGGCACTAAAACAGCGCTTTTTGAACATCAAAAATTACAAAAGACAGCCACCAAAACGCCCGCCCTTCACCACTTCCTATGTGTTTTTGCTGGGAAGAAGAAGTACCTGATGATGGCCTCGACGAGGTTGGTCTGCATGTCGCTGTCCATCTGCCAGGCGAGCGGCAGGCGCGTGTGCACCACGTGGTCGCCGCCGCGCCGGCTGTTGTGCCGGTTGCCGTGGCACTGCTGGCAGTACCTGGTACACACAAAGGGAAACCATTTATTCTACACATAAAATGACGCAAAAAAGCAACAAACAAAAAACACTAAGGACAACCCAAGCTATGAAACAAAGAAGCTGCATTTGCTTCAGAAGTATGTGGAATATACATAATGAGATATTTATTTGCAAGCCAAGTTAAGGCTATCATCACTACATAGTAAGCCATTCAACAATACATACGAGAATGTCTACTTCGTTTAAGTACAGACGCCAGCACAACAAGCTACCCGAAACGTGAAATATTTTGCCAATCAACTTTGAACCAAGTTGCAAATCTATTAAGGAAATTGACAGATTGTCGTAGCTTGATGTGCTTGCGCCTGCACATGTTTAATGGAAGCCTAATATCTTTCTTTATTTTACCACCTACCTGATTGGGTGGTTCCCATTATAACTAGCGCATTCGTTGGAAAAACAAATTGAGTATGCCGCCTTGTCTGTTGAGCGACAGTTCTGAAAGAAAGAAATGTTGTAAGTCGATACACTTATCGATAATCGAATCAGTTATAAAAGGAAATGTTTTGCCTACATACCTTATTCTCACAGACCATGGACACCTGCTGTTGAGGGTGTAGGATATCGAAGAAGCGTTGATTTGGATGTTCCCTGAAAATTACGAAATTGAGAATCGAATCGAAAAGAGGAAACGAAAAATAATTAAGAGCGCGTATACCAAAAGTTGGCAACGTCACTAATAGCTGTCAGGTATTTACAAGTGTTAATTAATTTGCGAAGAAACGATGGATGGATTGCGTGAAAGTTGATATGGCTAGAAAGAATGTAACTTGTGAGATGACGGCAAATAGAAGAGTGTGGAAGACCAAAACATGCTGCGCCGACTCCAAATAAAACTTGGGATAAGAGCAGGAGGATGAATTAATTTAGTTATTTTACTGTATAAAAATACAAAATAATGATCTGCAGTGCACTAAAAAAATATATTAGAGATTTCTATAATTAATATCGTGACATTAAATATATAGTCTTGTAATAAAAAAGAATTCGTGATCTTGAAAAATGCCTTTTTTACGCCTGGAATGTATACAACATCAAAAAGGTTTTTTCAACTAATTTACTGGTGGTAGGGTGAAATTACTTATAAAATGTCTAGGTTTATTTCATCTTTTACTTTCATAAGGTATAATGAACCCTATACAGACCCTGTTAACATTCAAATTCCCAGTTACCTGTGTATCTCGTTGGCGCACTCGATGCAGAGGTAGAGCGGCGGCGGGCTGTCGGACGCGAACGTCACGCTGATGCAGTGGTCGTAGCACACCTTGGCTGCCTCAGCACTGCCCGCGTTCGGGCACATGTCGCGCTGGCACAGGAATGGTACCAGGTCATCTGCAAGTTAAACACCCCTAAGATCTCGTTTCAAGAGATATACAAAGTTAAAAGAAACATTTTTATCTCTTAACTCCTTATGTAAGAAGAGGCTTGTGGCTTACGGCCAGCAGTGGGACGAGAAAAAGGATGATGATAATGATTACTAAGCACACTCGTTATGCACAGTTGATTTAGTAGATGCAATAATAGGAAGTCAGTAATTTTAGTGCGATGTGGGAATGCGCTAAAGTTTATATTTTTTCCCTTTGTTCTTTGCTCATCTTGTGACAGTAAGCTTATCCTATACTCCTCCTCCGCACCCCCCCCCCACCCCCTCCACAGAAAACTTAAACATCTTGTATCTATTGAAAGCACATCTAATATCAGACTTACTAGAAAACTTGCACAGCAAGCCCTTCCGATCGAAGAGCTTGGCGTCAAACGGGGGCCAGTAGTAGAACAGCAGCTTGGCGGCCGACAGCCGCGCCCCCCACGTGCCGTACGCGATCACGCACAGGATGTCCTTCACCACCGACTGCTTCATCGACATCAGGCATTCTAGCAGCTGGCAGTGATGCGCTGGTGGATACAACAAGATTGTATTGTAGTAAAATTGGTGTTGAACTTAACTTGTAGTGAATTCGCGAAAATCATGATGACTCTTTATTCAACATAGGCTGAAAATCAGCAGTAAATTTTACACTAGACAAAGATATTCGAAAACGCCCGTCCTTCATCACTTCTTATGTGTTATCGCTGGGAAGTAGATATAGTGGAACAAACTCCTCAGCAACACAATTCTATCTGAACCGGTTCTATACAAAAAACAATAATGAAGTTAAAAGACTAGGTTATATAAAAGTAGAATAATAGATAAAATCATAAAAAAATATATTACTTGCAGGATTTTCAAAAACAAAGAAAGGAAACTCATAAAATTCAAATTATGATTCACAGTAAAACCTATAAACATAAATCGAATAATTTAACAATAAATTGTTAGTCAACCGAACCATCAAGTCGAATTATGTTCTCAACAAAGGTAGGTACAACACGATTGGCCGAAACTGCTAAGTTCCTGAAGGGTGAACAAACTCATAAATCATTTTTGCGACCGCGCCTGTCACCGCTAGATGGCGCCACTAGAGAAACACTGCCTCAGTGCGACAGTGCCTCACTAGTGCTGCCATCTATTGACCGTTATCGCTACGTTTATACTAGTCAAATAAAAAGTACTCTTTGCAACACTAGGTGGCGCTTTATACAAAATACAACACTTTTGGCACCATCTAGTCGAAGTTTTAGAAGATTTATTACAGAATCGTATAATCTGTTTTGACTTCCGTCAAGCAGATGGCGTTACTGGTCAAACTACGCAATGCGGCAACTAGACCAAATATCTAGTCACTCACATTATGCGGCTTTTACTAACTAAGGAACTAACTGAGACAATGCGATTAAACTAGTAGCGCCATCTACTGACAGTCTTGCCGCATTTTGACACGGACGCCATTTGCTTTTGCCACGTTGCCTGTTGTATAGTCTAGCGCTTGTAACCGCGTATACGCACTACATAAGAACATGTTGCGCGTATACGAGCGTACACACGCTTACAAAACCAACCTCATAAACTGCTAGATCCGCAGTAGTAGTTGATAGGGGAAATTTACATTTAAAATAACATGGCGCTGTCAAGTCAATGCACGCTGTATACAAGATTGTATGGAGCCGTGAAAAATAAAGGCATAGAGGTCACGTACCTGGATTGCTTGAGTGCTGGAACACCATCATGATGATAGCGGCGACTGACTGCGACGCCTGACTCTCTTCCTCCATACCCGCGTATTTCCGTGCTGAAGTAAGACAGAACATTTCCTATTTTTTAGTAAAGTTTATACGGAGACTTGACAAAACTTAACTTTTTAGAAGGAGGCTCTACTACTTTTATTCTAGGATATGATCATGTGCCCATACCACAAAATGATGAATATTTCAATCTTCACAGCTGTCGAAGTTGGCCTTGGTACCTACAAACTATTATTTAGTTATGTTAAAACAGGGTTTTACGAGTCTCTCAAAATATTATACGTAAGTAAGTTTAACGAGAGATTATAATCTGAGAAAAACCCTCTTAATAAGAACTTATAACGTCCGTGTACCTAATTACTTCTACGTATAATCTGATAAAAGGCCTGTTTTTGTTATTTTATACTTCACATTTTGCTTTTTTTCTCTTCTTAAAATGTTTTTGCGAAACACCAATTCTACATAAATAATTGCTTCACTTTACCAATCAGAAATCTACGTCTGACTAAGACTAAGAACAGAAATATAAAAATCTAAAGTAGACAGGATACTCACTAATGGTAAACGGTAAGATGTAATAGGACAGCAGATGCAGTATCTCCTGATGCAACGCCACCGGGAACATGGCGACGCAGTACGCCACCAAGAAGGGCAGATTGTCGATCATGTCGTACTCCAGGAACGGGAGTAAGCAGCCCAGGCATTGGAGGATGGCTTGTCCGAATGCTGAGGACGAAATTGTAGTCATAATTTGAATATTTCCAGATCCTTCAATAACCTTTCCTTCTTCCTTTTTCCGTATTAAATTGGTCCGTTTGAAATTATGTTGAGAAAATATTTGGCAAACATGGTTTGGTAACATTAGTAGGTTGGCAGGTAATTTTGAAGGAAAACTCTGGTACTACCAAACCACTTCCTAAAAATATTTTTAACTTCTAATAAGTAGTGCGGCTACAGGTTTACTGACGAAGCTATAACGGCCTTTTCTAAAATCAACATGACGGTTTGTGACATCATCAAGACATGACCCGTTATTTAGTTAAAGCTCTTGTTTTCCTTCCTTGTTTCCTTTCAATTTGATTTCTTCATTAACAGTATTACTTACGTAATGTCCCATACTGCAGATGTGGAGTGGAGTCGACGAGCCCCGAGAGCGCGTTGAAGAGGCTCTTATAGTCCAAGTTGGGGTACAGACCCATTCTCTCGCTATCATTGTCAGCATCCCGCAGCATCTCAAGTGGTGATCGTGGGACATCTTTGAGGACGCCTACAGAAATTTTGGTAACATCAAAATAGGAATCGATATCTGACGGGAGTGACTAGTTACTGGGGATTTTTGGAGATGTTACTGGAACTAGGGGAAGAGTTCTGATGAAATTTCATCTTGGCAAAAACGGTGGACATATCCAACAATCCTATAGTTGACGAAGTCTTATTTGCAACAAAAAAAAGACGAATTCTATTTTATTGGAATACAATTTGACGTTTGGGTTACTGCATGCTGTATTGCTAAATCCATTCCTCAAACATCTATAGTATTGTTAATGGGTGTACTTACTGAGAAGGGTCTGTGAGAAGTACTTGACGGTATTGGCAATGTCAGTGCCGAGTGGCAACGGCTGAATGTTGTGTTGCAGCCGCAGCTGGGCGTCGTACAGGCTGCGGATTTTTGCTGTAACTGTATGACACGGATCTTTATACCTATCCTATTATATGCAAGAGCAGTAGCTAGACAAGACTCCTTTAATTTTTAGAAAGGAATTTAGGTACTATGTCATTACTGTTTAGGACTGAAACATAAGTACAAAGGTACTGTTACTGCTAACGGCTACGCAAGTTCGCAAGTTCGCAAGTTTAAAATCCACCTTGTGACCTAACACCTGGGCTATAATAATAGCGTCCAGACCCATAGTCAGCCATGGCAGGCGTTCTATCTAAGGAGACCAGCCAGTTGCGCAGGACATAATATTGTAGTGCACAAGCATTGGCGCGGACACAGGTGCACTCTCTATTCCTTCACTCTCATCGTCCGATGGGACGGCAATCCGACAAGTCCGGAGAGCGTCAAAGCGGCATTTAGGTAGCTGCAAAATGATCAGCAGTCTTATGGGGTGGCCCAAGTTAATGGGTTGAGGAAATCAGATAGGCAGGAGCTCCATGTGAAACACAGATACTCAGCTGACTTAGCTGTTAGACTGGAAGCCGATCCCAACAAAGCTCGGCAAAAAGCTGAGCCCACGATATCCGATTGTAAGTACTCATTAATATTTTGTATAATATAAAGTGAATAAAAATATCCCTAATAGGTACAAAGTCACCCAAGTGAAGGCGAGCCATCGCAAGCGCAATCCTCAGTGTTTGTTTTGGTAAATAAACCCATTAAAACAGCCAACTGTGTTCATGTAATTTGTGTTTCAATTCTCAAATTTCACACAATTCACTACAGGATACATAATGATCCGCCATCTTAGCGAAGCACGAAATACCTATAATAATATTAAACAATAGTATAGCCTGATTGTAATCGAGTAAGTACTGCCGGTTGCGAAAGTTTTTTGATTGGCTTTGTCGGGTTTCCTCCGAATCCTTAAAAAAATATAGTGCCCTGTCTCGTAAAGAAAACCAAGTTACTCGTAATATCCTACATAATATTAAAACCGCGAGAATTTGTGGATGATCTACTGAGTTTGTTACTCCTCCACGCAAGAACTACAAGAACACTACTGAATGGATTTTGACGAGACTTGGCTGCATTTGCTTCCTGAGTATCCAAATAAAATTGCATGCGAGTTGTCTGAAATATCGTCGTTCCGAACTATCTCATCTTCAAAATAATACAACACAAAGTGAATTAAATGACTACTTAAAGTTGTGAGATTTTGGTCAATGGTTGCATAACTTCGGATTTCTAGGAAATCAGCTTGAATATCCAAAGTCCAAAATCGGAATGAAGAGAGTCTTAAATATAGCGCTAAGACGCATGCGTGCTTTTCGAGGAAATGTCACGAAGTGAAAAACGTTATTTTCAAAACGAAACAGAGTAACGGATTGTATAATCTTCAATAGATAAGTCAACATTGTTATGTTAATATTATAATCTAGAAGCTAATCATTGAACTACCTGATATCAAAATTATTTCCAATAAACTTGTAATAATAATCCGACTTTGGCACATTTAAGTAGGTACGCGGGACGCATGCGTGACCTGCGCGTCCTGGGCGTGGCCACAGCCTCCGGCCGGGCCGACATCCCGGCGCGGCACCGTTTCTAAGGCCGCGGGGCGCATGTGCAGCAAAAGGCTCCATCGATCGGCGTCCTATTTAGCAAGGGGGATGCTGTCAGGGGAGCAGGGAGTCGACGCATGCGTCCCGCGCCCTGTGCCAGAGCCGTCCATTTTTGGTCTTTAAATAGATTTTTTTATTGATTTTCTATATTATATTATTTTTAGCTAATACCGATTTTGGTTTTAGGAATGTAATAAATAATTTGGTGTTCTTCCAGGATTTTAGGTTTTTTAATGCTTCAATAATTTACATTTTTTTTAAACAGTAATGGCATAGTTTTTCTTTGTGCTATAATTTTAAAATTGTTTTAGAGTGTCAATCTTCACATATTGCAAAAAAGAGCTTGCCATATAATAGATAAATAATACAATTTAATAAAACAGGTTTTCATAAATAAAAAAGCAGTGGACACATATTTTTTATTGATACATTTATTTACTAAACAAAGATACAACATGCAATATCAATACAATCTACCATAAAGTACATTGACTACATTTCCAAAATAAAATGCTAATACATATTACTAAAACAAACATCAAACTAAGTCTAACAGTTTTGAAACAAATTCTACAACAGACACACAATCAAGTATACAATGTGTAACAGTAGATAACTCCAAATAAGGAAATAAGACTGCTTCACTTTTATGCTGTTTGAAAATGAACCTTATATGCTGAACATAAAGCTCAATTTTTGTAAGTGTCCTAAATGATAGAATATTTAGAAAAACAACAATTTTCCCAGGAAACTTACAATGGAATTTTAACTTGTTATGTTACACATTGTATTTTTATATATTTTAGGCAAAAAAATAATTTGAGAGGGCCAGCAAGGATGAAGACAATTTAGTCTTTGTAAGCGTTTTAATATAAAGAAACGTCTTAACTTCACAAAATATTTTACAAAATAAGAAAATTATATTTTAATTGAATTTTGAAAAAGGTAACATTATAGTAACTATTTTTTTTAATTATCAATAAATAAAAATAATACATGGTAATAATTGACAAAAGATAGGATTACTTTAATACATTTTTAGATTAATATATTATTAATTTTTACAATTACTGTTAGTTACCAAGTCAAAAAAAATAAAAATAAGTTTATAGAAAATATTTTTTAGGCACAATATATGAAGAACAATACACAGAGTTCGGACATTTACATACATAGACATACACAGAAGGGTAAGATTAGATAAATAGAGTATATATATTTATATGAAAGTGATATGAGAGACAAAGCCGCCACATTAGGATAAGCAGCGGGATGGTACGGACAGACATACTGGTTAAGCCAACATTTTAGAAAGGTGAGCCACACAAACAGGGAACCTGATTCTGCTAAATTAATCAATAGGTCAAACTGCATTTATTATTAAATATCAATAAATATCATTATTGAACAAGGGCAGTCGAAGCTCAATGAAAGTAATAAGTACCTAAGCAGAGTCCCAGCTACAACTGCAATGGATGCTGACTGATCCTCAATATTCAAGATATCCCACGACAGCCAGGTAACACGTCTTGCTTACACAGAGGCTGAACGGAGTCTGAGGCGAACCAGGGGTATCTCAAAATGGCGGACTGCCTACCTGCGCGCATGCGTACATCTCGACTGCGTCATGGGCGTGGCCGGAATTTTCCAGAACCCTAACGGATGCGCCACGTTGGCGATTGCGTAACCGTCCGCCATTTTGTGTCTACCTACCCACCATTTTGTATGGCAAATCTCAATTTTAAAGATATTATCCCACTATCCTAAAATACAGTTTGACCATAAATTAACAGAATCAGGAATACATATATAACATTGAAACAACAGCAGGATACTTGTCTCTGTAGAACTAAACACGCATTGAATAGAGAACATTCTAGGATACAACGGGGCAGAGCGGAGACACCAACACCAAATACCTAGGAAATGCACACATGAAACCTAGGAGGGACAGGGTTACCATCTTGAAGTATTATGTCTTGCTATATGAAAATTACCCTAGCACCTAGAAGTAAAATAATTGGAAATTAATTTATTTCTAATTGCATGCATGTTGAGAGAAAATATTTAAAAGTATGACCCAATAGAAATGGTCGGTAAAAATATTTTACAAAGTTCAAGAAAGCGATAACTATTTCAAACACCCGCTCCACTCCAGAATTTTTTATCAAATGAAAAGTTTAAACAATTTAATTTAAAATTGCATTTTATATCATCAAAAGGAACGAAATATAGTGTCCAATATTCGAATTTTAAATATCAGAAAGTTACAACTGCACGAGCAATAAAGAATATTAAGTTCTGCCGCAGGCAATTTATTTGCAACTATTAAGTGAATGTTTTTTGATTTTTTACCAAGTAACTGTAATAGTAGTAATAAATTAATTATTTACTCTGATCGCAAGGTGAAAGCAAGCCACCTATTAATATCTCAATAATTTATTAAAATGGAAGCTCTAAAAGGTATAATTAACTAATTTAGATTTAATTACTGGTAATTACAAATTCTATTACTATAACAATTGTTATTAAAAAATACAAACCTACAACTGCAATGGCAATAAGATATACATAGTACACCAGCGCAAAGTTTCTCCGAGTTGCTTCAGAGACCAGGTTCAAGTAAATCGCAGGTTTAGGAAGTCACTAGATATAATAAGTAATTTTAATATCACAGAGGCTAAGAGACACAGATGGCAACCCTAACAGTTGAGGGGGCAAGGCAGGCTAACGTGCCAGAACAAAAAGTGCCACAAAATGAATAGCTCGCTTGTACGAGCTCACCTTTCAAGCTCAGCTCAGAGTCCGAAACCGAATACTGCATGGTATCCTGTGGTCCCTGCATTTGGACACATATAAAGCACTACTGAACGACGCCCCTCATACAGCTCTGAAAAACAAACGCGTTAATTTCCATGCAAGGCGTTCACTGAATTGAATTGAAAGCGCTAGTAAGGAGGAACACTCACATGCCGCCGCCCGAGTTCCCATGTTGATGAGCTGGATCTTGAAACTGCCCTGCATTGGAGTGCCGGGTAGAATGACCCGCTCACCAAACTGCACTCAAATCAATAAAGCCGGCCGGGCCGCGAGATGCAGGGCTGTAGGTAGGGGCAGTAGGAAGGGGTAGTTCGAGAGAGACAAGACCTGAATCTAGATATCCTGTGCTCTTCAGGCAATTGATTATCGACCGGTTTATGGCGGTCCGCGCATGGGTAATTCACGTCAACATTGTTATTGTTATGTACACATTACGTCAAATTGATGATGTCCGGTCTAGATAAATGCAAGTCTAGTGCATCCGGAATCGATTTAGCACTTTTTCCTTTGTGTCTTATAACATTTACTAATTATTCACATGAATATATTAAACAAGACCATGAAAATTTATAGAATTCCAAAACATGCAGGTTATATTTATCTTTTTTGATAATAACAAGCAGAAAATAACAAAAACACTGACTTAAATAAGGAGTAAGTTGATATTTGTGTTAATTTCAAACACCAATTTGCATATTACACTGATTGAGATGTTTTTTCGTTCAATCTTAGTCCATTTCCAAGCTAAGGCGAATATTTTTGTCAAATGAGAATCTTATTTGATCCGTCTACAGCTGTCATTCAGGCTGCGCGCGAAACATTAGGGTAGGAAGTGGCAAGGGGTGCTTGGTGAATGGCGCAAAATTTAAAATTTGCAAGTTGCGGAACGTTATCTGAGTGGAGTTTTTATTATCTACAACTTTCTTAAAGACCGTTTTTGTATTTTAAACTAAGTTTTAGATTTACCTCTGTTTTGATAAATATAGAAATAAAATATTACTAACAAGAGTGCATGCATTTTTGCGTGTATATAACTTTACGTGGTGATTTCTTAATAATAGTCATTGTTTATCTAAATTATATAAATAAAATTGGTGTTGCTCTTTAAGGCAATGAGGACTTTGAATGCATTCTTTGTTTTTGTTTTGCTTTAAGTGGACAAGTGTGTGAGCGTGACACGTGTTAAGCCCAGAATCATAACTCTTTCTGTGTTGTTTATTGCTTAAACACATCGGTAAGTACCTAAATTTGTTTAATTATTACTGTAATGTGGAGATTTAGAATGAATTGACCTCTATGAATTTTACATGCTGCAGTTATTAGTTTAAGTAAGTGTTATGAGAAAAACAGCATTTTAAATGGAAAAATATTTTTATTGACACGATTAATATCACAATAGAATCTATAATACCTACAATCACAGTGTCCAGTGCGTTTGCATCAAACATTTAAATATTTTTTAAAGCCTCCATTCATTTACAGTTCCTTTCAAACGTTACTTTACAATAATATCGCTTACAAGGTAGGCCTAAACTCAAGTTAATAGGTATCTGAAAAATATAGTATTTAAAACTTAGTAATAATTTGGGACCCGCCCTTAAATTTAGTGTTTTTTTTTTGCGATACGACACTACTGTGCATGAAAAGAGCCATCAACTCCCTAACCTACCCTAATTACACCGAAAATAACAACAAAAACTCACAATATTATTATAATTATCATCTACCCTAAGTAAAATGTATGACGGTGTAACAGTGGATTATCTAGACAAAACAAAACGAAAAAAATATCACCACTCAATAATAATTTAAGTCAGCCAGTAAACCGAGCTATATGGTACAGACACACTGTAGTTTATTGACTTGTGTACAGTGGCATTGAAAGTAAACGGCAACCATTATATCATCAACGGTCCATCGCGCCGGACAACGCCTGCTGTAACACAAGTTGCTGTGCGTTTATCAGTTTCTTTAATTCTCTTACTTCCTGAGTCAACTGACGCACGTTTTCTGACGTTTCGTCCAGCCTAGCCTGCAGACTGCCCAACCCTGAGGAGTAGCCGTACTCTCTGTACCCTGAGTCATTGTTGTTCTCGTATTTCTTAAAGCAGGAATACGCGCCCGTCGTCGACCCGCTCGAGGATATCGTGTGACCGTATTGCTTCCTCATTTTCGCGATGTCGTAAGCAGCCATCATTATGTCTCGTGGCAGTCGCTTCTCGCTCGGGTTTAATGGTTTGACGCTCAAAACGACTCTGTAAGCTTGCGGTGACACTAACGCTGAGGAATGAAGGATTTTTAACAGACATTTGGGTAGATAGCCATTGAATAAGGCTAGCTCCATATAAGATATTAGCTTTGTTTGCCTGACAAGTTTAGAAAGCCCCGCGGTTTTCCTCAACCCCTGTATGTCATGAACAGCTATACCTACTAACAGGTTCATAAGTACTACTGTCACGAACATTAGGAACAACACGTAAGTGATTTGCGCTGAGAACTCCAACAGGACAGGGGGGTCGTTCCCATCCGGCTCGTTGAGCAGCAAGTCGAGATTCAGTTCGCCAATCATCATGGTCAACACAGTTATAAAGCCCATGAAAGGGTTCGCGAAGGATGACGAGTCAGGAAATATTACACAGAAACTTATAGTAAAACCGATTAAGATACAGGAGTAGGCCATCAGTAATTTGGCAAATTCCTTTTGAACTTTTTGGTACATTGCCACATAAGTCCCGAAAACTGGTAGCTGTCCGATCATCATCATTAAGTTAGTCCAGCCGGCGAGCACCGCGAACGCGCCTACGTGATTCTGCCAGGTGTACGTGATGTTGGTGTAGATATACGATATGAGAAACACGCTCACAATCACGAACCATTCGATAATATTCTCCGATTGCATCAAATATTGTTTCACAGTAGAGTAGCCAGCTATTCCGTAAACCTTTCTGAATATCTCAAATATCGTGATTCCAGCTAGCACCCACCATTGCATTTCTATTACAAAGGGATTTTTCCGTAACAAATCGCCGAGGATGGACTGTTTCTGACAAAGTTCTTGCTCTTGAATTGTTTCTTCCATATCTTTACTGCCGTTGTAACAATTATGCGCAAGGGCTGTCAGCACATACAATGTCAGGCACAATACAAATATGAAGCTCAGAAACAACCGAGCTACGTAATATTTACGTATTTTCTCCCACTTTATGTATAGAAATGCCGAACAGAGTGGATGAAGGAGAACCTCTTTTTGCCCTTCGTCGACGAACGTATTCAAATAACTAATCTCGCGCGGATAACAATGGTGCAGTATGCTACGAAAGTCTAGCTCCAATTCAACCTCCCTGTTGCTCGTCTGCGAGTGTCGCAGTGTGATCGCGCAGTCCAATTTTCGAGTTACCATCGCTAGAGACGCCGGCGTTTTTCTAGCTATTACATTAAGCGCCGAGTTTCCTTTTTTAGACCTTGTCGTAACGTCGGCACCGTGGTAGATTAATGTCTCTACGCACGCAGACAGTCCATCTAGAGCGGCCAGGTGCAGCGGCGTGAAGCCGTACTCATCTTTTTGGTTAACATTCGCTCCCCAACTTATCAAAGTTTCTATTATATCACAAGCGCTGTCGGACTTGCCAATAGCGGCGTGCAGTGGAGTTCTCATGTCGAAGTCGTTTGCGTTGGGCTCAGCGTTTCCTTTTCTTAACAATGATTCCACACACTCCAAGCTCGATGAGCGAGCAGCCAGATGCAACGCGGTGAAACCTCTGTGATTCTTTAGACTGGCCTCGGCCCCCTTTGACAGCAATAAATCTACACATTCAACGAATCCTCCGTCAGCCGCCAGATGCAAGGCGGTGGACTCCCTGTCGCCGACGCGTGTCCGCACGTTAGGGTCCGCGCCGGGCGTCTCGAGCAGTATACTCAGACACTGGAACATTCCTAAATCGGCGGCGAGATGTATAGCATTGGTACCGCCCGGTTCAATTTGATTCACGTCGACACCGTGGGATATAAACAATTTAAGGCATTCCACGGAGTTAGCCCGCACTGCACAATGGAGCAGGCCACCTTCACAGTTGACATATTTCACTGCGCAATGTACGGATGCACCGCGACTGATTAGCAAATTAGCCACTTGCACTGAGTTCCCGAATGCGGCACAATGGAGCGGAGCGAAGCATCTCGGCATGTAATTAGGGTCCGAGCCGCATGACAGCAGGTAATTGGCGCATTCCGTGGAGCCGCTGAAAGCCGCTACGTGAAGAGGGGACAGGCCCAAGGCGTCAAAGTATAGTGGATCGGCTCCGACCTCTATCAGTGGCTGCAGATAGTTGGTAAGTTTCAGGAATGCCACCCAGAACAGGCATATGTTCTTCTCTGCCTCTGATGCCGTCGAGAAAGTGGTGGCGGCGGATTCTGCGGTAATGACCCCGGTCTCTAGTTCGTCCAGTAATCGCAGACGTCCGCCGAAGGCGCGCATCTGCTCGTGCGCGCTCTGACGTAACGAGTCTTCGCAGATATGCGCAGTTAGGTCGAGGGGAGGCTCTTCGAAGCTGTCGTACATGTTAGGGGCGCTCTCGGCGGGAGGCGAGGAGCCGGCGTTGACGTATTCAAGGTGTCCCATGGAGGGGTAGGCTCGTTCGAGGGACTCTTCGTCAAGCGGGGGATGGGTTTGGTGCTGCGTTCTGGCAGGGGAGGACAGGACGCGGGAGACGCGAGGTCGGCGGTCCATGTCGGAGCGCGGGAGGGTCCTGGGGCGGGCGTCATCTTCGTCGGGCTGTCGGCGGCGCGCGAACCAGCGCGCGGTCAGCAGGCGGCGCGTGGCGGGCATGCGGGCGGCGACGCGGCACTGAGCGCCGAACGCCGCTATTATGCGCCAATTGTGACCGCACATGAATCGCGCGCACCTTTTCGATGTTAGGCTAGTTGCAGACTAGCAACTAAGTTACTCAACTGCGCCGACGCCGACGTACCATCGCGTACATTTTTTTACCCTAGGATTTTATATGCAATTAGAAACCAGCAACCCTTTGTCTCGAAAAAAGATTTACTTATTACAGATTCCCCATGACAACAAACATCGAGATGACAGTTTTTCATGAAACAAGTAAAGATGCGCACGCCCATCTAGCAGACTGAACTGAAAAGAGATCAGCTCCGTACGATGCCTAATCCATACTTTGTAAACCTTTAGGCTTTTAAGTCTAGACCGACATCTAAACCAAGTTGGTAGCAATCGCCCATCGCGTAACCAGCCTACTGAGCATCAACAATACCACTGACAAATGTGTGTATTTACTAACATTTCCCGCGGTGATATCATTGTGACCAAGACTTGATATCTGGCATCTCGCAAGATCGCGGTCATTACCGCTACTTACTCAAAATGGCACGTTTTTACTTAACCAGTTAGACGCCATTGGAGATTATCATCTGTCTTTGGAGTTGCGTGAGTCAGGTCACTTTGGATCAACAGGAATCAGCTGACTCACTTATTTTCTTGAGGTTCTCTTTGTCCATCATTAGCCCTATTCGGCACGTGGTCGGAAGTGGACATGTTTGGTTGGTTCCTAATGGTCTCGAAAATAGCCTATCTCAATACTGATCATCTTAGCATCTGCGAAAATAGTACATGCATTGCATTTCAAGTGCACGTATTTGACGAGGTGTTACTTCGAGAATATTTGTATATCCGCTTCAAACCAGCACACTCAGAAGAGGCAATTTTATGTTAAATAGATAATTTGAGCGTACTTGCCAGTAATCACCATCAACCGAATGCTGGAATTGTAATAGTTGATCCACTAAGGCTCTCAAATGTGTCCATTTCACTTGTAGGCTAAGACTTCGTTTTTTTTTCCTTAGGTTACAGGTGTCATGAGAAGATGTGAGACACATGCTACAAGGCGTGTCTTAAGTATGAATGTGAATTGTGAATGGATGGAGAGATAGAGGTAGACCAAGGAAGAGATGGATTGATTGCTTGAAAGAGGATATGATTAAGAAGTAAGTGGATAGTAGTATGACGTCTGACCGAAATGAGTGGAAGCGGAAAACACATTGCGCCGACCCCAAATAGAATTGGGAACAGGGCAGGAAGAAGAAGAGGTAGTTACAGGTGTAGCACAAACTAGATAGCTTAAAACCTTTGAATATCAAACCCCTATCATTTGAATAATACCTTATACAGGTATCACAGTGTATGTTTAGATTATGACGTCAAATATCATCTCGTTGATACCTAGACCAATTAACAATCCAGTAAAAATTCGCACCGCTCAGCTCGTGGGAACGGAAACAATCTAAGTTCTTCATAAACAATGGAACTACGAACCTCGAGGTAATTATGCGTATAAAGCATTATGAATTGTTAAAATGTGGTGTAACACGATTTAATATAGTACCTAAGTATGTCTACTACTATGTCTAGAAGACATTCTGACAAAACCCTTGGGTACCCGGTGTACCTACCTACCTTAATATTCTGTGACATTGTAGAAACTTATTTTTTTTACATAATATAGAATTTTTGATTTAGGTACACACAGCCAGGACATCTAGCAACTATAATCTGTCAAATTACCTAAACATTTTCAACTTTAGCGCTGATGCTTTATGGTTTAAAGTTAATTGCGAAAAAAGAAGTTGTGTTGACTAGGGGTCTCTCACTCTGCTTATCGAAGTATGCCTGGTTAATAGAAGCATAAATCAAGAGAATAAAACAGTCAACACCGCTGCAAACGACTAGTGCAGCTCAGTCACAAAATTGCATGGAACGAATTCTTTCACAGAATTCGATTAGCCGTTCCAATTGATTACCGGCCGGATTTCCAGTAGACCGGCTTCGCACAAAGCACCATGATATATTGTGTGTGACTGAGGGCTCTGAAAATTCTGGACTTCTCATGGTGATCACAATAGAGGTCAAAGTGCAAGCGGACACGTGGATGTTAGTATAATGATCACCTGAAGTAGGCATACCTGCAAAGGTACGTAGGTACCGAACATCAAATTATCCCAATCAACTTTGAACCATATGCTTCAGCGGTAAAGTTGAAAATCTGTTAAGGAAATTTGACAGACTGTAGTAGCTTGATGTGCTGGCATCTTTGCCTATGTCTCAAGGACCTGGTTTCAATTACCGTCTCATTAAATCGGTTTGGCATAGGTTATTGCAAAAACTTGGTTCTGGAAACGAAAAGATAATTCCCAAACAGATGAAATAATGCTACTTATAACATTGGATTCTTGCAGGATTCATTTCGCCATGTTTGAGTGGCAAGTTGCAAAAGTTGGCATTTGTTTTTAACGGACAAAATGGCGGACATAGAGGACGTTAAGGGATGCAATGTTTCAGATCAATGCTTGACTGGCGGCTGGAGCAGCTGCTGATTCTGATAGATAGGTACTTACCAGCTAAGAGCATTAATAAAGCTATTATTTTATTAAAATAAACAGAAGGTAGACAACTAGGTAGTTACACAATTGTAATTTCATATTATGATATAGAAACCCATTGTCGACTTAATTAATTGTTTCAATCCATATCAACATTCATCTAGTGCAGTGAGATGGTCAAACAGTTTAGGTATTTTGACCGCGATGATCGGATTCCTCCTTCCTTAATAGATTTTCAACTTTAATCGCTGAGGCATTATGGTTTAAAGTAGATTGGGGTCTGTCAGTTTCGGGTAGCTTGATGTGCTGACATATATCTAATTTTGCTCTACTCCAGTGGGACTGCGAGGGTCTCAAGACTGCGTACGTCTAGGGACGACAGGCCCGTGTCGGCGGCGCGTTCTGTTCCACGCGCTCCTCGAAGAGATGTCAGCAACACAGGAGGGGCCCCTTCAGGGCCAGGGTCTGCTTGGGCTGCGGGTTGTTCGTAAGAGATACCGTGGCCCTGGCACACAGGGACCTCCAGAAGGAACATAGTGGGTTTTAGTCAGTAAGAGTCTGACACTCCCTCCAGCTGCACCTTAAGCGGGAGGGGTCAGAAAAAAAAAGGGTCTCAAGACTGATACCATGTTTATTTTTACAAGTCGGCTGTGAAATATCAAAACCCAGTATCTGCATAAAACCAAATTTTACAGGAGAGCCGAAAAACGATTTCATATCTTTGACAGCTTGCCGTTTCAATAATATTAGTCGTATCTTCTTGGGAGTGGTTGCAAAATTTGAGGCACATAAAAGGCTATAAAAGAAAATAGTTTTAATGCGTCTATTACAAACTATGTACGTAGAGGAGCAGTTACTAATAAAAACATTGTTTTCTTAGACCTAACTTTGTGGGTGTGACAATTTCAAAACCTAGTAAGATCACTTGCTTTGTTTTCATCTGGGTTTGAGTATACTGAGTGGGGACTAAACGCAAATTAATAGGCTTAGTAAGATCACTTGCTTTGTTTTCATTTAGGTTTTAATTTACTGAGTAGGAACTAAATGCAATTTATTTGACCTATTTAGTAAAAAACAACAGAATAAATTCATTAAAACCAAACAAGACACGAAACTAAATCTCGCCAGTTACCAACAAATCTTACATGCTTGTGTTATTATTTTGAGGTTATGCTTTTTATTCATAAAAAACATTGAAAAAAAAATCTTGACATTATTATACACTGAAGAGTACTTACATTTCACCATGTTGTTTTTTTAAAGTACTTTTTTTCGTGGGAAATCATCAAATGACCTCTCCCGCTGAGGGTGCAGCTGGAGGGAATGTCAGACTCTTACTGACTAAAACCCACTATGTTCCTTCTGGAGGTCCCTGTGTGCCAGGGCCACGGTATCTCTTACGAACAACCCGCAGCCCAGGCAGACCCTAGCCCTAAACCCCCTCCTATGTTGCTGACATCTCTTCGAGGAGCGCGTGGAATAGAACGCGCCGCCGACACGGGCCTGTCGTCCTTAGACGTACGGACGATGAGCTGCCCATACTCACCGCCCACAGACCCGCGCCTACGGTGGTCGGGAGTCTTCCCTCGACACACGGTGCCCGTGGTGTCGACCGGTACCAGCCCTGCCGCGACGGCTGGGATGAGCGGTGCGGTCTCTCAGCCGCTCCGCCGCCACCTTCGCTAGCATAACAGCGTCACATAAGGAGGCGACGGCATCCCGTTCTCTCTCGCTCCGGACCATGGCCTGGATCAGGGCCGGACGCGGGAGGTCGCCACCGCCAATTGCCGCTGTGAGGACACGGCGGTCATCCGCCTAGGCAGAACACACCTCCACCGTGTCCTCTGGCCGGTCCGCGCAATGGTGACACCCAGGCGTCTCCTCCCGCCCGATGCGATGCAAGTACCTCCCGAAACACCCATGTCCGGTGAGGACCTGCATCAGGCGGTAAGAGAGGGTGCCATGACTCCTCCCAATCCACTCTTCGAAGAAGGGCACTATGGCCACTTCTGTGGCGTGCCCTGCACGGGGTTGCGTGAGGCGATCTCTCCACTCCACCATAAGATCGCGCCGGAGGACTGCGATTTGCCGCAACAACGGGGACTCCCCCCGACGCGCCTCCTCGCGTTCTTTTAAAGCATTCAAGATCAATTTCGACCTATAAACCTGATTTTTACTCATTTTTAGAGACAAAAACACGCACTTGAAACGAGTTTTTCTCACTTACTAAAGTTGCGCGGGAGTTTTGATGTTTATTTCAACAATTTCATTCACTTAGTATCTACATGAACCATTTTATAACCAAGTAACTACAAGCACTTACTAGGTTTTTAAAATGGTTGATGTTAGATACTATGTTTTAATCTTGTAATTTTTGCATTTTGAAAACGTTTGCTGTAGATACTAGGTTTCGGAATTTCTGTAACTTCGTTTTTGAGTTAATTTTGGGAGTTTTTACTATCCTAGTATGTGGAGAGTGGTCTATAAGGTCGAAAAATGCAAAAACACGTTTTTTTAAAATTTGTCAGATACTAGGTTTTGAAATTGCACAGCCGAAGTGGTGTATGGTTATTATAGGTTGACAGGACGGACGTTTACAGTTAAAACTTGGAGGGGGCTGCTAAAGGTGCTCAAACAGGATTGCAATTCGGATACAAATTGGAAAGAAAGAGTAGATGGCATTTTTATAGATAGGTAGAATAATTATTAAGAGAATAATTTCACAAATGCTACATACCTAGGTACATATGTAAGCAGGTACCTATCTTCGATATAGTGCAGTATAATGAGTAGGGTTAATTAGATAATATGTATATCCGTTGACCCCTAGACATTGTCGTTTGATTTTATAGAGGACTCGCCATTAGTAAGGTACTTCACTTTGTGCGCTATAGGTACCATGACGCCTATAAATTTTTGACTTCAGTATATAGTGTATTGGCGAGTAAAGAAGTGTATTGGCAGGAAACATTGGTGAAAATTCTGTACAGAAATAGAGATAGCGACGTGTAAGCGAATTTTTCATGTCAGTATAATTTTCATAGTCTATTGATCTTTTTATATACCTATTTCGAAATAACTTTGCCTCTTTGACGTTTGAACGATTTGTCACTGATTTACAGCACGTAGGTTCCTAAAAGATAATTAAAATCGTGACCGTTACATAATGTTCAGTACGGACATACCTACATATCTACCTATATGTATAAGTGCCTGTGTATTTACTTCAAACTTGTTACTACTTTGTAGGTACTTGTGCCTATAAAAATTTAAGTTTTAAAGTTTTATTTGTCAATAAAAATTATGCATGAAATTGTTGAATTCATGTAATGTGTGCTGTATTTGTTCCCAAACAATGTCACTTGGGAGAACATAATAGTATACATTTTCAATATGAGCTCATGGCAGATGGACCCCTGTTAGGGTAGACCCTTATCAAAGATTACAAGAGTCTGGTATTACCAGTTCGGAGTTGTTTCAAGGGCAAATTAAACAATTTTGGCGAATATTTTTTGCTGAAGTATTCTATAGAATTGTATGGGCTTCGAAACGCTATTGATATGTATAAGCTTATTGTTATATTCAAATCTGTCATGAGATGCCAAGTAGCTTAGCACGAATGCAGATTTTACAAACTTAATTCCTATTCATTAATGTGAATAAGCTTGTAATATTATATAATTTTGTTCTGTGTGGCCATGAATGCGCCCAGACGTCGTTCGTCGACTTGGCGTTGTTCTCTCTAAGGAGATCAGCCAGCTGCGCAGGACATATTATTATACTTAGTGCTCAAGCATTTGCGCGAACAAAGGTGCACTCTCTATCCCTCACTCTCATAGTCCGATGGGCCGACAATACACGACTGGAGAGATCACAAGCACGACCTACATTCACGTGCTCTCCGATGCACGTTTGTACCAATAAAAAGAAATCCAGATGGACTGCTTTATGAAAGTCTCTTAATATCCACAAAGCGATTTTGGCCCGATCCGGGCGAATCAAGCCCGAGAGCTCGTGCACAGCAGTCGTGCTATGCGACTACTAGTCAGACATTTTTATTTCAGCAGCGTGTTAAGGGCAAGCACACATTATTTCCATATTGTGTGACAATGTGTAAAATGAAAACAAAACGGTTTGTATAATTCAAATATTTAATGTTATACAATTTGCATCTTATACACGTAGAGAATGTACATATGTATCAATATAGTTAACATAATTACAAGTAGGTGCAATCCAAGTTAATATTCAAGATGAAGATACGGCTGTTACATAGTGACGCGAAAATATTTAGATTTACATAACATCTGTATATGAAATGGCTTAAATAATACAACGTATTTTAACCCTTGACGCAAAAGGGTCGTTACAAGTCTGACCGGTCTCTGTGTGTCTGTGGCACCGTAGCTCTTAAATGGATGAATCTATTTAGATGCGACTTTTTTTTAGTTGAAAGCCGGGTTTCCAGCATTGGTTCTTAGACATGTTGCATCAAAATCGAATCAGTTGTTTTAAAATGCGTAGCTGTTTTGTCAGCATAAGCTGGGATTATATCTTTAGCTGGATACAATCAATGCATTATTAGAGTAATAATTGCATTTTCATATTCATTTATGCTACTTAAGCCATTTCACATTCAATCAAACGATAATAATATTTTTATTAATCATACACATTTTTGGATGGATTATGTTTTTCATTTTAACTAATATAATAACTATTAAAGCTAACCATTAAGACGTACTAAAGTATAAATTAAAACTATTTACAAAATATTACAAATGTTTATTTTCATTACACAAAACATTATTTTGTTTATTAGTAAAAAAATATTAAATCAATGGTATTCTTAAATAATATAATTGTTTCTGTTAATGTACTTGTCGTGAACACAAGACAAAAATAATGACATGGCACAAAATAGTCCGAAATCATGTGACAAACGTATAATACTGTGACAATGTCCAAACTGTCCGAACTTGTGCAAGTGAACAAAAGCGTGCAGTAGCCGACTCAGAACTCAGCTGAGTCGCTTAGACGTTTTGGGGGTGGCGCACACACATACTGACAGACAGCGTGGTAGGTCACTATCACGCCTATGCCAATAGGCGCTTCGCACTTATGTAGTTATATAACAATTTCCGTCACCAACGAGTCTGAAGACTTTCTAGTTGGTCTATAACCAACTCGATACTAAAGTATAATTATTTGGCCATTGTTTTCTTATGTTATGTTAAAATGAATCACTCAGGCACACTCGTCATTAACTCCATAGAAATTAACCCACCAAAGTTAAAGAATATTTATATGAGATATATTGAGATGAGAGGTCTAACGATAGTTGTACATTACATAACATTATGGGAAAACAAATACACTTGAATAACAGTATAAAATAACTTGTAAATCGTTAACAAATATCAATTGTTAAGTATAATTAGTCGGATCACTCTTCTCTTCTCAAAGTCTTTGGACCAGCCCGAGTTTTAATTTACACAAAACCGAAAATAATATGTAACACAGTCTCTTTCACTTTTTGTCCAACCGCTGCCGGCTCGATATCCGAGGTTTTAGATTAAAATATAAACTTTTACTGTAACTTTTGACAACACTTTTTACAATTTCCAAGTTCATCGAATGTCGTCAAAGATCCTGCTAACAATATAGAGAGGAGTGCACAGTTGAGGCAGTCAGACGGCGGAGTACTTCCTGCCGTCGTCGGAGGAGTAGCAGTGCTGGCAGTGCAGGCGGCGCGCGCGCACGCGCACGTCGGCGCCCGCGCGCCCGTCGCCCAGCGCCGCGCCGCACACCGCGCACGTGAAGCACCACACGTGGAAGCACAGCCCCAGCGACTCGATGATCATGGCGGCGCCGCGACCTGCCACACCACACGCCATCAATACACGCTAATAATACACAAGTATACAAGTTACGAAGTAATAATATATTCAAAGAGAATATTTTTCGAAACATGGAGAAGTTACCTACATATAAGTGGAGTATACATACAGTAACTATACAATATAAAAGAGCTTTCCTAAATAGCAAAGATACTGTTCTCGGTTTCATATTCAGGGTATATTAAAGGGATGATAAAAAAGGAAATAGTGAGTTGCTATGTGTCTCCACACATGCGTACCTAGTTCGTCCCCGCAGTGTGAGCACTTGCGGCGGCCGGACACGCTCAGCAGCTTGTCCTCGCGCTCCGTGCGGGCGCCGCGCGGGCCGTCCGACAGCTGCTGCTGGCTGGAAATCGATATTTGATGATGTAAATGAGGAATTCCATCAAAATGTTGGCAATTCCTGCAGTGCATGGAGTATATATACAGCCAGTGTCATATTTAGCCTATGTGTCCGCCGGCAAGGCTGTCGGTAACTTCGTAAGCGCTCAGTGAAGCACAGTGGTGCATTAACGCACGAATCAGAAAAAATATTTGAATTTGTCAACCTTAATGGCAATCCTGACATGAATAATTAGTTTTTAATTTCCATCATCTAAGGCACTAACAAAATATCTCGAGGAAACTTGGACTATAAAGTCTGAAATCACCAATCCGCATTGAGAAAGGGTGGTGATCAACGCTCAATCCTTCTCTATGTGAGAGGAGGCCTGTGCCCAGCAGTGGGACAATAAAAAGACTGATAATGATGATGATAAAGATACTGTAATATGACGTTACTTTTGACTATTCATAAGAATAAAGTTTTTTTTATTGTTTTGTTGTATGAGATAGTCACCTGGTGCTAAGCGCGTGCATGGCATGCAGCGTGGCGGGCGGGGCGGGCGGCGCGTGCGCAGGCGCGTCGTGGTGGTACGAGTGGCGCTGCGCCGCGCGCGCCTTGCTGCGCTGCTCCTCCACGCGACGGTGCTCTGCTTCCTGGGTGTAGTGGACTTGGTTATACACACTGAATATTTTTGTTGTTGAGCATAAAAAATAGGTATACAACAATATTACACATAAAAATTAATTGCTTAAAAATAAAATTAGGTACTTGATGTTGCTAGTAAGTAGCAAAACGTAATAATTTAGATTTACTAACTGGGTTTTGTTAAAGATCATCCAGAATTCTATTTAAATTTTCAGCATTAATATTAATGTAGAAAATATTACCTGTATAAGCCAGTGTTGATTGTAATTGTAGTTAGCAGGCTTTCTATTCCGCGCCTGCATCCAGTCTGTGTTGGAGATCAACTTCGGCGTCGGCGCAGCGCTCAGAGCCTGAAAATTGTTATTGAAAATAAAACATTTGTTTTGTTTTTTTTTTAACAACAGATCTCCATTGCAAGGTCTTGTAAGTACATAATGTATAATGATTTTAGATAAAAATTATAAGGTATTTATCACGCGCCAAGCAACATACTGGACATTGAATCTCCTGTCCTCTTATATTCTGAGATTTTTTTATTATTTGTTACTACACAAGTTTATCGCTTAAATAATTTATTTTTATTAATAAAAGACAACCCAGATCATTATATACTTGTTAAAATTTCGACTTTGCATAAATTGAACTACAGTGTTGATGGTTACTGAAATAACTAAGTGTTAATTAATGATAGATTTATATAAGTAATAATATCCCACCTGCAGCGTATGCCTGGTCATGGGATGGTAGTTGGCGTTGCCGTTCGCGACAGGCTTCTGTCGCAGCTGCACGTTGGCATACTCCACCGCTGACGGTACGCGACTGCTTCTGAACATATCAGTTGTATTGTGTTACTTAACAATACTTTAGGGCCAGTTTCAACGATTGGTGATAAGTTCCAGATAGTTTATCTGGTAGATAATTTCATACAAATTCTGTTCCATTTTTGAATTTGTCTGGAAGATAGTGGCTATCTGGCTATCCGTAACCGGTGAAACTGGCCTTTAGACAATAATTTCAGTATAGTTACATAATCCACTTTGCCAAACAGGCAAAATAATTAAGTAATGAAAAAAATCGAAACACCCAAAATTATTAAATGTCCTAAAAATAAGAAAATAACCCAACGGGGCCACTCTAGTGGGGTGGAGTGTTTTTTTATAAATACATATAAAGCAAATAAACTGCTGCTTAAAATAATATTTCAATTTATTAAGTTATTGATTTTATCATGTGAACTACTAAAAAAGTTTTAAATAAAAATACCTATTAAGATTGTTAACCTTTAGTTAAGTACCTGACCAAATTAACCAGAGTTCTTTTACTTTAAATTATTAGATAGATTGAGAGATCTTTAATGTTTTTATTCGTTACCTTGGTGATACTGTAGGATTGGGATGAAAACTAGACAGCAATCTGTCATGGCGAGATTTCTCCATATAATATCTTTTCACTGGTTTAGTGGTAAACAAGAGACAGTCAGACCCACAGCTCGCTACTTTTGTGTTCATCACAATGAGTATAGATAATAACTAACGCACGATTACACTGATTTTGTAAAGAAACAAAACGTTTTTATTAATTCTATATTTCGTCATTAATATGTAGTTGTGATAAGAAAAATGTTCATTATGTCACGTAACAATGCAATATTCTGCTTAAAAATGTTATTGATTCGATTTTTATCTAATTTCTTATGAATAATTACCTATTAGGTACTAAGTTGACTCGTTTATCTAGTTTAGAAACTATCTATGATTCAATAAAATCAATAAATTCGTAGTTGAGTTTTTCATCCCCGTGATATTTATTTGGTTAGAAAAATGAAATTTAACTAACCTCATGGTAATTTCCCTCTCTATGGACTCCCGAGTCTTGGGCTTCGGAGGCAACACAGGCTGCGGGACCCTCATGGGCTGAGCCCTGATCGCCTTCCTCTCATACAAGACCCTCCGGCTTTCCTCCACTCCGAAATGCCTCTGCATATGTTCCTCTGACACGAATGGCTTGCGTTTCTCATCCACCATTCTTTCTTCCACCTGCCTCTCAGGAACCGCAGGGGGGATAGATGGGAAGTTCTCATTTAGCAGCAAATTCGGCATCGAATGCCTGTAGTGAGGATTAACCTTGGGTCTTGTCAATGGAGGCTTTTCAGGCGAAGAGGGGATGGTGGATATGTCCTGCACGGATTTTTGGATGATCCGGGTCTGGTCCCGGAGGAGGTTTTCTCTTTGTCTGCGGAGCTCCTCTTGTTCCAGCTGTAGCAGTTCCCTTTCGAAGCGGAGTACTTCCTATTTTGTTTGTTAAGAAGATGTTAATTTACAGGTCTGTTATGAAATTTTTAAAGTACCTAATACGTTTGGTGTAAAGTCCTATATAAGTAAGATAAATACATGATTTTACTAAGACTTAAGTTACTATTGTTAACTTATGTATAACTTAGAGATGATTAATTAATTTCCCGAGGTTAGTAATGAAATTTTATGAACAATATAGGACCTTACAGCTTGTTTTTTTAAGTGACATCTTAAACAGTTAAATTAGTAACTTAATCAATTAATTTTAGTGACAATAGCATAAAGTGCAAGGCTTTAAGCTAGCGTGGATAAAAATTAAACACAAATTGGGGAGAATTTTAACAGAATTGAAGGAAATTTCGGTTTCAAACCTTTTTCTCCATATTTTCTAGCTAGAATTTTATATAATGAAGCTTAACTTTTCAAGATATGTTTTGAATAAACTGAAATTTCCTCCCACGTACGTAATTATTGTAAAATTAATGTCATTCACCTTGGTATGAGCGTCATCTGACGCGCCGTCAGGCCAGTCCTCGTTAGTGGTTCGCGCCTGAAAAGTCACGCCACGCCACGCTTGTTATTTACAACAGTTATGCTTGGAACCATGCTATTTTATGTACCTTATTTACATCCAATTGGCCAGGTATAACAGGCCAAAAATATTTAAAATAACTGCAAAACATTGTTTTTGACAAAAGTGATAGATGAACTTGTTCCATTTACAAATGTGTAATGGAATAGCCAGAAAATAGGTAGGTACTCATGTATTTTGATATTTTTAGTGTTTATGATATTTTCTTTCTGAAATTTAACTGAAAGAGCCCATTAATTACTTCCCATATTTCAATAGAATTATTTTTGCAAATGTAAAACACAAATACTTTTTCTTGTGATATTTTCCTTCATTTAAATAAAATATTATGGTTCCAATGTTAGGTGGAGTTAATTTCGTGAGCGTTTGACAACATCAGTTAATTCACAAATGAATCTTTGACATATTTTAATACAAATATGAATAATGCATGTTTATGAAAAAACCTTTCAATTAGATAAATGAAAAATATGTATATTCAAGTATAAAGTTAAAAACATGCCTCTTTGAATGAATGGAGTAGAAATTTTAACTAATACTGGGATAAATTAAATGTGAGTGCATCATGCCAGTGCATTCTAACGTAACTACAATATTGCAGTGTAGAAAATAAAAGGCAAGAAAATAATTTAAAATAAATAATATTTATTAAAGGAATAAAGTACATACATAATCAACTACTTTTGTGACTAATTTAGGTATTACTGCAATTATTTAACTAGATGTTGATAGTTTAATTATTTTAACTTTTTAATCAGTAAAAGCGTTAAAAAAGCAAATGTGTTAATGGCAGCATTTAATGTTTTGAATACCACATTTCTAAACAGAAATAATTTTACCAATTTCAAAATAAAACTTAGATCGTTCCAAAAAAAGAAAGAAGAAATCTTTCCTTAATTATAAACTGTGTACTTTGTAATCAACTATAATTTAGACAATGCTAAGTATAATTACTATTAATAAATAATCGTAAAGGCCCATTTAGATGGAGAGAGTTTCGCACATTTCGCTACGAGAATGTCTGCGCGACTATCGCAAGCAATAGTCGCCATTACATACATAATAGTAACAAAATGTTTACCATCACGCAAGAACTAAAATGTCGCCAGCAAGATTCGTATATGACATATACGAATTTAGCGAAATGACACGTCGCTTGTCGCCCATGTCAACGGGCAAGAAGAGTGAATGTTTAGACGTTGGAAATGTTTTATATTCCTTCAATTATCGTATCTTCGAGACCCCTGTCTAAATGGGCCTTTATACGCACACCTACCACCTATCTTGTTGACGACTTATTATGATTCTAGTGGTATTTAAAACGACGTAAATTAATCATATAAAATAATATAATCAACCTTATAAATAAAGTGCTTGAAAAGCATTTACGGTGCTAGCACCTAGCAGCCACAGGCGTGAACTTAGCTCTAAGTATATAGTTTAAGTGCAAGAATATAAGCCGCTAATGCGATAATTATGCATTGATTTACCCATAGTAATATGAACCAAATTCTTTTGTATTTTTTATAATCAATTTGCATGATAAAGCATAAGCAGCTTAACTATGTAGATAATTTTCCGCAAAAACCAAAGCGGAGAATTCGAGAAAAAAAAACAAATAATTTCCCATATAACATAATAATATAACTTAAAAGGAATATATTAAAGAGATCTACAATTTGTACAGTGCGACAGTATATAACATGCTGAAAATCAACCTTATTTCTTAAGACATAAGGTTGGTTTAAAAAAAAATCAACGTATTTAGCATGTTTTTAGTAGCAAAATGGAAATAGGAAATGCTTAATTAAATAAATAATGAACTAATAAATATACTCTTCTAAATAGCATTTCATATTAATGAAATGAAGAAGACTATACAAGATAATAATTCTGTTTTGACACAAATTATCTCACAAAACTGATTTGGTTAGGTAAATATGAAGTTTTTATAACATTCCAAAACCTTATTACCACCACCACAGATGATTTTGGAGTTCAAAATGTGTAATTACCGTGAGATGTAAGTGCCAAATCAAAAACATTTACCAAAAGGTTATTAAAAAGTACAAAATGAGAATTAATTAAAAAAAAACCACAGTCTACAATCATTTTCATTACACGAATGTCGACCGTGCCGGGAATAGAACCCGGGATCTATGATCTGCAGTTCGGCGTAGTTACCATTGCGCCAATGAGGTCATCAAAATTATTTATTTTGTTATTTTGAAGGAAAATGTATGAAAAAAATATGTTTGCAACACTAATCTTAATCTTTAGTGTTGTATAGTAATTTGTCTATGATTTTGTCAACCATAAGATTAGTCATTTATATGTTCTATCAGACAGTTTGATTATACAGGATGTGTCTTTTTATGTATTTTACATCCTTTTTTATCAAAAAAATATTTTGGATTTAGATTGTAATCATTTCTGTGTTCTATCAAACTGATTATACAGGATGTTTATTTTTTATGAATTTTACTTTTTTTTACAAAAAAATAATTGAGTAAAGCATTTTGTACTTTTCAAATAACCTTTTTCTAATCCAATTTTCCCGCGCTTTTCTACATGAATGACATTTCATAATACCTGTTGCTGTTGTATAGTCTTGTCTAGAGTCTCGATCTTGTCAGCTGGAGCCTCCGTTAGCTCATTCAGCTTGGAGCTCAGGTTGTTGGTGAAGGCTTCCTGCTTCTTCGCCGATTCTTCTTCGTCTGACGTCACTGTCACGTGGGTGTATGGCTGGAATGGAGAAAATGGAGAAGTTAGGCACAGGCATATTTTGAATTTTAAGGGGTTATATCAGTGGTGTGTCATTATTTTTTTGTCCATTCATTGTACAGACGTTTTCACACCGAGCTACTACATTCTGTCAAATTTCCTAAGTAGATTTTTAACTTTATCGCAGAAGCATATGGTTCAAAGTTGATTGGAAAAAATAGCAGTTAAATTAAACAGTTAAAATCTTGAAGAAACCTAGACTTTTAACTTACGTAGTAGAAGAGGCCTTTAGCGAGGAGATAATGAAGGTTGATGATGAAGGAATATACCACTGCTTAATGTACTTATGTTTGTAAGTATGTCAAGGATGGTTGTACCCTCATTAAACCATATAATATTTTATGATTGTTTATAGTAGCGGTTCCATACATGTTAATAGCTAAGTACCTACTATTTTCAGCTTTATCTAAGTCTAGTTAGATAACTACTTTTATCTGTACACGGTAGGCCTGTGTTTGTCTATGGAAGTTTACGATGGGCGTAGGGCAAGGTTTTTAAGGTAATCCTTATCTAAACAGATGATTAATACTTCGTCTACTACCTAAAAATGTTAGTCATGATGTCATTTGTTAGATATGAATAATATTTATTGCAAAACATGATGAGTATGCATTAAAAAATGTGTAAGGTCTTAAAATAACAATTTGGTCTGCATGTTGATACTAAATTGTGTCTTTATACTTATTTTTTTTTTTGGTACAGACGCCAGCACATCAAGCTTCTACAATCTGTCAAATTTCTTAAGTACATTTTCACCTTTATCGCTGAAATATAATTGGTTTAAAGTTGATTGGGAAAAATTTGTCAGTTTTGGGTAGCTTGATGTGCTGGCGTCTGTAATTAAACTATAGCTGACTACGAATTCTAGAGATTAAGTCAAGCAAGTAAAATCCAATATTTTCGCTTATGTTTTATCTCCAGGAGATGTGCCTTGACCACATTTTGTATTTCTGTACAAGGCTGTGAGGCGCGATCTAGGTATGCTCTTAGCGTTTACAATAAGATAACGGCCATATTGTTTGGTCAATGACCTAACTGCCCTCAAAATTATAATCTCTTAACTAACTTTCCTTACAATCTTATATCCTCTGAGTTTTTACCTATATTAACATTAATAACGAACGATCAAATGTGACCTGGGGATCGAACCAATGATCTTCGGGCTCAGCAGTGCCATTACAACTTCTGAACCAATCACTTATAACGAACTAGTTTCACCACTAACCGCGCTCCTAATCATTCAACAGGCTTGTAGCCTTCCTAAAGGGGTATTGGGTTGCCCGGGTAACTGGGTTGAGGAGGTCAGATAGGCAGTCGCTCCTTGTAAAACACTGGTACTCAGCTGAATCCGGTTAGATTGGAAGCCGACCCCAACATAGTTGGGAAAAGGCTCGGGAGATGATGTAGCCTTCCTAAATAGTAAATAGGCTATATAACACTTAAAGAATTTTCCTAATTTATCCAGGAGTTCCTGAGATTACCGCGTTCAAACCAAACAAACGAAATTATTCAGCGTTATAAAATTAGTAGGTACAGATACCGTTAACATACCTCACTATTCTGTCTGCTATGCTGATTAGGGGTATCAGGCGACGAATGCCCCTTATACCACGCCTCAGCCGACGGTCCCCTGTCCACGTCCACTCCCGAGTCCCTACTCTCCCTCAGCTTAGCATCCATATCATGGGACAGCGTCTTCTTGTATAGAAGCTTCTCGATCTTCGTCTCCTCTTGTAGGAAGGACGTGATGTCAGGTCTTGGAGCCAGGGTCAGGTCTACGTCGAGGTAGCTGTCGTCTTGTCCCTCGATGCCGAGGAAGCTGGTGCGTTTGTTACGGATCTCTTTCTTGATGCGGCGCGCTGAGCTGGTGTGTTTGAAGTTGCCCTGCGGATTGCAGATTGATGTTATTAGTTTTAGGTTCATTAAAATATACATATATTTTTTACTTAGTGTATCCTATTTTTTAATTATTTTAGATTTTTATTTTATTAATATTAAAAACGTGAAAGTCTGTATGTTTTCTGGATTTTAAAACTTACAACAGATATCAGAAAAATATTTGGGCTACTTATTTATGCGTGTAACCGTAGTTAAAGCTATCATCATACAGTGACATACATAGACTTCTTAATAGGAATACATCATTTCTTAATAGGAATATATATCCATACTACAAAGATGTATAAAATATGTTTTTTATTCTACTCACATTTCCAAGCAGTTCATCCTCAGGACTATCCTCAGTGGGTGGTGGAGGAGGCTTCTCCTTCGGAGGTTCCAGAACATTCGACGGCATATCCAGGGGGAAGGCGCTCTCCGCCGCGAAGTCCGCCGGGCTCTGATAGAAGAGATCCATATTCTCATACAAAGGAGTCACATCAATCTTCTTGTTCATAAAGTCCTCTTCTTTCTTCTGTACATCGTCCGCGTCATCCATGGCTGAGCTGTCTTCTGAGTCAAGCTCTTTAAATGCCAGTTCTAGGGCGTCCAAAACCTGGAGATTTAGTTATAGTTATAGCGCTAGTCTTGGTGTGGAAAAGAAGTGATATTATTCAGTTTGTTGCATTGTAGAAGCATGCTGCTAGTGATTTTTTATTTCTGTGAAAGCTTGATTTAAATTTGCTATTTATAAGGCAGTGCCAGAGTATAAAGTTTTTTTTTTCATAGAATTATTGTAAATGTGCTTCTACAGTGCATGTAAAGAAAATTAACACATTATAAAAAGGTTTTAATTTAAAGGAAGCTAATTCGAATCAAAAACAAAAGACAACATTTAAAAATAAATCCGTTTAGAATTATATTTTTTTAAGACAAAACTAAACTCAAATTAATTGTTGTAACAAAAAAAAATAAACAAAGCTTTTTTTCTTTTTTTGTAATTCGGTGAATGAAAAAAAAATCTGTCAGTCAAAAGGAAGACCAAATGTTTATCACAAGAAAGTGCATAAAGATTCATGCAAAAGCGTAATTGGTTAGATGCATAATGAAAGTGAAGCGACACCCACTACTTGGAACCAGTTCTTACCTTATTAGCCCATCACCATTTTCTAACATTATTATTCGTATAGCTCGCCTACTCTCTGAGAAGGATTTTATCAAACTGTCATCATGTAAAACAGATAAAACTGTTTGTCTTAGATAAGAGCAGGGAGATAACATTGTACTGATTTTATAACTAGGTACTAATATTTAAATTTAATACCATTTTCATTAATGAATGCGAAGTTATTATGACAAATGGCTGTATTACATATATACTGTAACTATCTATAATATGGGTTTCGAATACACAAATAAAAATATAGGTATTTGGATAAGAAAATTGTAAAATAATTTAACACGTATATACTTCTGTTTGTATGTAAAACAGATGTACAAAATGAATACTTATAAAATACATAATTTTTGAAATACAAGTTAGATTTTTGTAGTACCGTGTTTTTTTAGCAAGTATAGTCGAATGTATCCAGGGACAAAATACTTATTTCTTAAGGACAATAATAAATGATAACTAAAACTACGTAAATAAATAAAACTCATACAAATAACTATGTAACATGTATTTTGATATAATGAAATTTACATATCACGTTAATTAAAATGAATAAATACTGGGGTTCTACGTTTAAGTAATGAATATTATGGTAACTATACAGAAATGTGTGACAAAGTACATAACCCTGTATGTCTAAGGGCTCGTCTACACGAGCTACTAATTGTCTGACGACTATTTGTCGCAGCCCTTAGTACCGTTAAAATAAATCGCACATTGAAGACTTTGTGACATGCGTTATAATAATTGCTAAAAATATATCCGACTATAAAGTTTTATAATTAGACATTTTAATTCGGTCTGCAATGTGCGACGAGAGGTAATTGATCAACATCGATATAACTGTAATGACTCTTGACTTACGTGTTCAGGAATCCTAAATATGGCGGAATTCTTTGGTTTTAGCACAGTGGAGATTTTTTAAGGTTTTAATCAATGGGTCTACTTAACACAGGTGGTATTAGTGATGACTGGCTGGGTGAGATCAACAGATCATAAATATACAAGACATAGACATCCATGGTGATTCTCATCTTAACTTGCTACGCAATCTATGAGAATGATATGGATATGATTTTTAACATGAATATGTACCTAACCGTATCACAGTACGACTTTTTTATAGACTGTCTTGAGACATGTGACATTTTTTAAAGTCGTACTGTGAACGCAGCTTTATTTATGTTATAGATTCGTCACGTCGCGTCATTACTAACGTAATCAAGTCCTACCCAACAAGGTAAAAGTTAATTTGAAACAAAATTAGAGCATCAGGTTTCATTTAAATCGATCTAGTTCTTATGCAATCTACGCAATTTTAAATTGACGTTAGATTGAATAGTTGGCTTAGTGATAGATGCTTGTGAATAATATTCTGCCGATGTGTAGCAGTCTTTATCTACCCATGCACTCAGTAATAGAAATGATGATGATGGTGCAACAGCAACATTAAAGCTAAACCTCTTCGTTGGCAACAGAACCAGCCATGGTTTTCGTTGTTATCTTATTGTTAATGAACAGTATAGTTTTCCGTCTATTCGGCTCTATCCTACGTTTTGTCCGCTTCTCCCAAAACGGGTTCTCGTCCTGCGAGCTACTTACCGCTACTTCGGCCCTGTTAGCTGTAATATCACGAGGTTCATGTATATCTTTACTTACATTATGATTAGATGGATCTAACTTTACAAGTGAGCACTCTGATGAACAAGATAAGTCGGAGATTTCGTTATTCTTTAGCGATTTAACTGAGTTCTTAGGTGAAATGTTAGTAATAGTTGTGATATTAGAGACAGTTACCATTGGCATGCTGTTAGTTGTGTTAACATTGTTAGTAGTCCCGGCACCGGCGTTCATGTTGTTGCAAATTTCGTTCAGATTAAGATGTATGGTCATTTTCCCCTCGAATACCACTGTGTCGCTTTCCGACCCGGTGGAGACAGGCTCATTCAAACTTACACTGGTGTCCTGGTTTTCCAAACTTTTAAGAGTGTCTTCGTCGTCTTTGTCGAGCTGTATCTCAGTAACTTCTGTGACACTGAGTTCTTCAGGCTGAGAGACAGCTTGGAGGTAATTGCTTGCGCTGTCGTCATCAGTTTTGATGTCTTGTTCTTCAGTTTCTTCGACTATGATGTCTTGGATCAGTTGAACAGGCTCGGGCACCTTGTCCATTTCTTCGATCTTTGCGTCCATGCCTGTTCCGTCCTCATTTGATGACTCATATTCGGAGACTTCAACCATTGGCTCTCCGACAGGCGAAGCCACTTGAGTCAGATCAGCAATGTCGTCAGCGGGCACGCAAGAATCTCTAGCTGTGTGGATACCGCTGTCTTCAGTCTCAATATCACTTGGAACAGTATTGTTCTGCATTTCAGCGCAATCGAAATCTTCTAAGCTTTGCACTCGGTCAAATGAATTGGGAGACGATTGTCCATTGATATCCAGACTGTCTAATGAGCGGCAGAAACTCTGCATTTGGCTCTCGATTCCGGACAAACTCGATTTTAATGAGTTGTCCATTATTGACTCTTTAGTTTCTTCAATCTTAATTTCGACATCTTTGTTGTGTGCCAACTCTTCCTCAACTGATATTTTTGGTATGTCTTTGTTCTTGGCCGCGTCGAGACAAGACAAGCGTTCTTTGAGGCTCATAGAAACTTCTTTCACTTCAGTTTTAGTGGCTTTTGTTTCTTCTTCAGATGTTTGTGATTTTAAGCTGGAGAGGCGTTCCCTCAGAGATCGTGTGTTGGTCAGATCTCCGTTTGATAACCTCTTCACCTTCTCAGGTTCTGTAGATTTGACTTTTTCAAGTGAAGACAGACGTTCTTTTAGTGGTTTCACTTCAGTCGGTAACTTGGTCAGGTCACTTGAAGACTTTTGAATGTGTGACTCTTCCGTGAACTTTTCTAAACTAGACAGTCTTTCCTTGATAGATTTTTTGTTCGCAATTTCGGGCAATTTCGGTTTATTCGTCTGTGGTTCTTGAGAGTTTTCTCTCTCGAACTGTTCTCTCCTCTTGTGAATGTCAACTTTAGGCAGGTCTTTCTGTTGGTTATTGTTCTTTGCGTCGTTGGCTCTCTCCTGTTGGAAGGAGGAGAGTTTCTCCTCGATTTTGTTGCTGACATTCGTTCTGATTCGGTTGAGGTCGCCATTTTTCTCTGGTGACTTCTCTTTGAAATTGTTATTGACGACAGTTTTAACGATGGTGCTGTTTGTCTGTGATATGATCCTGGACTTGTAGCCCTCGATGGCTCCCTCATATGTGTACTCCTCAGGTTCAGGGGAGCTGATGGTGGTGGTCGTGCACGTGTCGTATTCGTTGGCGCTGGAGCCGAGCTTGCGGTTTGTGTCGCAGTTAGACAGGTTGTCGACATCTGAATGGTTTTTATCCAGATCGATACCGTCACTCTGGAATATCAAAAAGAATATTATTTAGTAAGCAATTCTTTTTATTATTATAAAATCTCAAATTTGAAAAGAAAAGTAGTTATACTTACAGCGAGGCTGTGTGTATCGCAGTCTTCGCTGAGACTACTTTTGGTGCTTGACGTGCCGATACCAAGGTCGCTCAGGTCGTGACCATCATCTTCTGTGTATAGCGCCAGGGGGTTCCGCCTTCTGCGGCCCGCGCTGTAACAGAGGTAAAGAAGATATTAATTAACATCCTTAATATACATCATACACAAGTGCTTAGTGAGAGATCTCGTGTAATTCAGTAAGTATTCCATAAAAGGAATAGGAATATATCCAGAAAGGCTAGGCGTATTACGTATTATATAATTAAATATTAGAATTAGCTTGTGAAAAAGTATTTTATGCCTGTTGTTTTAACATATTTCAATATCTATCCGGTATATTTGGGTACTCATGTATTTATAATAGGTCTCACTATCCCATCCGTCGCCGCTCCTCGCCTATTCGCGGCTGTTAGTCAGATCTGTTAGTCATTGAGCTCCTAGATAGTGTTGTGACTAAAACACGTGTTCCCAGAATAGAGGTGGAACGTGTTTGTGTTATGATTTCAGGCTAGTATTTTAGGACTCGTCTGTTTGTTTATTGATAGCCTGGTTGTAGAGCTAATATTTAAATTAGTGTATAATATGGTAGACAGATGTAACGTAGAACAATGATTCCCATAAGCGTCATGCTTCGTTGAAAGGTCAATAGTGTTCCCGAGGATACTTTTGGGTACCTATTTTTTAAAACAGATTATTTACTTTTATACATATTTAAGATGAGTATGTGATTTATGTAGACAAGACCACAAATGTAAGCATACATTTAATTTTGACATTAAAATCCATTTACTTATACAAACGAAATCACAGTTTGCTAAAAACTAAGAACCGGTAACCCGCGTTAAAAAAATCACGAAAAAAGAATTACACAAATATTATTTTTTTAAACCCGTTCAAATTCAAGGTGAGCATGACGCAACCGCACAAATCACATCATTACAACTCATGATATAACGTATGAAAAGTGAAAACATGACGGAGTTAACTTTCTTCGTAACACTTATGCACATTTGAATAGAAAGCAGTTAAAATGACCGACACTGATAGCGTTATGATTTACGACAGATTCGCGTGAGATACAGTTTGTTTTCTCATTTGTTAATGAATCCGTTTGACGTAGCTTACATTGACATTGAGGATCGTGGACATCACACCGAACGATGCCGTAATCGTCGCGTTTTGGTGGGTGATTAATTTGTTTATGAGATAGGTAGCTACTGCCAGTGTTGTATATTTTAAAGTTTGTTTATCAAGCTGTATACCTTCAACATGTTCTAGACAAGACTTTCTTTGGTGGTGCCAGCTTGTCATTTACATCCATAGCAGTCGTTACGGGTATTCAGTAGGTAGGAAGTCTAACACCCATTCTTACGAATAGTAACCGTATTTTCCAGGTAATAATAAATTTCCGTTTCTAAATTCTAGCTAGACTCGAAAAAAACATGAGTATAATAAAAAAGACACAATTAGGCCTACCTAATCACCGGCGACAGTTTTTCTTTAAAGCACTTTACTGCGTTCTAAATCACAGCAAAAGTTGACTTTATATCTAGATTTCATCTTAATTGCTGTAATTACGCCTACTAGCTGCTGTTGCCTACTAGGCGAGATCGTAGGAAAACAGACCGTATTGTTGTCATAGGCGATAGATTATAGAGCAAGTTTTTGAATTTCAAATGGTCATTCCTTTATGAAATGCACCTATTTTGCCAAATATGGTTAGGGACATAATTGCTCAGTAACTAAAAACAAAGATATTTTATTAATCGTCTTAGGTGTTGTAAGATTGTATAAACTTCTAAGTAGTCTCGCAGCTTTCTTTGCTTTTTTTTCCTAAAAATAGTAAGGTCATTACCAAAGGTTAAATAACGCGAAAGCGTGTTCAAGAGATATATTTTACTTAATTTAAAACTGGTATTCTACGTCGACCATAAATCAAACGACCAATTTCTTCTTGTACCAATAAATCACATTTAACATCCACATCCGTAAAATACTATCGACAAACTTATCCCAAAATATTTCTATACACTTTCACGAAAAAAGTTAAACACACCGTCATATCTGCCTAGCCTTTTCCCATGAGCAGTTAACATTGCTAATTAGAGAATTCCAACTAATTTTTGACGTTGGAAAAATAAAACCGTGTTTCAAATTACCCAGAGGTGTGCCACCATGTTGTGTCAAGTGACCCCGAGGTGTGAACTCACATATGACAGTAATGTCGGCGGCGTTACATCACAAGTAAATTACTTTGGCGAAATAATGGTTTAATTTGATGACCCTGTTCTTGGACATTCATTTGTATTACTGTTATTATTTCTTGGTAAACTCGATGTGGTGTTATTATTACTTACATATAGCCAGATTTACTATATTGGAGTACACGATTTTTTTTAAATAGTCTTACGTGGTAGATTTCTAATTTTTGTTGCAAATTTCTTATTCGTGATTTTTTTTGTTTAAAAACCTTCTCCAAGCACATAAAAAAATCATCAGAATCTGTCCACCCGTTTGCCAGATAAATTTCCTATATGAATAAAATAATTTTACCTTCACCGAAACACTACAAGAATATTACATTTCATAGAATTGAAGGCTCCTTGCTCATATACACATATTTGTATTTGAGAATCTAATTTACGATAGAAATTGAATAGCTCATTTTACTCTCAGCTACTCCTATATTTGAGAACAAAGCGAAAATTCGTAATGGCATCCTTGTATTGCTAGCGAAGTAATAAAACTCCCATCAGCGGTTTATTATTAGAAATTGACGAGGAAACATGATGAGTATTATTACAAAAATACACGATTTTCTTCCACCTAATCGTATGTTAAGGAAAGATGGTTCAAATGACATGTAACGTAAAAAAAAATCATTTGGTTTTTCTATTACAAATGCTCTATTACAAATTCTATTACAAATGCAAATACATATATTTTGATGGCGAGCTGTCGATTAAATTACCAAAAACTTATTTATCAAAAATGGGTTTGATTCTTTAAAAATACTGTAACTATAGTAGTTTTTTACAGATTTCACTAGATATAAGTAAAATATCAATATTTTTATTTGGAATAAAAGTTGGATGTACGATAATTTTACAATATTCCTTTTTTAAACCATCTCTGATTTCCCCCACAATTCCCACATGAGAGGGGATAATTTTCACAAGGATCGAATCCTGCGGCTCACGATGCGCGTGCGCCAAATCACGAATCGATTTACTTGAAACGTATTTGAAAAAATCGTGTTATTCCTTATTCCATGGCAAGAAAGTGTAATGCGAGTTCTTATGTTCTTAATAAAGCGCATACAACTTGCGAGTTATGTAACATTAGTGAAGTTAACCCGATATTGTGTTATTGAAGCCGCCATATTGTGGGGTTTCAATCGATAACGTTCCAACACTTCCGCGTGTTTAAATCTTTTTATCGATTTACGGGATTTGAAGTGGTTTTGTTGTGCGGTATCACGCATATACTGGGGACCCTGGTTCATGCACCTTATTTAAAGTTATTCATTAGCCTTCTTTAGATTTCTATCCTTAACCACACCAAAGTAAGAGAGTTGAATAACCTATAGTTTCACAAACTAAATAGGCACTAAATATCAAACAGCAAACGCTAACTTTATTTACCACAAAAATACCACATAAATCCGCGTCTATTTATACAAAAACCAGTTTCGGCAACGCTCATAAAAGCCTTTATTAACTCAAACTTCTGTTTAAACCTCAAGTATGCAAACAACAGTCAATTAGCTATGTCCATGTCGTTCATAAAACGTAACGACGCACGTACGATCACGTGACGGTGTGCCTGCGCACGATCCTCACTTATTCGTGGATTTTTGCACGATATGCCACTCGTGCGCATTCCGGGAGGTTTTGGGGCTTGGCGTGGGCAAGTGTTTACATGAGGCACAGGAAATATCATAGCTTAGGTAAGTCATAAATAAGTCTCGGTTTTAAAGGCAATTTGGAGGGAGAAGAGGCCAACCTGGAAATATCCAGAATATTCTCATCTTCTACATAAATTGAAGTCTGTTGGCCATTTTATTCGGTTTATTTCTTGCTCTGTTTTAGGTGATATAATAATAATAATTTATTAAGTCAAACAATAGAAGCTCAAAAGTGTATAAAAATATAAATATAAAAACAGGTTTTTTTTTAATTATTATTGTTTGGAATTGGATTTACTAAAAGGTGGAGATTTGCAAGAATGTCAAAACCTTTATTTGCCTTTGAGTCACGTACTGTTTTAATCCTCATCCTTCAATTATTTTTCCTAAGGAGACTTTTGAGTGCTGAGTCTACTTGTATGGAAACTTCCTGATACGTAACTAGAACTACATTTCATCAAATACTCTTGAGTCAGCTATTTAGCCACTTGTCAGTGGCAACATGTCTCCAAACTCAGTGGGAATGTCTCGAAACATGAGCATTGTCAGCATTCTGCGATCATGTCGCAAGAGGCGACGTGCGCGCTGTGTCACAACTTACAACTTCATTTACTTGTCTGTCTGTACGTATTTGTGTTAGTACGTTTTTAAAATTCTGATCGTGAGAGTTTTTTCGTGTTTTATTGTTCAATGATGTCAAAAAAATTTGCATTATGTGGTTGAGTAACATTTGCGACCGTAAAGGCGTGACTCCACAAGTATAGCTACTCGCTCTAGCAAACAGTAACAAATTGTGTGCGAACAATTCGAAAATATTCGCTAACCTACAACCTTTGTGCGGGAACAATTACTAGCAGTAGACTCACGTCGACGAATACACATTTTTCGTTCACAAACCATTTTGGTGGAATTTCGCCATAGCTATGCCGAATTTTTCCTAATACTCCATCATCATTTTCAGTTCTGGACGAATCACCCGTACGGAATTAATGTCTGACCTGGCTATATGCCTCAAGCAATTTATTACAGACACTTATAAAGACCAAGCCACCCAGCCAACTACAAGGTGGGCCCATTCATACTTAATATGATAACTACGCAATTTTTTACACATAGACCCGAGGCCTACTTTTGTGTAGCATCTCCACCATGGATATACGTGGCCTTATCAGAGGAGACATTGGCTTTCGAACCGCACCCCACTCTTTAATTGGCAAGGAACCGGTGCGCATCGCTTATGGGAAGACGATGGGGTTTTTTGCCGTCACTATTCCAGTAAGACACATGCGTCGCTGTGGGCTAGGACTTGCGGCCGTAGGGCTGGCATGGAGCATTTATTTTGTGTACTGGGAACTGGGATTTACTGATCTATAACAATGTGTCATATAGTAAATACGTATGGATTTTACATTATTAAACTCGAATAGCATCGCAGGAGATACAAGTGTATTCATTTTAAGCACCATGCTTAAACATGTATTTTAAATATAAAACAAAATGCTGGATCACGATCAAGTTATTTAAATGATCTTATAAGTTGTTTTGTACGTTCATTCTGCTAAACATTCTTATACGATCAATCGAGTCATAAGAATGTGCTGACGGCTGTAGTGTTGCATCTTTTTATCGATATTGAAATATGCGTCAGTGTTAGCAGATAAGCTGTATTGACGCGAATACTTTCAGGATTATGACAAGTCATCCACGCATTTCAATAAGGCTTAAGATTTTAATTGCTATTTATATCTGTTTTGAAATATCCTTTTCGATAAAGGCAGTCTGCGTTGAGATGACGATTATATTTTTATAATTGATACGCGAGTGTCTTTTTACGACATGACTAGGACTTAAATGACAAAATCCATCACTATGTTGTATAGTCATCTCTATACACAGCCTTTGGGTATTCAAGATTATTGAAGCTTATAGCAATAGCAAGAGCATTTTCAAAACCTGTCCTGTCATTTCTGAGATTATGCTATGAAAACTGTCTAACTGCAAGATGTTATTTTTCTAGATTGCTGACAGCCCTAGACCGCATGCCTGAGTCCAGCGTAGCGAGCAGTCACCGCGACGCTACCCAGTCTAATGTGAACAGTCCTTAACGCAAATGTTACCAGTCGTTTTGTCTATACTTCGCGTTAACGGCAGTTTCATTATTCATAACTTTTTTAGTCGTCCCACTACGCGACAAATGCGTACAAGATCTTTCTCTATGAAATGACTGGCTGGAGAGAAATATGCTTTATGATTACTGACGGTTTGAATTATGAATCGATATTTTTTATTTTATAATAAAAGGCGAACATTTGAAAGCTATTTAGTTGATCTATTAAAACTTTTTACGTGTTCTGGTTCATCCATGGATTATAATTAAAATATCTTTTGATACGGATCGTCATAGAAATACTTTTACTAGAGGGAGAGAAAGATACGCTGTTAACGAACGAAGAAGTCAATTATATAATAAATTAACCCAACCTGACCTAAATTTATTTCCTCGAGTGTAGCACTCAATAGAATTGTATTACTTAAGGGAACAGCACACAAAGCTATAAACTTTCCAGTGTTTACTGCCGACACATTTGCATGGAATGCACCTATAAACATCTAGCACATTTCATTCGGTACTCTAGTACCAACTTACATTGTTATCATCTGCTTATCAGGGTGATAAAACAGGAATTAAAGTGGCCGAGTGGCAGACAAACATCGATAGCATTCTATCTGCCAGTTACTTATTTATTTGAATAGCAAATGAATTGGTAGATAGGCAGAAATATAACTAATGTTAATTTATGTAAGTGGTCTGTGAATAGGATTTGAAGGGATTAAGAAAGCTGATGAAAGCTGGGGTTTAGATATTTTAGTTTTATTCGTATTTAAATTACTGTGTGGTTGAAACGTTATTTGACTTAAAAATATCTTACGGGCTAAACCTGGAAGAAGAGAGGCTTATTAGAGGCTCACGATAGGACTCAAATACATGGGACTGGTAAGTAGGGAAAAGATCTCAATAAGATTATGTAAATACAAGTTTTTTTTTCATTAGAATGAGTACTTGTTCGATCTCAGTGGCGTGCACTTGGAGAGGCCTATGTCCAGCAGTGGACTGCGATAGGCTGATGATGATGATGAGTACTTGTTTATGTTGAGTATAAGTTACTGGGTGATCAACATGGTTTTTCATGTCCAAGTGGTCATGGCCAAGTTTTCCTACATTGAAGTGTCCTAACTCACTGAAAACTTTTAGTTGGCCGATAGTTTGATCCGGCTAATAAATCAATATGGAGATAAGTGACAGTGCGCACTATGGGATTGACGAAAAACTTTGATTGGATTCACGATTATCATTAAAATAAACCGTCAGCCAAATATCAGACCAACTATCGGCCGACATTTAGTCTGATGTACCGATTCAAGTCTCTTTCTTACATATGTATAATGACTCACAAATTCTTACTTAAACATAATTTTCAGAAGTGAAGCGACTCTACCACCTGGACTAAAGGACACACTACAAAATCGACCCTAAAATCGAATTCATAAAGTACAAATTAGTCTGTGAAACAAATTAACTACTGTAAAAACTGACACGTAAGTGCAATTTACATTCGTATGTGAAAGGAATAGAGTACAAAATATCGTGTCAATAATTTCGGCCTTACCCAACATATCATATGAACAGATAACAGTTGTGTGCATTCAGGAGACAGGTCGGAATACGATATGTGGGTGTAATTCAGTCCCGGGTAATTATAGTGATGTAATTAGAACTGCCTGGGGACTGAAGCTTAACACTTGGTACAAGGGATTTTTGGTCCTTTTTGGTCTTGTAACTGTCAAAATAGTAATCGCCGCTATCAGACATATGTATACAGGGTCTAACAGAAAAAAATGCGAAATTCGATAAAAAAATATTGTAGGTTTCATAGAAAATTTGACGTTACCGTCTATATTTTGTATGGAGAGACGCAAGTTTTTTTTATCGGATTTCGTAATTTTTTCTGTTGAAATTTGTTCAGTTTTACGAGTACGTTCACCTCCCCTCGGATGCATACCCCCTTTCCGTTACACCCAGTATATTAAATCTTAAATTTCACCATGAAAGTAATTGATCCTACAAAACGCAACGTCATGTAGTCATATACTATCATCTAATTAATCATAGTTGTTATCTCTGTTTATTAGAAATATTCCACGCAAATCACAAGTGTCAACCAAAGAGAAAATGTCGCCGATGTTCTAGGAAGTAAACAGCCAATCAAGTAATTTAAATAAAATCATTCATTTAATTACCGACACTGGCAACACTTCAGGATCAATTTGGAATGCTAATTTGTGGACAGTTTTAAAGTAATACCGTTTTATTTTACCGTATCGGATAACGAGATCTTTAATCGAGTCATTGGACTGTCAGGTACTGGCTAGTTAGAATTTGTAGTCTTAGGAAACTCCACGTCAATAACATTACTAAGTAAGCGAACCTCTAAAGATTAAAGATGTATGTCTTCCGAAAGTGCGTCGGAAACAAAACAAAAGAACAACAACAAAACATGTACAATATGAGCTAATGATTGTAAAACTAATACAAGAGCATTAGCCCACGCAAAGCTCAATACTAAGGCCACGCCCACGCGCAGGGCCTAGTTTGGGCTTGTATGAGGATAAATGTGTTGATAGGCTTTGCAAAGCTTATATGCAACTTTTGTTAGCTGAAGAATTACCATAACGAATCACAAAGAATATGACTTTAACTCAAAATCATTTATTTAAACTTAACAGCATTTTTGAACGTCAAAAATTACAAAGGACAGCCCCCAAAACGCCCACCCTTCACCACTTCCTATGTGTTTTTGCTGGGAAGAAGACTGTTGGTTTGAAGAACCTTTAAACAATATTTTCTTCATACACAATTTGTACGATGCAAGTAATTAAAATGCCTACCTACATCAATTTATTGAAAAAAGGTTTTCTTGTCAAATAATTTCTTACGTGTTTTTTAGATTATCGTCTATACTTTAAAGTCAACTGCTATAAAATTCTACCACCATACCCGGTCTACCTAAATATCTAAGTGTGTTAAGTGCCACAAGAGTGTTATTTACAAAACTTTCTTCCCCGATTACCGCAAAAGGAACGCGTTTATCTCAAGGATTGAAAAACAATACGTTCTAATCTCGAAGCTACAAGATACGGCTGAGAAAGTGACGGTTGTATCGCAACAAACTCTAAAGCCACTACTGTTAATGTTCTCGGATTAGATTGTGCCGGTACAAAACAATAAACTGTTTGAAACAGGAATTGAATCGTTAGGATTGTAATCGAAGTGATATGGAGCCTTGTAAATTAGTTCGTTAGACATTGTAGTATCGTATACGTATAATATTGATTGTAGGTCGCCTGTCTCAGTAGCGGCACGAGGTATTAGTACAGAGAAACGGAGAAATATAACCCAATAGGATTAGGAAGTATCTCAAAAAATCTTGCGAAATTAATCCTAATCTTCTCTTCATTTAGGATAATAACTTAATATTTTGATTTCTTAATAACGCATTTAGGATACTGATGGGGCTGCCGCGTTTCTGTAGTGCTTCAGGGATGTTTGCAGAAGCACACGTAGATTGCTTTTATACAGTTATGCGTAAAAGATGCGCATCCCTGGTACACAGAGTACGGGGCAGCACTAACAGTATCCTAAAAATGATCTCTAATCGTTTGGACTGCTTTATTATAAATCGCTGTTGCCAAATTTCTGCGGGACCAATCCCAAACAATAATAATTAAAAACAAAAAACCTGTTTTTATATTTTTATACACTTTTGAGCTTTTATTGTTTGAATTAATAAATTATTATTATTATTTTGTATGTCTTTTTCCGACCACGGGACTATAGAGTCCCGGATTTTTGGAAGGCGAACGTGGGGCCGAAGCCAACACGCTGAAGCCCTTTTAAGACAACTTTAATATTATGTAATGGTGACACAAAACCGACGATTATCCCTGTATACACTATGGAAATGTACCCAAAGACAACCCTCGGTTTGTGCTAAACTATTGCTAAGTATGGAAGAAAATCTACTTGGGTTATTGTGATGGGATGCTAGTGGACTAGGGAAGGGAAAACTATGGGGACTATGACCCCTGCCGATAACAATGTAATAAATACATGTAAAAATGGCAGGAGGAGACTCGCCAGCTCACTTACCGGGCCCCCGGGAACTAGTCGCTAAGTCGCAACAAGGGGGCAACGGGGACGTGAGCGGCTGAAGGGTGAGGTTGCCCCGGCCGGCTTTCTACCCAGATCACGCGCCTTAAAACCGGCATCAAGCCAGGGTCCGGCATCTCTGTGCCCACTCGCCACTTACCCGAGGCATTCACCCTCCGAGCATTGCTCTAGCGACTCCACTCTGGACGGCCAATGAAGGCAAGCCAGAGGCGGGAGACCTGTCCCCCCTCAGGGTTCACTCCGGCGAGCCGGAGATGAGGGACAGTATCCTCTCCCTGGAGCACTCGGTACCCGCGGGGTCGCTACTCCCCGACATCCGCCTCAGATGCCCTGCGGGCTATTATTATTATTATTATTTCTCCAGATCACAGTCCCGCTCTGCTTTAAGTGACTGTGTTAAGTGTTGAAAAGAATGAAAGAACCAATTTTATATGAAAAAATTTGGATCGATCGAAAGATATTATAGATTTTTATGCTGTTTCGGCATGCAATGATATTAAAGACACAAGCAAAAGTAATGTGATTTATGTATAGATGAAGTACTTAATGATAATCAAGAATTAAATTGCCTTGAATGAATTGAACTCGTGTCGTAACTTAATGTTTAATGGCACAAAGTAGGTACCGAGCTCGAAGGAGATACTTCGACAGTCATTCATCAATACCCACGCAAGCGAAGTTAAGTTTGTCAAGCAAACAGCTGTTATCATGACAAGTGTGGAAGTTTGTTTTAAACGATAACCCTGGGAATAGAACAACATGTCAAAAGAAAAGGCTTAAAGAAAATAATGGCCAGTGTCAAATTTAAAAGGTCTAGGATAAACAACCAAGTAACACGAAGATTGTATTTAAAGTCAGAGAAGTTAAAAGGACCAAAACTTTAGACTATAAAGAACAAAGCATTGTGAACAACACCAGCCAAACATTCTGAGTATTAATCAAACAACAAACAGACCAGTGTTTAGGTTTCAAAACATGTGACGCTATCGTCCGCTAATCAATCAACTGCAAACATGCGCCTACGCCTAAATATTTTGGTTTTATGCACACTTTAGTAGTCGAAGGTTAGGTGTTTTAGTGCATGTTTTGAAACTTCAAATTTATTGTCTTTTGTAATGCTGGTGATTTCATCATACTTAAAGAATTTTCAAGATTTTTAATGATTATCCAAGTATGCCTGTCAGTCTTGACAAAAATATAAATGGAAATACCTATGCAAGAAGATGTGACTAAATGTGTTATTAAAGTACGTCCTACTACGCAATTTAGCATCAAGATAAAACTCCTGGCTATTTAAATACGACCACACAATTACTTTTAAGTATTTCTACCTAAACATTTCTCGTGATGTTCTTAATAGCCTGCCCACCTTCAGTACAAAGTCACCGATGGACACTTAGCAACTTCTAATTTCCCGACAGACGTAAGTAATAGGTACGTGGCGTTAGAAGGCACAATTACGAGACACGTAGGTACTTACATTCTTGGAAAATATACTCGTATTTGCGTGCAGTTAAAACGTACGTGTAATGAACTACCAGTGGCTACCGATCGGTTATGAGCTAGAAAATATCTAAGAGCTAACTCTCACTTCGATCTGGCTTTTACATTTATATTCCTAAGTATGTTTGATAATAAATCAACACATACTATAATAAAAGTTATAACAGACATAGCAAGACCAAAGAAAGAACTCACATCAATTCTAAACTAACCCAAATCAAATGATAAATAAAACAAACGAACACACACACGTACAAGAAATCATCCCGATCTGTAAATATCTCCATCAAATCAAATATAAATGATTACAACAATCTCCCTGAAATGGATACAAGCATTTACGATTGCGTGAGGCAAAAATATCAAGTCGGCTGTAACAAAAATGACGTAAACTCATTCCCCATGGCGTATGGTGTACACGATCTAGGAACAGACTGTTGTGTAAGACAAATATGGAATTAATTACAGCTGTTCAAAGTATACACTACAGCGTACTGCGGAAAATACGTATAACCCTATTGTTGGATCGAAGGACCAAAGGATTCTTTTGTGTAGCATTTAAGTGACAACTCATTCGTTAAAGTTTATGTTTTACAGTCAAGAGAAAACAGTATTTAAGTTATTGCCTTTATTTACTTTATCGCTTGACATTTTCACAAGGGTGAAGTCAACGTCTATTTGTAATATTTTACGCACCGTTTTACGAGAAGTTTCAATCTTAATTGATTTAATAGTGACTGTCCTATCTTTTATTACTTGTATTCTCGTTTCATGATTTTACCCATCATTATTATTAACGAGATCTCTATTTTATTCATCTGAGTCATCTCCACAGCTATTGTGAACTCGCGGCTTCTCTTCACTTGTACCATGGAGGTTGTACCAAATAGGGTGTACCCGAGTTCGTATAAGGCGTACTATCATAACACCATGCTAGCCACGGCCTGCAATGCCATGGTTTATGGGGGGATAGCACGTAAGAACTGGCTGTGTAATGTCCTGAACATTCCCGTGTTTTGCTCCGAACGTGGGATGTCGGAGGAATGGATAACTTATGGTAACATCGCATGGTTTGTTTTGTTACATGTTCGTGTGCTTTAGGAATCTGCGGTTTATAATTGAGATGTGATACGATCAGTTTTCCTGTTTATTTTTCTTTTTAAATAGCTTACAGATCGAAACCAATAGGTAATTTAAAGGGTTCAAACATCATACCGCCTAAAAAACTCATAACAAAATTATCTTTTCCTAAACATACCTTCAGGGTCCCCATAAATTCTGAAGAGGTAAACAATGACCTGCCTCAACTGGAATCCCCGTAACCATGGCAACAGGGGTATTGGTCGAGAAAGTGGCGGGCACGGCTATCAGGCATCACAATTACAGTGCTTACCCCCGAGCAAACCGTAATGATAGTGTTTGTTTAGAAAGTCATTTCAGTGGGTATAGATAACAAAATTTTTGCACAAAATATTTTGTAAGCGATTAGTGAAATTAATTCAATTTCTTTAAATACTATGCTTGATAATGAGACGAATGACAGTGAAAGTGATGTTTAAATTAGGTTTTTGTCAGTCTCCCAGGCTCTAAAACAATATTTTGCTGGGGAGTTTGTTGCGCCACTTCTTCCCAGCGAGAACACATAGGAAGTGATGAAGGGTGGGCGTTTTGGAGGCTGTCTCTTGTTTTGACGTTCGAAAAGTGCTGATTCATCAGCCTAATTTGAATTAACGAATTTGGGTTTGAGTTTGATATACATACATAGCAATAATTTCTAAAATAATTACATGACCTTTTTTGTGTATGTTTTCTTTTCTAAATTGATATTCCTAATGCGACCCTAAGGACCAAAATTAAAAAAAAATTTTAACGTTTTTTTTTATCGATAACATCGATTGCTTATAAAATAAAAAAGTCTCTCCATCAATCCCTAGCCTAATTATGTTCCATTTAAATGTAAAAGCCTGTGCCCACGTCAGTCAGGCCGTGCTCAGGACGTCGATCGTGGTCGTGCATCGTACAACTTTCTACTAAACAATTAGCTGTTTACTTGTTCCCTATTTGTAAGACCCTTTGGATTTCCGTGGGATTGTGTAAACTGTAATTATGTTTGGAAATAGAATCTTATATATTTTACAAATTATCTTGTTGATTGTCATAATATATCTTGTATACAGGTTCAAACTATAATATACAATATAACACTAGTTTTTGCCAGCGGTTAATAAGTAGAAACTATTTCGCGCATCGTGGTAAAAAATAGGCTAAAGACTTCCTTTATGATTGGGCAATCTAAGAATTATTCAAATCGGACCAGTAGTACTCAAAGTACTTCTGTTATTAAGGCTTGAACGCGCAAGGGAACATACAAATAAGCTCATCAGTTTTATAATATTAGTATATATTTTAAAGAAGGCTGTATAGCTTTGTTTAAAATTGACTCGATGACCCTAAAAGACGTAAATTCATTTTACATAAATAATTTTACACTTGTCTTACATTAAAATTAAGAGCTTGATTTAAACTGTTGGAAAGTAAACTTCAGTATTATGAAAACATTAAAATTAGATTGGCAAGTAATAACCTACCCTCATTATTATAGAGCGAACGCTTTGAATACAGATCAATAATAACATTTCATAGCAAGACAGGCATGAAAATTGACGTTATTTCAGAGTGCCAGTAAAATAAACGTTCATTATGAATAACACATAATCTTCAACGAAATATCGCAAACTGTTGCAATACTAATTTCGTTAAACCAATTATTTTGATGTTCATTTCAAAACTGACTCTATCACAACAGTTTAAAGATGGTAATCGTTTGTCGTACCTGTCAATCAGGCTCATAATAGCCAGTTTGACATGATCTGTCTCGTTGTGTAAGTTGTGTTGGGGCATAGATCTGATAAGTTTGGTCATGCAAGAATCTGATAGCGAACCGTGTCATCAGGCGCACGACAGATGCATTTCACAATTTTTACTTCAAGTGTCGTGTTAGTGAAAAACTTAGATATTATCGATAGGTAGATCTATATAGATAATGATAGAACATTCTAGATTTTAAAGCGCAATACTTATATCGTGCTTGATGGATAGGAAAATTGGTTCTGATGATGAGTTTTATTTAAGTATTTATCAATGCATAGACGCCAGCACATCAAGCTACTACAATCTATCAAGTTTTCTCAGCAGATTTTCAATTTTATAGCTGAAGCATGTTTTAAAGTTAGTTGGGAAAATTTTTCAATTTCGATCGTAGCTTGTCGATCGTAGATCGTAGCTTGATGTGATCGATTTCAGGTGAGGCAAGTACCAATGTAACTTTTCTAAGTTATTTGTACTTTCTAAGTTTGTCTTGGACACCAATGACTGATTAAAGGTGAAGGAAAACATCTCGAGGAAACCTGGACTATAAAGTCTGAAATCACCAATCTGTATTGAGCAAGCGTGGTGATTAACGCTCAATCCTTCTCTGTGTGAGAGGAGGCCTGTGCCCAGCAGTGGGACAATAAAAAGGCTGATATCATGTGCTGGCATACGTACTGTTGAAGTAGCATTATCACTCAAGTATTTCGGTATTTAAGATAATGTCTCTTGAAGAACACATTCCTGTGTTAAAGTTACGAGTGTTTGATAAAAATAAAACAGAACGTCAATTACTAAAGAAGCTAGCGATAATTAAACTTTTCAATAACACAAAGCGATCAATAAATAACTTTCTCACCTCTATCACATTGTAATATGACATAAATACATGTAAGTGATACCCATTGAGTTCCACGACCCGATTGTGGTCACAATTAGGGTGACCAGCCGACTGAGACGGGTTCCTTAGACACAACCAAAAAGTTATATTAAGATTTAAGAAACTTTTTCGTTGTTGTGGTTTTGGTGTCTGAATTCTTTATTATTTTTGAGAATATTTTTAAAATTAGAAAAAAAAAATATTTGTTTCAAATCTTTCTTCTCAACAACTTTAGTTCTTAAAAAAGTCGCTCAAATTTAATATTATGATAAAAATTATCCCACATTAAACGAAAATCTCAACAAAGCGGAAAGGATGCGGTTAGGGTGGCAATAAAAAGGGCCCGGTTAAGATTATATTACGTGTAGCTGCGGTCCCTTTGTTATTACGTGTTCTAACCGAGGTTTAAACTAACGGGTTATTCACCAACTGGACACAAGAGACCGGACACACGTGTGTCCAGTTGGTGAAACTCAAAATTAGTACCACTTGTTATTTCGTCATCTGGACACGCCAAGATTTTCATTCGTCCACTTAGTGAAACTTAAATTATATCACTTTTATGTTTTCGCCAACTGGACACATGTTCGCATTTCCCCCGAATTCAAGATAAAGTACAGTCAAGCACATTAATGTTTTGTGTCACAAACATCATCGGCCACTGAACGTCCCACTACTGAGAACGGGTAATTAAGTATGTAATTTTAAAATTATTCACTATTTCTGAATTTATAGAGATTAGAGTATTTTTGAAATTTTTTGAGATATTTTATTTTAAGCCATAAATATTTTTCTATGTTTTACTGTTGATTTTATTGATCTCTATAATCTTAGTCTTAGTAAAATGATTGTGATACATTTTAGTATTGTTATTTCATAAGTAGGCTCTACCTACAGATGATATTTTCATATTTTATTATTGTATGCCAAAAATCAAGGGTGAACGTTTCGGCTCCGCTCTCGTACAAATTTTATACTACATTTAATAAGAAAGCAAGCTTTGCAAGTTTGTATAGGAGTGGAGTGTATCTTTAAAGGTTAAAAACGTCATTGCGTTTAACCTTGAAAAATATATTTTGCTGAGTTTATGTATGACCTTATATGATTTTTCTGTGATACTCGAAGTGATGATTTTTAAGTATTAGGTATATTTAGATTACATTGAATATTGTCACGCTGATGTTATAAAAGCACCTACAGGTAATCAAAAAATAACCTTAGTTAAGTATACTTTTCTTCACCTTAGTAAATAATCATAATATTATTTAAATTTGTTTTATTTCAAAAATTGTCTTAAATACCCGTAGAAGCTAATAAGGTTTTTCAAGTAAAAAGTGAGGCAGCTTTTTCATGAAATCGAGGCGGTTATGAACCTGACTGTACCCTTTTTCGCAAAAAAAAATGGTTGTGTCCAGTTGGCGAAAACATAAAAGTGATATAATTTAAGTTTCACTAAGTGGACACGAATGAAAATCTTGGCGTGTCCAGATGACGAAATAATAAGTGGTACTAATTTTGAGTTTCACCAACTGGACACACTTGTGTCCGGTCTCTTGTGTCCAGTTGGTGAATAACCCAAACTAACACACGTCATTTTAACTGAAGACATGAAGCGGTTTAACTTTGTTTTTTCCTTTTTAAAGATATTTCTGAATGTTCTAGAAACCAAGAAAGCGACCTACTTAGCTACAGACGCCAGCAGGTCAACCTATCAAAATCTGTATTTTACCATTCGAAAATTAACATTCCACTATTATGATAAGGTTGAAAATCCATTAAAGACATTGACTGATTGATGTGGTAGGTTGATGTGCTGGCGTCTATACTAATTAACAAGACGATTTCTTTTTCTAATGATTGACGTTTATGCCTCTGAGTATCCAACAAAAAGAAGATGAATTTGACATAATTTATTCTTGATGTACAAATTTGGAAGAATAACTTGGAGTAAGACTCAAGGATATTCAGCAAAATAGGTATAAGTCGTCAATCGTCATGTTTGATAAAATCCGACTAAGTAATGATGACGCACACTTGTTTAATCTATCGTCAAAATTTTCTGAAGTTAGGTCATGTTTTGTTATTTACGATGACTTTGATTAAGTTTGATACAGGGTGATTACAACGAGCCTGCATATCATTCACGATCAGATTCTAAAAATGGGAGCTGAGATCTATCCGTAGTGCACTCTTTGATCAAGAAGAGGGCCGAGTATTTGGTATAAACTCCTCAAGCAATTTTATTTGAATTTATTTATACAGGAAAACTTATTGTTCTAAAATCAAAAATGTTAAAAAGTTTTAACGGGTAGAAGCAGAGAGAGAGAGCTGCAATTTGGCACGCATGTTGATCAAGGTCCAACATGAAATATACATATAGGATTTTAAACCGGGTGCGGGAAGGAGATCCCTCGAAACGCGGGTGAACCGAGATTCCGGTGAATAGTTCATTTCAATAGGTACCTATAAGTATCGGTACTGTCCTTTCGTCATAATCGCCTATTGGTCACACTACATTGGTTCGCTACTGTTACGTATAATTACAAATGGCGGGCTTCTTCGAATGGTTGACGTAACCTGATGATAAGTAGGCCATGGTTCAACACTTAATATAAAATTAATTTACTGAATACACTATTTTTAATGTAATTTCCAAACAATTCAAATTCAATTGTCAAACAGTTAAATAACAGAAAAAGGATGCACATACAAGCATGTGACGTCAACGGTATTTCATCACGCATGTGCAAAAGAGATAGCAAGATGCCTCCACTATGATCCAACTCTTCATGTTAAGAATATTAAAAATGTTGATTGCTGCTCCATTTATCAACCAATTTTGACGTTGTTTTCAGAAAAATGTTCCTTGTGCGTGTGTTTATTTGTTTTGCTAAAAATGTACAAAATCAAACACAGGCAAATGCCCTATTAGTAACTAGTAGGTAGGTTAATTTCCTCAATGGTTTAATTCAGTACAAGTATGCAGTTATTTCCGTACAGTGCCAAACTGTGAGTGCAGCACAATGTAGCCGTTCTCCGAATAATGAGCAAACATCCTCTGCTTTTCAAAAATATCATCAATTATGTGCTCCATGCTAACAATACACTTGTATTTAGTGCGTGTTTAGTATGTACGTGCACGCATAACTGCATACCGGTAATATACATTGAACATTGATGTACTGTTTAGTTACATTAGGTTTAATATTATAAGGAGGAGGTCAGATAAGCAGTCGCTCTTTGTAAAACACTGACACTCAGCTGAATACGGTTAGACTGGAAGCCGACCCCAACATCGTTGGGAAAAGGCTCGAGAGAAGATTAGGTATAATATGTATTATAAGTTATGTATTATTTCACGTGTATTCTGTATTCTTGTAAATAATACTTAGCAAATAACAAATAAGTATCTAAAAGAATATACATATAAGTATGTTAATTACAATATTGAATGAATATGATGTAGTCTGATAATAAAGATATTTTGATTTTAATAACCATTAATTTTAAGATTAAACATATTAATAGTCTTACTGGATTATGTATTGACCCTCTTTGTGTATAATGTTTATGGTGCATAAAAATGCATAGTGTAACCAAAAGATTTTAAAAATACTACAGCAAAATGCAAAACATTTACTTGGCGACTGTACTCATAATTTCGGGGAACAAACACATTTACTATAATATTGGAGTTGTTATAAATACTCAACAAAGCGTTAATTGTAACTCTGTTTTATAAACTTACAACTAAACTTTTTTGTACCGACTACCGATACCGATAACACACAAAGTGGGCTATTATTTTTGGATATTTTACTTTTAGTAAGTCTCTCCAATACGTATGTATGTATTTAACGCCCTTGAAGCATGAGACTATGTTATGTGTGAAAGGTGGATTCTCCTGGAATACCTGTTTGATTAGCCTTTGGTAACGACATGAACAAATTCCAGTCAATAGAAAAATATACCCCGTTATAGTAAGGATACTAAACATGGGTCGAAAATCGGCAAAATTGAAGTCACGGGAAGTACTGGGCGTACGTGTCCACGTCAGCCGAATGCATTCGAAGAGATGGGCCAATATCGTCACTCAGTGGATACCCCAAGACGGCCACCGCAAACGTGGTAGGCCCCGGAAGAGATGGCGAGACGACCTCAACGCCTACAACCGTGACTGGTGAGAACGCTAACGAAAGATATGGAGGTGTGGAAACGAAGTGGGGAGGCCTTTGCCCAGCTGAGTATACAGGCTAAAGAAAAAAAATATGATAAGGATCTTTCACAGTTTAACGTGCAGAGATACAGTACCCTACTGTCAGTGACAACAGCTTAAAAATATTCCGGAATTGAACCTACAACATGCAACAGAACAGCTTCAGCACTAACCGCTAAATTGCAACCAAGCCCAACAAATTCCCTCAAGCGTAGCGGAAATCCGGTCCGTCCAAAACATCGTAATTACAACGAAAGTCGATCATCGGACAATAATCGATTTTATTATTACAAGCATTATGTAATGTTAATTAATTAGTTTGTTTGAACTGTAATTGCAATTCGACCGTCATCATACCGATGAGTTTGATTAAAGATATTTATGCTCCGTTGACCGATAAATGACAAGATTAAATATTTATGTTGCGTCAAAATTGCTTTTGTAATGTCTTCATAATTCGTAACTAGTTGTTAAATAAAAGATATTACTTCCACACAACCTATAATAATATTGATGTCTTCACTACGATCTCGAGAAGCTCGTGGCTAAAGAACAGCCGCAGGAATCGATCGATCTTATGTAAAGTTAAAGAACGCTTGACGCGGTCGGTCTGCGGATGGGTGATCTTGTCATGACGTGTTTCAGTAGGCAAGCTAAATTGGGTCCCGGCTGTCATTTGTACATCTCTGGCAGTCGTTACGGGTAGCCACAAGCCAGATGGTCTGACAACCAGTCTTAACAAGGCATTGGGTTGTCCAGGTAACTGGGTTGAGGAGGTCAGACAGGCAGTCGCTCCACGTAAAGCTTCTGTTTGCAGCTAATTAACTGGGGGTCAGATGTACGGTCACTCCACATGTAAGACGCTGGTACTCAGTATTCGGTTAAGATTGAAAGCCGATCTCAATACCGCTGGAAAAAGGCAAGCCAAGATAATGGCATCTGCTAATTTATGTATAGTTTTTGTAAAATTATTTATACTCTTTTTATGTAATAAAAAATCTAGCCTAAAAAATGTTAACGCATAACGCCACGCCTTGCTGCGCATGCGCCGCGCGCACTCGAAACATGATCAGTCGCGCCCTGCCCGCCAACCGAAACGGACGTGTAATATACACCCACCTACGTCACAAGTCGATTTCCTTTGAGGGAAATTAAGATTGGATTTGTTCATTAGTATCGAATTACTGGTAAAGCAATTTCTGCTCCCTAGGAAAGCTTTAAAATACTTTTTTGTTTTTTTTTTTAGAAAGACAGTTTTTTTTTTCATTTAGTTCCCATGTAACTTCATAAAAACAGTTAAAAAAAACCATTAAAGCACACATTCTCATAGTTATGTTAACTTGATTCTTGTAAACCCGTGACCAATCGCAATCGATTTTGTAATAATATAACTGGCGAAACAATCGATTCATACTGACCTCTATTCGTGTAATGATCATCATAAAATAGTATGAGGGTAACTTTACAATGGAATAGAAACATTATGAACATTGGAACAGATGCCAGCACATCAATCTACCCAAAACTGTCAATTTTTTCCAATCAATTTTGAACCGTAAGCTCCAACGATAAGCTCAAACTCAAAATCATTTATTCAAACTTGGCTGCAAAACAGCACTTTGAACGTCAAGGATTACAAAAGACAGCCCCCAGAACGCCCACCCTTCGCCACTTCCATGTGTTTTTGTTGGGAAGAAGAAGTGGCGCAACGAACTCCCAGCAACACAGACATGTCTGTCTGTAGGTTTGATAAAGTTGAAAATCCATCAAAAAAATTTACAGATTATGTGTGAGTAGCGTGATGTGCTGGCGTCTGTATCTATTGTAAAAGTTCATATGAGTACTAAGTTACCTCAAGTATCAGCTGTTAATAAAACATTTTACATTATTCTGTGTATTATCAAATAAATCTCTCAGCTAACACACATCAAAGAAAATTACAAACAAGCTACTCAGTTACTATATCGAAATCAAACTCAGTAACTACTCGATTTAAAATAAACCTGGGCAATACGACACCGTATATCGAGTCAATGACATCGATATTACATTACAAGCATTGCGAATCGATAACCTTACTATTCCACCGCAACTCTAGTATGTAGGAAACCTGCACATATGTACGACCAAACTTTAGAAAAGCAACCTTAAATTGGGTGAAATAAAGTCGAAATTTTATTGAAGACAAAAGAAAATCGAATTTCAAAAACAATGACACTTTAATTTCAAACTTATTGCGTTGCCGTAAGGTTTATATTATGTAATAGCTATAGTATTACCAAATATGATATTTTTACGGATTATTGACCAGTGTTTCTTCGACAATAGTACATGTTTGTAATTGACGTGTTTGAAACAAAAAAAATGTTTAAGTTTCGTTGAAGTGACAATTTTTCTTTGTGAAACGTGATATCTATCAATCTATTCGGCAGACAATACGTGAAAGACAGACGCCGGCACATCAAGCTACCCGAAACTGTTAAATTTTACCAACCAACTTTTAACCATATATGCTTAAGCGATAAATTTGAAAATATAGTAGCTTGATGGAGGCTCAGCGTTGTTTTAAAATAAATCACTAATGAAGTAAGTAAAATTTTATAATAACTATGACTAATTGCTTGAACAATCACGTTCGTCTCACAATTGCATCAGAAAGTAATAGAGTTAAATCCTAATCCTAATCCTAATACTATTATAAAGGCGAAAGTTTGTAAGTATGGATGTATGGATGTATGGATGTATGGATGTTTGTTACTCTTTCACGTAAAAACTACTGAATGGATTTGAATGAAACTTTACCACAATATAGCTTATACATCAGAATAACATATAGGCTACTTTTTATCCGGGTATGGAAAGTACTTCCTTCAGAAAGCGGGTGAAACCGCTGGCGGAAGCTAGTAATAACATAATTTTAAACTTAGGCAAGGCCATTAGATAATAGAGCAACATATTGACTAATAATTGGATGTCTATAATTTTATTTATCTGTGGCGTAATAAGATTATGGGATAATCTGTGGGAACTACAAGTTTGAAGGATAATCGCGAAACTATTAATACGAAATAAATCATGAAAAGGCTAATGAAAATATAACGAGTGAGGGAATGGTGCTGATTGAAACAGGGGCAGGTTGCATCACGTCATTAATAAATATTTGACAATTTGTATGACCAAGGGTCAGTTTCACAGGTTACGGATAACCACTTAGCCATCTGTCAGATAAATTAAAAAATGGAACAGAATTTGTATAAATTATCTGCCAGATAAACTATCTGGAACTTATCAGAAGCCGGTGAAACTGGCCCTAATTAAGGTATGATAATTAAACACCTTTACGTTTGTTTTGCTTATGTTGGTTTTGGATGCTTTGGATGTTGGTAACATCCACGTTTAAAAAAAACTGTATCTAACTAGAATAGTGTCTTTATACGACTAATTATCTATTTTAACAGCACTAAATCAATCCCTCAGTCACAAGTAACACGAGACAAGAATCTAATACATACATTATGTTTCTCTTTCGTTTCGCGCTAAGACACACACAAACGTACATACATAGACATATTTATCTGGTAGTTGAACCCGAGTGTGTCAAGTAATGCTAATGGGCTACGGCTTTGTTTACTACGAGAGAAGAGAACTATAAATAAGTTAACTGCAATCATAAGGTGTATGGAGAAAATTGTAGTCTGTCTGTCTGTCTGTTCGTTCTTACACCATTCTAATCTAAAGTAATAATCGTAACAACTTAATTTTATTTTTTTATCTAGGACCTTGTTATCAGGATTTGTTTAAATTTAAGAGTTAATATTCGTTTGGGAGATTTTTTCTCATTATTGTGTAACGTCTACTTTTGGTTCTAACATTCAAGTTTTGTTTGCGTTTTTTATTTTGCGAAAGAGCAGCCATTTTATCCAATAATACGTCATCGTTTGTACTTTAATAATTTGGTCACAACGTGGTTTTAAATACGTCACTTCTGTATAACAATTTTTCAAGTCAAGGGTTGTCGCATTTAGACCTCCGCACTCTGCAAACATTTTAATCCACCAATATTATTCTAAGTTACACATCAACCTCCATGAAATTTGGGAAAGATCAAATAATTGGGATATGATCGGCCAACTGTTTGGCTAGTGTACGCATCTACAACCTACCCGACTATTTAGTTGGTGCCGAACCTGACCCTACTATCGCCTGGCCTGAGCCTCGTAAGACTTAAAGTGTATGATAACAGTGTATGATGTGAGTGTTACCTATGTACTGACCGTTCCTCCAGCATCTCGTTGAAGGTCTTGGACTTGGCTCTCGGCTGGCTCGGCTCGTGCTCCATGCGGCGCACCTCCACGCAGCGCTCGATGATGTGCTCCACCCTCTTCCGTCGGGACGACTTCCAGTTGTCCAGGTTCTAGAACAAAAAGAATTGTGGGTTACATATGGAGTATAGATTAGTTAAATTGAAAAGGAACTGTAGTAGGAGTTGCTTGCGTGTATGTATCGCTTGCAAGTGCCGATTCTGCTATGGTCACAAATCCAGAACACAGGCTGTTATAGAAACTGTTGAAATTAAATAACATCGAGACACCCTTTTACAAGGCCAAAAGTAAGCTATTGATTAGCTTGTATAACGCGTGCCAACACAACTGATAAACAACATATACGTACTGTGCACACATATATATTTATAATGCTAGTACATATTATAAGACCCAGACCACAGCCAACGATCATGCTCATCACACACTGTACCTGTCGAGAAGGTAAAATGGATATGAGAAGTAGTAGTTGCCAGATTTATGCTTCAGTTTACGTAATTTTTTAAGCTCAAGTCATAATGTATTTTTTTTAGATTTTTTTTTGTAAGAAAATTCAAGCCTTCTTTGTGTTCAAGCCTTTTTTGTGTTCAAGCCACTTCAATACAACTTGTATGAAACCTCTCTATTGAATATATTATATTGGTATGATAACTCACATTTAGAAGCCTATCTCGTAAGTTTTTGATTCTTTCCTCCATTACGATAACTCAACAGTTAACTTGTTAGTCCACTAGTTAAGATTCAAATGACCACAGTTACTTGTTTATTGATGTATCTCACCTTTGAACCTGTAGGTTATGGATGGAGACGAATGACGTGTACTTATTTATATAAATGATAGTTTAGATAAATTAATGAGAATAAACTAGATTAATTACTAAACTCGATTAGCTTTGCGGATCTGTGTTAAGGCCTTGGGATAATAATTCTAGTTACTGATAGATTTATTGGATTATGAATCATGTATTTCCTGGTGCTACTTCTGCGGACCTGGTTAAAGATTGCCACTGATTACATTACATTTGCAATTATATTCAGTTCTAGTATAAGAGTTTTATCAAATTTCGCCTGACGGTCATTTTTATTCATTTATTATAGACTTTTGTATCATGGTATACATATTTTTTTATTATTAGTTTACTTCGATCCAAATTTTAGTAACTTAACAATGTAGTAGTATTTTCCATAACTAGCTAAATCATCATCGTCATCTCCCGAGCCTTTTCCCAACTACATATGTTGGGGTCGGCTTCCAGTCTAACCGGATTCAGCTGAGTACCAGTGTTTTACAAGTAGCGACTGCCTATCTGACCTCCTCAACCCAGAACTAGCTAGATATCGTTCCATAATATACGTTACGTGAGATACGAGGCTCGCATCAAGACGTGAGTTTGTTTACACACTGTTCACGTTTGATCGCAGTTAAACATGAATTCCAAAGCAAATAATGTATTTTATAGCAGTAAATCTATATAGAAATACTTTTCTCAGCATTAACTATACATACTACGTGTGGTGGTCACGCTCTCTTCATTTATGGGCGCGAGAGAAAACTCCGATAGTCTGTGGCTTAATTACAATCAAGATTGTACCTTCACGCTTTGTCTTATGTGGTGTGAGCAATCAGGTGCTGCTGATATAACATTGCTAATTATTTTACAGCAGATCGCTTAGATAACGGGTTGTGGTGGTGAATTCCTAAATCTTTGGAGATAAAACTGCAAAGTTAGGTAGGTATTGACATGCAAGTAGCAAAAACTAGTAAGTCAATTACTCTCTTCTTACTTAGGTAACCCTTGAAAGGTATTGTTTAGACATTAGGAATAATCTGCATCAAATAGCAACCAGGAACATGTTCCGTCATTGACAAATTATGTATGTTTAGAGCGGTTTTGTCCCATTTAAAAGCTGAAGATAAATACCATCTTATTAAAAAATGTGGTCTTAAAAAACCGTACCGGGTTAACTATCTACTACCGGTAAACTAACAGCTTGAAGAAAGGAACGATTTGTACCTAGCACTAAAGCCCGGTATTTTTTGGAGCCACGTTTTATAATAACGTGACTACAATCTAAAATAAATCACTCTAGGTAATCAATTAAAAAGAAGGTTGCTTTTATGTTAATATAATTATTAAAGAGGAAATCTCTGCTGACACTTTACAATATGACCTCATCAAGCGTCCCTGCATACTTTTCTATTTATTTTTACAGTCTAGTTATCGATAATCGTTACACTACTCGATACATTGAGAGAGTGTATCGTTCTGGCTGGCATGTCAAACATCGCGTGCGACGGTAGCTTTTTTTTTAATAATTTCGCTTGCTACAAGTTAAACGCTGCTGTTTTGTGTGTCTTAAGTCATAGGATGTAGCGGGGATTATTATGATCTTGATCGCTTTAAAATGAATAATTTCTATCAGGTGCAGACGCCAGCACATCAAGCTGCAGTCTGCCAAATTTCATTAATAGTTTGTCCAAATTTGATAAGAAAATTTGACAATTTGAAATTCTGTTAATGTGATATTCAAAATTTGATAATTGTCGTAGCTAACTTTAACTTTACCGTAGCTGGAAGAAAGAAAAGAGGTGTACCAACATAATTCGTGACACCAATCTAGCAACCTCCATCAGCATATACCTTGCACCAATCAAATACCCGAGCAGAACTTAATAGACCTATTATTGAGTGGCCGCTAGGAAATACAGATATTTTAAATCGCTCAGCAGTTGCGCAACAGTCGTCTTGGCAGCTTAACGACAGCTTATCTTGGCTAATCTATGTAATGACCGCAAATAATGGTTAAAGTGAAAAAAATATAAAATGTAAGAAAATGTTAAGTTGTTGTTTGGCATTCTATGGTATGTACAGAAGATGAGTTCTATCGGTATTTGGTATGTCAAGTGGAGTCTTATTTTTATCTCGCTATTAAGGGCGGTTTGAAAAATATCTCAAGTTTAGATAAAAAAAGGTAAATATCCAGCTTAAAACAGGTACTTGGATTAGTAAGTATTTACAAAAGCATTTTATTGAATAGATTAATATAATTATGGGAGCTTGCGACTTTGAAACAGCCGCTGGGGTCGATCGGTTAAGCTGCGCTTGGCGCAGTCTGTCCGTGGATGCGTGACTATCTTGAGGTCATCCATTTCCACTGGGTTTCGGAAGGCATGTTAAATTGGTACGCCCCAGCAGTCATTTGAAGATCTTTGGCAGTCGTTACGGCAAAGGCTAGATAAAGCAAATAAAAGACTAGGCAAACTTATAAAGTTTTGAATGTTTGTTGTTTTATAACTTTATCATACAGTGGATTTCACAAAAATAAATGAAGCAACAAAACTGCATCAATTACCTACAGACAGACAAAACCGCTAAAATAAAAATCCCACGTATATCCCACAAAGGGCGGCTCGTTAGTCCGCCGGAAGTCGTCGCCTTGCATGCGTATGCGCACAACTTCCTCCCACCGGAGCCAGTTAGCCTATTATTGTTTTGTTACGATGTTTCGAGGGTAGAGGTAAGGAGAACCATTTTTGTATGGAAGAAGTTTAGTTTTTAAAAGTGGTTTTTGTTGGCACCACTGTAGTTTTTGGCAAAGGTACCCCCTTTGCTGTTTGAATGTCTATCATTTGTCTTTTTGACCCTATGCAGGATACAGGCCTCTTCTCATATTAGCTTTAATCACCACCCCTGCGCAAGCTGGAGGTGTGATTGCTTTACCGTTAGTCTTTGGTGGTCAAGATTCGTATAGATTAATACTTATTTATAAAACACTTTTTTAACAGCAGTCATTAGCATAGTATGTAGATACAACCTAAAAAGTAGAGGTTCTGAATTGGGATTTAGTAAGTTACAATGCACTTACTAGAACGGCAAAATTAAAATGTCTTTTCTTTTTATATTCCTTCTTACAAAAAACACTATTTTGGTTAACTTCAAGTTTGTTAATTATTACCGATCTTTATCTTTATTTACCACCACAATAAGTAGTCCCTACCTCCACCCTCCATAGACCGAATAAATTGTCGGCAAGATGGCGGCGACATTCCCGGCAATTATGACATGCCTCACATGTCCAAACAATCTGTCAACTTAGTAATTGGCTGCTGAATGGTAATGGATAAAAAATAAACTATGTCGGCCAGGTGAGATGGATTTTTTGCTACAAGAGCTGTTTGTTTGCGCACTGATTTGGAAAAAGAGATTCTGTACATATGAATGAAATATCGAGTCTCTACTCAACGCGGTGTAGAAAAAGTGATGTATGTTCTTTCTCCTCACATTAATCTGTAGTCTAAAATAAAGGAAGTACCAATTGAGTAGCAATAATTACATTTTGTTAAACAACTTTATGCTTAAAAACTAACTAACTGAACCACAATAAAAAAGACGTTGCAAATTCTATTTCAGATAATTAATATCGTAATTAACAAAAATATAAGAGGGCGTTAAGTAGTGGGACAGTCATTATTACAACAAGCATGGGTGTATTTCATTCATGTATGCACCTACATGATGAACATTCACTTTAGCAACTCCTACATACTACCAGCAAATGCATCAGAACATTTTATAGTCTAGCCATATCTGTGAGTAATAAAATGCACCAAAATACGGCCGAGTAATCTTTGAGATAAGGAAGACAAAAATAAAGTTTTAGACATAGAAACAAGTAAGGATGGTTTTGTAAAATAATCTTCAGAAATATTTAGTGGGATAAAACAACACTATCGTCTACATACATATGTATAGTATCTTGTAATGTAATAAAAGCTTAAAGGAATCCCCTATGCACGAGAGCGTCATGTGGTTTGGGGATTTACAACTAAGATTTATTACTGCAAAGGAAACCATTTGTCAACAACTGAGTTACTAATTTGAATAAATGGAACCGGATCAAATATTAAAAATATTAATTTTATCTACCACCATACCTAGTCCCCTCAGGAAGTGAGCGAAACCTTTTAAAATTGAGGGAAGGTGAATGAAGGATGCCATACTTCAAAAAGTCTCTTTCTACATAGCTCAAAAATTTAATACTTAACGGTTCAGCACAAAACATAACTTCGTACCCAAATACTTCAAAGTTCATGACGTAAAATATTTAAAACATAAATGTCAAAATACACAACAAACTAAAACACGGTACTATGGAGGATTTACGAGACATAAATCAATACCCACGGCGCTAAGGATTTTGAAATCGCTACACGTGGAAGTTGGAACCGACACGGTTTTTGAAACAGCGAGGGCGATTGATTCTGGATTCTGACAGAATATTAAGGAAAAGGTTTTAATGACCGAACGGAAGAGATGTTTAGGAGCTTTCAGCTAAGCTAGCAGCTAGTCAGCTAGCAAAAAGTTTATTCTATCAAATGAGATCTACGGCAGTAAATAGTTCTTCTTATGTATGGGATGGATGAATGTTTGTTACTCTTTCACGCTAAAAGTACTGAATGGATTTTGATGAAACTTGGCAGTAGTACAGCTTAAATATCACAATAGCATAGACACCAATTTTTATCTATGTGCGAAAGCCTTTCTTCAGGACGCGGATGAACTAATAGGTAATAATGGAATCACAACTAAATTCTGTTTGATTGATCCTGTCGTATTTTACAAAATATCGCCTACATAAGCGATGCATCATTATAAAAGAAACAAACGAACATTATAACATACAAGTAAAGAGTAATAAACATGATACACGAAGGTCTAATGCAGAACCTAATTTTCCTAGCTCAGTCAATGCGGAAAGAACGCAAGCAACAGACGACATACAAGGGCAATATTTGCAGAAAACTTGGAGTTTTAAGTAAAAACTGTAAGCGAGATGACGATTAACCTGGATTCGGCGCTTTCCAGCTTCATCGGAAGCCGACCAATTAACCGGCATTAGGAAAAAAGTGAAAAACTTCACTCGACGGGAACACTGAATTATTTTAACTGCATCCATGAATATATAGGGTTGTCAAAAAGGCTCCTTATATATTACTATACAAAGATAAAGAATTTGTGAAGCTACCCTCTGGATTAAAAAAAATCTTCGAGGTTTAGAGAGCCTATTAATTAAGGCCTTTTTTTTGACGCGCAAAAAACAATTTGAGTTACATAGAAATACATCATGAACTAAGAAGGGTCAATGACGGGACTTCTACCATTAGCCTATTGACTACATAAGAAATAGGTGAATTACTTAAATCAATAATCATACTCATTAACACAAACCATAAGCTAACTTCTGAGCAAATGACCGCGACGCGTCAAGACGAGAGGCAGGCTATAAGCCAAGTGATACTTAACCCACTAGTTATAATTACATACGACTGGTAAGCAAAATGGTTGAACGACGAGAGTTTTCTTAGTATTTGTGCTAGGAAAATGCTGAGCTTGCAAGACCAAAATATGTAGACCGAGGTAAGTAAACTGGTATCTTATATTACAACTAGCGGTGCAATGCTGATACTAAATACACTACAGAAAAATTCAAACTCAAAAATAACAGTACTTCTCCCAGTTATTATACATATAAACCTTGAATCACTCTATCTATTAAAAAAAACGGCATCAAAATCCGTTGCGTAGTTTCAAAGATTTAAGCATACAAAGGGACATAGGGACAGAGAAAGCGACTTTGTTTTATACTATGTAGTGATTACAGCGGAGTATTGAATACATTTTATTGTGATGATAAATCAGAAACTTTTGCAATTATTTGGATAAAGAAGGTAATAGGTTAAGAGAAGTCAGGTAGCTAATTAATCACTCAAAAATAAGACCTCGCTGGTCGAACTAGGGATAAAGAAACAAAATTTGTTGGTACTCAGTACGTCATCAGGTAAAAACAGAATTCGACAGCCCTAAGATTGGCACGAAAATCTCACTTCCTTATTGATTCACTAAAACTCTCAGCAGAAATAAAACTGTGGAGAATTTTTATGGTGATTCGATGTTACAGAGATATGCTGGCATGCATGCTGCATACCCAATACGTTCCCATGCTTTGAATGTAATGGATTTGTCATCATCTTAGTCATGGTGATTTTCTTTGTAGGTAAATGGTGCAGTTAATATAGGAATCTTAGTGGCTTGGAATTTCCTAAGGGGCAAAGGTAGACCATAGTGAATGTTTACTTTTCGTTCTAGACTCTTAATGACAAATTTCAATCAAACAATGCTAAACTAATATTTTAAAACATAAAGTCATTCTGACGGAGCATTACTGCAATATTTTTCAGACTTGTAGAGTCACACTTTACGTAGATACGGATTTAACGATTTTAGGCATCAAGGTCACTTGACGCATGTCTACTTAAGCCCATTCTTGTATAAAGTTACTAGCTGTGTCCCAGGTTTTCAAGTCCTTGGAGAACCAATTCCCGTAACTGAGTAGAAAGAAGCCTATGTGCTTCCAAGTCTCAAGACTATCTAGGAATTTATTTAAATCGGTCCAAAATTGGTCAAACGAGAGTTGACGATACACATACATATATTGGTTTCAAACCTGAAGGAATGTACTCAAAACGCAATATATTAATAAGGTGTTTTTTTTTTCTTTTTTTACTTGTACATATATATTAATTAATATTTTATTTGTAAATACATTGTAAATATTAATGTGAATAAATCGATAAGAACTCAAAACGCTAAATATGGATAAGTTGGAGCTTGTTGTCCTACTGTGGGACACTAAATAGAAAATTCGGCTCCTGCCTTTATTTGTAGAAACTTCTTACTATAAGATTCACTCACCGACTGCCAATCCTCCTGCCTTTCAATTCGGGCAGGGTCAGTCCTCTTAGCGAGCTCTGCCCTTCGCAGCTGCTCCCGGGCCCTGCTGCCCAGGTCTGCAGGCCCGACGCGTACGAACTGCAGCGGGTTGCCCGCAGGCTTGCCCGGGATCACCGCTGCGGTGTGCGGCCGCGTCGCCAGGAAGTCTGCGCTGTCTGTTGTCTGAAAAAAGAAAGTATTGGTTAGAAAATTACATTAATTAATATCAGTTTTGAAATTGGGAGACGGGATGAGAGGTCGGTGTCAAGGTTCAGGCAGATTCAAGATTATTTTGGTTTAAACTGATTTGTATTACGAAAACGATCACTGGTATAAGGGATTAAGCTTGGGTTATCTAGTTGATCTTTCTTTCAATTTCCCATTGCTGTTGCCTAACGGTGAATACCTCAAAATATCAAACTGTAGACGCATGTATAATTTTACTGGAGACAGTCATAAGGCGCAGATTACAACAAACAATTTAAATAAGAGAAATGTATGCTCGGTTAGAAGATGCTGTGACACACAGGCTTTACATGACAACGAAGAGAAATGGCTAGTCTTGCAAGCATAACAACACCTGACGCTAATACTAACATTTTAACTTGGAGATTCTGCTCATACGGAAAGAAATCGAAAGTACCTACAGTGTAGTTTTACGTAATTCCCTCATCTCACTTGTAAAGTTTTATATTATTTAAAATTATACCTTCATAACGTATGTATGAATAAACGAAGAACGATAAGTAGGTAATGTAGAAGAAAGTAAGGAAATGTTTTTGAAAATAGACAGTTGTTACGCGTTTGTGGACGAAGATTGCAAGTTTCACCCGCGTTCCGGGAAATTAGTTCCCGTAGGTACCTTAATGTCCTCTATATAGCAAATTACACTCAAAAGAAGGTGTTTGATTGCCAAATGAGTTTTGTTGTTCAATATAGGTCTAGTAGATCCAGATTACGTTTTTAAACCAAGATAAAACACAACACGTATGAACTTTAAACTTGTTATAGTACGGACGCCAGCGCATCAGGTTACCCGAAACCATCAAATTTTCACATTCAACTTTGAACCATAATGCTTTAGTGATAAAGCTGAAAATCTATTAATGAAATTTGACAGATTGTAGTATCCTGATGTGCTGGCGTCTGTACTTCATACATTTTAAAATCTTGACAATCATGGATTGATTGTCAAGATTTTAATAGAGGTGTGGTCAAACACTTATACATTTTAATCGATGAACGCGAATCATATCACCATTACAACGCTACTAGATAAAAATAATCACGCACGTCTGACAAAGTTAGAAAAATATGTCAGACATTTCCGACAGAACGATAAAACAGCTGGATCTGAATCATGAGGAAACGTCTAGGTATTTTAATGGGAGTCTAGAATCATTGACTAGATGATTATATTTCTAACTAAAGGTTAGTTTGCAGAATGTTAATAGTTTTCGCTAAGATATTTCTTAATGATTGCTCACGATATTTGCTTAAACATTCCATTTTTGGTAGTATGTAATTTGAGTTTGATATTACTGCACCTAGTTTTTGAATAGGTAGGCAGGTATGGACGATGTTGCAATGAGGTAGTGAGCGAACAGTTTATTGATGCAAAAAAACATTCAGGTTGGTTTGTTTGTTTGGGCATGCTTATTATTTTTTGTTTGCCAAAATGTATTTGCTAAATGTTTCTGATACAATGATACGGTTAAATCGGCAGTCATTCTAAATAGAAGAATGGTATTCTGTTTAGACTGGAGGCCTACCCCAATTTATTTGACGGCTAGACATATAATGATGATTCTATCACTGGATGTACTTCACAACTGGACCATCTTCTAGGTACTGCACTCGGAAGACTTACGTAAAATCTCGTAATTCAACAATTTTACGGTACGCCACAGAGTTAATAAGCATGTAGACACGAAATTCGGACATAATTGTTTCGATGTTATCACAAGATCAAGACAACGGGTTTTCTTGTGAATCTTTATCTCAATTCGCAACGACTGAACCGCAGTTTGTTAATTATCAAAAATCTGAATTTGATAACGGTAAAACATAAAAATAATGATAAATAGCGTTAAATTGGTATTTTTTGAAAGTAATTAGTTTAATTCTTTATGCTTGGAAGTAAGCATGAATCCATTTCAATAGGTAGGTATCATCAAGCCGAGTTTGTGATTTTCAACTGTTTATTTAGTTTGAAGTTAAAAACAGATGTTCAGTAACAAAATCTGCTTTTGACACCTTTATGTAACTGCTTTTAAGTCTGCCAAGTTGTCAATCAATATCGATATAATAATATCGATTACGGTATTTTCTTACATCTCGCGTAAGAGCGCCAAACTGTCATGGCGGCGTTATAAATGACACAGGCTTCCTTCAATTATTGCACATTACTTTCTATGTGTACTTACGTAAACTAATGACAGGAACTGGCCCAGTTTTTATGAAGTGTAATCTATATTATTATTTTCCGTATGAGGAAGAATTTCTTTAAGAATCTCAAGTTTTTTTTAATGAAATAGTTTTCACTGCATTTCTACGTTGGCTTGTCATTATACCTGTTAAGTAGCCTTTAATTAAACTTTATATATATAAAATTATACTAGCTTCTGCCAGCGGCTTCACTCGCGTCCCGTGGGAATAGTAATTCGTGCACATAGACCACATGTAGCCGATAGTTTCCTAGATAAATGGATTTTAACAATGTAAGAATTTTTCTAATCGGACCAGTAGTTCCTGAGATTAGCGCGTTCAAGTAAACAAAGAAACTCATAAGCTTTATAAGTATTTATACATAACTTATTTTTTAAACATTTCATTTTGATAGAAGTACGCGGTAATTTTTTATACTATATTTTTTTTAACAATAATGTGATATAGGTATTTAAAGAAACGACTAAGTAGCTATAGAATTTCCGAAACCAGCAGACACTTAATACCTACCAATACCGAATGATTTCTCAAAATGACGTCATACAGATAGCACGATTTTGCAATCACGTCCGATAATAACGTGTTAGGTCAAAGATGCAATGAAAAGTGACGGGTATTATCAGCGCACCTAGAAAACTGGCAATCTTTTCTAAAAGGATATTTTTTTTCTATTTAAGTTGTATGGAAAAAGGTAGTACCTAAATGCATCAAAAAACAACCTTTATTTAACAGTTGGGAAAGTCGTAGATATGGCTACACTGACAGGTGTCAAAAGTGTCACTGAGTATTTTATTATGTCTATTTGTACATAGATCTGTGTATTTTATTTACATGTAAATTTCACTAGCTAGCGTATGAACACCGTCGTCCTTATTATAAAATGTTTTTAGGGCCAGTTTCACAGGTCGCTGATAAGTTCCAGATAGTTTATCTGGCAGATAATTTCATACAATATCTATTCCATTTTTGAATTTATCTGTTAGATAGTGGCTATCTATAACCTGTGAAACTGGCCTTTAACCTTATGACGAATTACCGAATGTTACCACGTTTTTATAGCTACCAATAAACTATGTGTGGAATATCAAACAGGCAACAATAGCTACTCCAAATCTTCGCCATCTTTATGCCACAACCGCAACTTCCTACACCGGATGAATACAACTTATTGCATTTTGAGTGCAGTGACGTAACAGCCCACCCCGCGTTAATGATAGCGTAATAAGTCTTAGGTGCGGTACAGACGCCAGCACATCAAGCTACTACAATCTGTAAAAGTATAGATTTTCAACTTCGTCGCTGAAGCATATTATTATGGTTCAAAGTTGATTGGGGAAATTTGACAGTTTCGGGTAGCTCGATGTGCAGGCGTCTGTTGGTACATACTGAGCGTATCGGTGAGTTAGATTAATCTACAATGTATATATTCTACATATGTTTTAATTATATATTACTATATATGTAGCTGAAGTTTGTCTGAACCCACTAAATTCAAGACTACTGCTCCGATTTGAAAAATTCTTTCAGTGTTAAATAGCCCATAACTTCATTTTGTTCCAAACAGTCTTTGATCAGTCCGTTTTAAATTTTTGAAGCTCTTTTGTCGTTAAATTACATAAAACCGTAAAACAAAAGGTACCTGCAAATACATTCTTATCACGCAACTAGTAAGGAGGTCGAATCGATAAAACTTTACGATGTTTTTATTTATTTATTTTACGTTGTAAATAAATATTTATTATTGACGTTTTGTTGATTTATTGTTGCTCTCTCGACCTCTGTTCTTTTTATTATTTTCATTATCTATAATCTCCTTCAATATCACCATATCTATCAGTGTTACTATCTAAACTTGTGATTAACATTTTTCTTCATCCAATACCTAGTTGAAGTTTCTAGTCTGTATACAAAAATATTCATTCTGATGACTTCATAAACAAATCAATCCACAAAAGGCAGTGATATGGTTGGATCGTCTCATAAAACATGTAATGTCCTCCACGGCCCATTTAACTTGCAGATTGATGCGTGTTGTGGGTCTATACATCACCCTACATACCTAATCATTAGCCTGTCTTCAGAACTAGTCAATTTTGATTAGATTTTTGGTCTAACAGTCATTTGTTTGTAAGTCACAGCGCTCATCATGCCATTTGCGGTCTCAGACCACCGATAAGCCAGCAGTGCACGCTACCATTGCGTAACAAAACAATTTCTTTGAAACAACTGTTTGGATACCGCAGTACTAAGAACAGTGAAAGTCCATAAAATGTTAGAAAATATTTACCAACAATCTGACGACGGCCGTCAAACACGACACTTTCACTATCAATGGCAATTACAAAACAATCGATATCGCTTCGATCACGCCCCTAGATCACGTTCGATGCAAACTATCGATTTAAATCATACGCGGAACTTTTAACTTACTTTTAAAAAGAAAGCGGAATCCCGTGACAAAGTTCACACTGGCAGCTGCATTGGGGGTTTTAAATTTAGAACATGCAATCCGTTGGGCGTTCTATATTTCCGTTCGGTATGCGTGTTTAAATTTAGAACCAGACTTAGTTCACTGTTCGACACTGTCGTTTGTCACTCGCTCGTTCTATTTTTAAATAATCAATCAAATTATTAAATCGATTTTTAAAGGATCGTTTTGTTTCATGTATCGGTTGCGATGGTTGAGCGTGTACTGCGCTAAGAAGTAACTTTCGCGGTTTTCCAAGCAACTGAGAGAGGGGAAAGTAACGTGTTGTGATAATTAATGCATTATTTTAGCTGTGGAAACAAGCGCACTTTAATTGATACGCGGGTAATCTTGCGTGTTTTCACATAATAATTTGTAACGTTTTGTTAATTTTGACTGAGTGGCTCCACGGCGATGGTTTATGATTACTTTAAAATTATTTATGAACGATATTATTTCGAGTTATTGGTGTGATTATGAAAAATATGGATTTTGTCAAATGCTTTTTTTAAGCTAAAGATCGCGTGCGTTCGTACTTATTGAGTTTTCTGTTGTCAATCAGCGCAACGCCTTTGCTATCTTAATGAATGCAATTATTCAATTAAATCGACAACTGTCTTCAAGCAGGGTATCTAATCAGGTTCTCGCATTCCAACAGACGTCAGCCTCTCCCTAGCTTTTCTTCCGAATTCTGTTTTAATAGCCATAAAATTATAATTAAAAGAACACACTAGGAATGTGTTTCGTTACGTAAAATTTGTCCTTTGAAATATTTATTTACTCTTCTAGGATTTGTACCGACAGCTTATTAAGCCAATTATTAATACCCCAGCAACTATTTACTGAAACTCAACTCACAAAAATATAACCTACCCAAACATTGACAATTGAATAACAAAAAAACTTTTTTTTCTTTAAGTTTACCTTTGTCTATCGAGAACTATGTGATTAGAAATTGCATCATCATTTTTTTCTTGTAAATTAATAAAACTGCGCTAAAACCAGCCAGCTCTCTTACAAAGCACAAAACAAACAATGTACTAACAAGTTTATAATTACTTATACAAAACAATTGAATTCCTATGCGACAGAAAACCTCATTGTTCAACCTGGTAGACTAGTTCTTATGATATTTATTTATATCTCGTTAGACCAGTTGTATTGTTGTAGACGACATATTGACAGATTTATATATAGCTGCTCGCTTGTTAGTTTGTGTACTCATATTTTATGTTATAGTAAAGTTGGCAATAGATTGTTTACTACTTATGAATATTTGTGAAGGATAAGCCTGAAGTTTAGACAGCCGTAAAATTTAACGTAACACTATATCCTATTGTATTCAGTCCTTCTATGGTTTCGAGCTGTCTATGAAGAACTTTAGAAACTTATCCTTGTTCAAAACAATATTAAAAACATAGCAATTAGGGCCTGTTTCACCACCTACGAATAAGTTCCAGTTAGTTTATTTGATAGATAATTTCATACAAATTCTGTTCCATTTTTTAATTTATTCGTTAGATATTCTATTCGAACATTGTAAAACTGGCCCTTAATAAAAAAATATATCTTACCGAAAGACAACAGCCACACAACACAAGCAAATCTTTTCAATAAATCGACTCTAATAAACGCCTTCCAAATTCGAACGTTCAAATCCTTTAATTCCAAAAAGGTCTGTCCTAAGCCTAGTGCTCACACAAACTGGCGGTATTACCGCTACCCACTGCGTGCACTTTCTCCAAAATCGTGAGTGTTTTGTTAAAGGCCGCACGTAATCGACATGTATGCGGCATTTTCATACCGTGTATTGTAGACGTGGCTTTACTTACAAACGACTGTTATGTATTGGCGTATTGGTAGAACTGAATTCGAAGTGGCGTTTACGCATAACATGGGAATTAAATTTTAAGTAGGCTTTAGGTAATAAAATTTTACTAGATTTATTAGGTGGAAATATTAATGAGACATTTAAGCAGTTTAACCATGCTATTTCTTTCCATCATCGTAGGTATAGATTATATTTTTTTATGTCAATGGTGTTCAATCAAAATAAAATATTACAAGTTGTTTCAGAAAATTCTTCAATTAAAAAAATCAATATACATTAACAATAAAAAAATACAACTAATGAACTCAAACCTCATCAAACGCACAATAAAATCTACGTGCGCATACGCACTCGTGCGACAACTCTCACCGCGTAATTTTTGTAATGACAAACATATTGATTACATTGATTACCTCGAGAACCGTAGATAAACCATGTTTATTACTTATTAGCTGATTAAACACTTATTATGGAGATATTTTGTGAAATCTTGTGAGTAAGAGAAATTACATACGAACACACAAAATGGTTATTATTATTATAATCAGCGACCATAAGTTTGAGAAAATTGTATGTTGCCATAAAAAAGTGGTCGTATTCAAAAATACCACTAAAATCCGAGTTATAGTGCCGTGTATCACAAGTAAAATAATCATAGAAATTAAAGAAAGAAATGCTTAAGTGGGAATGTCTGCATGTCTGTTAATCCTTCAAGCTAAAACTACTGCACGGATTTTGATGAAACTTGACAGCTTTATATCAGAATATCATATAGGCTTTATTATGCGGGAGGATGGCACATTAAACTGTAGGTCCCGGCATCCTTGATAGTCGTTGCGGGTAGTCAGAAGCCAGTGAGTCTGACGCCAATCTAACAAAGGGGTATTGGGTTGCCCGGGTAACTGGGTTGAGGAGGTCAGATAAGCAGTCGCTCCTTGTAAAACACTGGTACTCAACTGAATCCGGTTAGACTGGAAGCCGACTCCAACATAGTTGGGAAAAGGCTTGGAGATGAGATGAATATGCGGGAGGATGTTATAAAAAATGGACGCAGTTATACAAAATGGAACAAACACATAAAAATGACACCAAGTATTAAAACAAAATCACACATACTCAATTTTTTTTTAATTTTGCTAGCCCAAAATATTTTTATTTTATATCACCATACCTTAAACTCTACATATATTCGCCAAAAACAAAGCTTGAAGGTATAATATGTCAGGGTCAGTCAGGGAACTTCGACTTCTGACCCTATTGTGCGTTACGCAAGCGATGTCACCGCGTAGGCAGCGCGGGCGCATACCGGCCGGTATTAATGATCCGATGCACGGAGATAGCAAGCGATATGTGCTGGCTATTTTAAGATGGGGATATAATTAGGCGGATGAAAGGGATTTCAATTTAGTAATAATAATTATTAGATAATACTCGTAATTTGTACTGTGTATCTCTGTATATAACGCGAAATGTTGGTATGGATTTATTCATAGATAAATGTTTGTTACTCTTTCACGTAGAAACTACTGAATGTATTTTAATGACACTTAACAATATCGAGTATAGGTCAAAGTAACTTGTAGGCTACTTTATAACGATAAAAAGACTGATGATGATGAAAGTCTACACGCTAAGCTCCGCTCCGGAGCCGTGGTTACTTGGCCAGATATGAGCATTCTAATACTGAAAGAATTTTTCAATTCGGTCCAGTAGTTCCTGAGATGAATTAGCACGTTCAAACAAACAAACATACAAACTTCAGCTTATAATATTAGTACAGATAAACACATACCACACAATACATCTACATAAATAGCCCCCTCATTGCACACCTAACTTATATGAATTATGACCCCACAGCACTTTGGGGGTCAGAGTTCATCAGCTGGGAAAGTGCAGAGCCTATTGGAAACTGCAGATATTTGATACTAGCAGTTGAATTTGATACTTTAACGATAATTTTGATGTAATATTCTGATATTATGGATTTGGTTGAGGGTACAGGAAGTTTGTGAACCATGAACTTTGGATATTTCCTGAGCAAGGAAATATGGAATCCATTACCTATTACCTACCTCTCCTATGATGTATGGAACTATACAAAATTCTATCTATAACAGATGTATTCGTATACAAAAAATATGCAATGATACTAAAGAACGACGACCCCGATGGCGCAATGGTTACCACGCCGGACTGCCGTGCTAAGGGTCCCGAATTCGATTCCGGGCACGGTCGACATTTGTGTGATGAGCACGCTTGTTGGCTGTGATCTGGGTGTTACAATATGTATTTATAAATAAATATATCATATATGTAATTTATCAGTTGTGTTGGCACCCATAACACAAGCTAATCAATAGCTTACCATGGGGCCAACCAACCGTGTGTGAAAAAGGTGTCCCGATATATTAAAGAACGTTGCATAATAAGTCCAATTTTTCATGCCTCTTTCCACTAGCGCTTTCACCAGCATCCCGTACTAACTACTTCGCGCAGCCAAATAAAAAGAAGCAAATAGTCTTCCTAGATAAATGGGCTATATAACACTGAAGTAATTTTTCAAATAGGACTACTAGTTTCTGAGATTAGTTCGCTCAGGCAAACACAAATTTTTCAGCTTTATAATATTAGTATAGATTAATGCATAATTTATTTACATCAATATTTATAAATTAATGTCCTAATCTTGTAAAATCTATAACATGAGATTTCTAAACCGAAAGTATGTAAGACTCAAGCAATCACACAAGAAGGCAGTAATTTATGAAAAAACACATAAAGCTACTTATGACCTTTTGTTCCGTAAGCTATGCGGCGATCAAGCGGTCACATTTTGCTATGTAGCACGTTATTACAATAACAGTTCTGTACGTAGTACGCCGATATACAGTAGATCAAGTAAAAAAAACTGACTATTGAAAAAAAACTAGGTACAAGCAACAACCTACCCGAAACTGTCAAATTTTTCCCATCAACTTTGAACCATATAACTTCAGCGATAAAAATGAAAATGTATTAAGGAAATATTACAGACTTAATATAGTAGCTTGATATGCTGGCGTGTGTACAACATAAAGCAATTTTTTTGTTAGAAATTTTGTAAGGCTTGTTATATGAAAAAATACGGGCTATATAATTATACGAATAAAATCTAAAAAAAGGACGACCTCCCTTTTTATAAGACCAACTTCTTGTCCCATTTTAATACAGCCGAGTATCGATTATTCCGATCATCGATTACAAACCACATCATCGAATGACAGCGGTAAGTTCACCTACTTACTTCCACTAGGACGGAGCTATTCACCTCACGCACAAGACAGTGGCAAGTCAATGACCTCAAGCATTTCTCTGTTTGATAACAAGTTCAAGTTATTGATTACACGGCGATTCTATCAATCAATTCTATTCTTGTGTTTACTTGGAGAGTGACGAAGTGGAAGTATGTTTTCTATTTTGTCTTCGACATTTGGTCTCTTTATCCAACTGTGGAAGTCCAAAGAAGGGTACATTTTAAACAAGCTTTCCATAATTATTTTTTCTCATAATAATGTGAAAGAATCGTGTGAATAGTGCTCTTTTTCTGACATTAAAACTAGATATAACCAAGCGTGCCGCAAAAAAATATTTGCCGGCATCTCCTCCTATATGTAGCTATAGTTATAGCTTATACTGTCGCTCTGGATTTCAACACTTTCACAAAATACTAGCGAAAGGTTTCATTAATTCCGATCACACTAATATTTCAAAGATCGATCTAACATACACTACTGCATCATCTCCACTACACAGCACAACGAGAGTGGGTGCGGGGTCAACGACCTCGCTATCGGTCAGACAATATTTGCTGTGCTGCATGATTGTCGCGATAACTAGCTCCTGAGATTGTATGCAGTCAGCTAAGGTCCTAGACCTGACATATTTAGAGTTTATTGAAGAAATTCATAGTTATAAAGGTAGGGGACGTGCAAAGTAATTATGGATGGATTATCTGAAAGATATGACATGATATAACGTTATTTAGAAGTTCTCGATAGAAGAACCCCTTCTTTTTCCCAGCGAAAATATATAGGAAGTGGTGAAGGGTGGGCGTTTTGAAGGCTGTCTTTCGTTTTGACGTTCGAAAAGTACTGATTTATCAGCCTAATTGGAAATCATGATGCCGGTTACGGGATGACTAGAAGCGCAGGTGAAAACGTGGACTGGAGTAAGTATTCAGATAAAAATCAAACTAAATGACATGCAATTGAAACAACGTTTTTATAATATCTCTATTTCCCAGAACTGCAAAGAAACTAAGTACATACGATTGAGTGTGGGAAACACAGTGATTAGCAGACACGGTATTAGATATGTATGTGAGAGACAATGACTTGACTGTTTGTAGCTTGAAATGACTTGTGTTTGGATAGACAATGTCGCGTGACAATGTAGTACACAGCTAGTAATGTTTGTTTACTACAAATTATTGTGGTCTGTTTTTTTTTTTAGTGGAACATGGTCTAATGACCCCTCTCGCTGTGGGTGGAGCTTGAGGGGGTGTTAGACTATCATCCACTTGTGTGCCAGGGCCGCGGTATCTCTTGCTAACAATCCTGCAGCTTAAGGGGCCTCTCCCAATTTTGCTGATTAAAGTTATGTGGTCTAAACATCTAAAATTGACTTCCACTGTCCTCTGTGATGTCCATTGCTTAACGTAGGTCAGGCGTTCAGCATTGGCAATTAGGCCGGTGAGATGATAATGAAGGAGTGTTTATCCAGTAATTCCTAAGTTAACATTCCTCGAGTAGCAGCTTATAATTGGGAGCCTTTCATGAATATAAATTACTGCCAACTATAGCAGTTTTCGGGATGTAAACAATTAAGATCGTGATTGATTTTCTTCACAAAAGCCAATTCCCTCCGTGCCTCACTCTAACAAGTACCTCACGTTATCACATCCACATGTTTGCCTCCGCATTCCTCAAACCCTTGAACCTTAAGTTCTAACAAGCCGACACTCACAAACATCTGTTGAACTAATCACATCTTATCATACAGTTATGAATGACTACACACAGTCTCTGCCTGAACAGGATTTAATGAGATATCAAAGATGCAACTGTTATGATAATTATCTTATGAATATGCATTTTGTATAGGAAGCAATGAGTTTTTCAACTACGTTAAATAGCATACAGAAAACACACAGTGAAAAAGTTGCTTAATAACAGAGTTTGACTGTTAAGCTGGCTTTTTAAAATCCAGAATTGAAGCTAACTACAGGAAGATATCTTTATCTAAAGAGAATCAACTTTTCAAATACATAGTAGCGAACATAGACCCATAAACACACCCACAACTACCATCACAATATTTGATAAGCCTACTGTCACGCACGAAAAGGGCGTAACTACATGACGAATAAAGCCTTACGCCTGTTCTACAACGCAACGAAACACCGCTTTCGCACACGCCTAAAGGGAAAACGCAAACACATAACATAAAAAATGATACCAGACACATTCACAATTCACTAAACGCTGACAAAATGACAACTATTAAGTACATTGTATGGTATTTGTGTAACAGTTTCGGCGCGCACGCATGTGGCCCACTTCCCTAACTTTTACTGACAAGTGGCAGCTGACACTAAATTTGGGCAGAAGGTTTGTTTTATGCGTCAAGTTATTGCTTTTGTGCGTTTTGTTATTCACTAATGTGACATTTTTGGGACAGTCGGCTTCAATTATGAATGTTTTGCGCCTCAATTCTTCGTAAAGTTGAAATTTTTAAGTTCAGCGTCGAATACATAGGCCGGACTTCATTTTTTGTTTCATCATTCTGCGTGTTGTTATTTTTAATGGACATTAATCTACATCACAATCATTTTAGAAGTGTATTTTCAATTAAAATAAAAACTGCTCCTTCTATACATTCTTCACCCTGTGGTAGAACTGACAGCTCTTCACTCGTGCATCACTCGTCCACTTTCGCTCAGGGATTTAGAGGGAATTGAGACCTCGGGTTTAATCCCTGGACGATTTATAACTGGCATCGAGTTAATAGTCATGAGCCAACTTTCTACTTCGTAATGAGATTAAAATAGTTTAAGCAGATACCTAGTGTAGTGAAGCCTTTTACTGAGAACTTAGAATTCAATTGGGATTAGTGGTGCAGTTAGTTGTGTTCGTAAAATAATTTCATATAAACTTCTTAGAAGAAAACCCAGTTAGGTAATTTCCAGATTTACTTCAGAGAATTTTATTTGTGCACCATGAGACATTTTTTGATAAGAGATTAAAAAAATGCTTCTCGTAGATTTTGAGCCAAACTAATGAACCACAGGTTTAGGAAATATTAGAGAAGCCACAAGAAAACCGCTTTAAAAATTACATGTAAAAAAGACATAAATGACAAATTGTCTCAAAAGCAAAACATTACCATCTCAGCCCCATAAACCAGTTTCCTTCCCATCATCTTCATCACATGATAACCTTCCCTATCCGAAACCATCAACTGCTGATAGGCGTCCGACAATTCCCACAGCTTCCCATAGGCAACAATGCACAATGAACAATGGTGACACACGACCGACCTTGGTAGGAGAAAGTCGACAATCAAAACAAATATGGCGTTTGTGTCATATGGTAAGGGGAACGAAGGTTTTACATCAGGACAGCATGTGAAAGATGATAAGGCTGGAAGGAATGTAGGTAACATTCTTTGTGTGATCACGTCAGACGAAGAAGAAGATGCTGTGTCAAAATACAATTGGGATAAGAGACTCGCTGACACTTCCCGTGGCCCAAGGGCTGGCTTTTATTTGGGCCAACGAAAGCATTGCCATACAACGTGGCTATGCTGCCAGCCTTTTGGGTACACTCTCGGCGGGCAGCAATGAGGAGGAATATTTTTTGACGCAATCTATTAATAAGGTGTTTATATTAATTTCTATTTTTAATGTGAAGTAAAATAAACCAAATTGGGATAAGGGCAAGAGGATGTTGACATATTACATAAGAAGGGTCGTATTGTAACCAGGGGCAGTATAAGGACATTGAAGTTTGAAAAATAACCGACAATTTCTTCAGCATAACAACAAAACCAGGGCTAAAGGCTATAGGAATTTTGTACTCTTTATTAGTATTTTCATTTTAGTCAATACTGCTCCAAAACCATACGACATTACGATAGCTATCTTGTTTGTCAATGATAAAGAGATTAATGTTAATGAGATCAGTAGCTTCAAAGGTAAAAAGGCCTTAAATAACCACACAATGAAAAACCTCGTTCATAATACGTATTGCAGTGAGTATAGACGTCGATTAAATTACAGAAACATCTAATCAAACATCTGTCCGTCCCTTGACCCGATGATCCAATTTCACGAGACATGTTTGAACAGCTGGGTTCACTCACTACAGTCATAATTATAGCATTATCTACATCTTCCTTATCAGTTACTCTAAATATTTTGGCAAATGTAGGCTGTAGGTCAATGTGCTGGCGGTCAATATTAGTATCTAGATTCAAGTAACATTCTCATGTATACTAATATTTAAAGGTGACGAGTTAGTTTGGTTGCTTGGTAGCGCTTATCTCAGGAACTACTGAACCGTTTTAAAAGTTTTTTCAGTGTTAGATAGCCCATTTGTAGAAGAAGGCTGTAGGCTTATTTATGGGTGCGCGAGGAAGCTAGTATCAAATAATTTGGCCTTCTAAAATTTGCTACTACTTGTACATATATAGCTATGACTACACAACAGACAAAATATAGTAACAGAATACTATTGCGCACGCGCGCGGTGTGAGCGTCAAATGGAAACGCATAGATATTTGAACTGTAAAAAATCCTTGTTATTATAATCTTTGGACTTCGTGAACGAATAATAGAAATCTCTTTCATACTAATCTTAAGCAGGTCAGTAACTCCGTGATCGAGTCGGCCTTACCAGAAAATGGTTTATACATCGAGTTATTCACAGTTAATCGTTTGTATCGATTACCTAATCGATGGCCTTCGGTCTCGGCCGCAAAAGAATTCCGATGATTGCAATTAAATGATTAATATTATAGCAATTCTCGCGACACGATTATATCGAGAAGTTATTTAGTTCTTAAAGTCGAGCCATTATTTTTTTGGTTCCGATATGCAGGATGTTGTTTTTGTAGACTTAATTTATTGATATCGGGTTTCATTGTCCTTGAATATTGTGATTGTCGTATTAATTTTTTTGTTTAATCGACGTAACTTTGTTTTTATTCGCGTTTGAAGAGTGCTCTACTGAATAGGGATGGGGACAACTGGTCAAATTCAATACTTTTATAGAACTGTCAAAAACGGTTACTTTTTATGCAATTTGTATGAAACTTGCAACGTACTTATAACGTACTTATGTATAATATTATTTATCAATAAAAATTTAACCAATTTTCTTATGCTTTACAAAATGAATATGATAAAGTATTTTATTTTTGATTTAGTCTACATTCCAATTATGCTACATGGGATTGAAACTTACAAAAATCGATGATAAAAAATTCTCGAAAATTCAAATTAGATTCTGACACACACACATTGACTGAACACAAAAACCAACATCAGTAAGTTGGTATGATTGTGCAAATTCATGATTACTCAAATGTAAGTACCTCTTACCGTAAAAAACGGTCGATATAATTAAAAATCAATAATTTAATCTTCGACCCGGTAGCAAGAGAGCGAGCGCGACCTATTTATAATTTCGTATTAAAAGAACCGGTTCTTTGGGGATCGGATTTGTTATGAGTGCCCTGGATTATTAATTGAACAAGCATTTTATGTAACTCGTTAAAGGAGGCTATAAACGCGAAAGTGTAGTAAAGATAATGGTTACTATCTTGTGATGGTTCTTTAATTAGTATCGAAAATAAAAAAAAAATGGATTGGTATACTTTATTAGCAAAGGGAGATAAATTATCTACGTATACATATGTTTCAGTTAGTTTATTTGGTAGATAATTTCATACAAATTTTTTATCATTTTTTATTTTTGTTTTCTATTCGGACATCGTGAAACTGGTCCTTAAAGTATTAATTCTTAGGACCAATTACACAGGTGACGGATAGCCACTATCTACAAGATAAACTATCTGGAACTTATTAGCAATCTACAAATAAACTATTTGAATTTGAACCTGTGAAACTTGCCCTAAATGTTCAAAAAAACATGTTTAGTGTGTGTTCGATTTTGGAAATGGGTCATTGCTCAAAAATCGAAGACCCTATACAATGACAGTCGATATTTTTTTTCTTTATCGCTTCAGACCCTAAAATAAGCTCAATGTGAACTGGTAAAAGTGGTATGTGACCAGTCCCAGTGCCCTAGGACTCGATAAGGCCTGCAATTGGGGCGGCGCGGGCGCTCTCAATGGGATCCGGTTCATTTCACTCTCAGTAACTGTTGCTTTTAACTGATTTTTTTTGTGTCAATTTTTGCGGCATGGAAGTTTGGCAGCTGGTAATTGATTGCGTTTCTTGGTTCATTTTCATATAGGTACCTACATACATATGTATGTATAAAATGAGATGTGTGTGGTTTGTTCGTAAGCTGTGGTCTTACGTGCGGTTGGATGCAATTATCTATTTCCTTCTGTCATCGGGAAGAAAATTCTATTATCTAAGCAGTCTTGTCCTTGTCATCCGTGGGATGCTATTGGCAGTTTACTTGGTATTCTTGACAGATATATAGGATATCCCCTGTAAGTGCTGCTTTATAAGACTACTAGCTTCCGCCAGCGGTTTTTAAGGGAAATACTACCCGGACAAAATGCCTATATTTAATTCTGATAACCTTTGTAAGGGCCAGTTTCACAGGTTACGGATAGCCATATCTACCAGATAAATTAAAAAATGGAACAGAATTTTGTATGAAATTATCTGCCAGATAAACTATCTGGAACTTATCAAACTGGCCCTAAATCCTAAGTCTCATTAAAATCTATTAAGCCGTTTGGGCGTGAAGAAAAAACAAACACACACTTACGCCTTTATAATACATTGAGATAAAATAATACCATCTCCGGCTCAAAAATGGTTCTGCCTATAACTAAAGGACCTATGAGAAATACCATCAACAAAATAAAATCACCAGATCAATTCACCATTCACGAGATGACCTTTGCAAACAAGCGATCTTAATAAGCACAAAAAGAAAGTCAATTGACTCCTGCGCACGTTTGAAGATGGCCGATGTCAATTGGGTGAATTGAGAGCTTCCGTGACCGGGGCACATGTGTTATTGAAACAATAACTGGATAATATACGAGGAAGGATGCTATGGGTTCAGTATTGTGTAACTCTAATATATGTAACATTGGGACACCTTTTTACGCACGTTCGGTTAGCCCTAAGGTAAGCTGCTGATTATCTTGTGTTATGGATGCTAAAATAACTGATACCACATTAAGATTTAAGATTACACATTAAGATCGTAGCCAACAACCATGCTCATGAATCACACAAATGCCGACCGTACCGGGATTGGAACCCGGGATCCGGAACCGTGTCAGCTTGATAATCCGGCGTAGTAACCATTGCGCCAACGGGTCGTCAAATTCAGGACTTTTTTGCAAATATCATGTCAATGATAGATGTGTTATATCTTCGATATTTCGAACTTTATGCTATACAGTTGCAATCATTTAACAGCTTTTCCATTTTACGTATTAGGTTGCCTTTCATAAAAAATGAAATATAGTCATGCGGTCATCAAAGTAGACAAAAATACAGAATGCCTATTGCTCATAGCGTCATTGGTATCAAAATGATTAGTTCTTTATCTGCGTGCAAGATAATTTTTTAAAACGTCATGACGAATCATGACGTCACACAACACGTCATAGGGCTTAGTAGGTACCTCTATTTATGGTACATAATTATGTCACCATTTAAAACCACAAATGTTACTGGAAACTATTGTATAGTGTCTATTTTTATACTTTATAGGTATAATATAACTAAATATATACTTCTCAAATACACAATGCTTCAACAAAATCTACGCTTCTACGTTCAAACGCGTACAAAAAGTGCAGGCTGCAACAAAAAGGCTATTACAGACGACCTCAGTACGAACGTCACGATTGCATTGTTTGCTAATGCCGTGCCCAATCTGCTGTCACTAAATACTTAACTATGGGGTTTTTATTACACCCCCCTCCAATTATGGTTGTGTGGGAGACTAAAACACATTTAGGTTCTATTATTTTAAGATTATTTTGTTTTGACAATTGGGTAAATCTCTAGATTTAAAAATAACAGCCTTTATCATATTCATGTGGTAAAAAATCTTAAAATAATGTCACTATATTTAGGATATTCTGTATCTATACATATAATAAATCTGTAGAAAAGTCATTTTTGTACATTGAAGCAATTGAAAAAAAAAATAGCCAGCGTGTTAAAGGATAACTAACAGAACCCATTTTCATAATTTTTGAAATTTTTGTCTGTTTGTCTGTATGTCTGTTTGTCTGTTTGTCTGTTTATATGTTTGTTTGTGCGCGCATAACTTAAAATCTACGAATTAAATGCAGACAATGTTTATATACAAAAATTATACGCAATTTGAGGTAAAACTTAGTTTTTGTTTCATTGAAATCGGTTCACTCTATCAAAAGATATGATTAATTTAGTGTGTTCGAGAAGTAAAATATTACAACACGGAATTCAGTATAGTACTTGCAACGTTCAACATCTGATAGATGGCGTCGGGCAAATGATTTTTGTTGTAGGTATAGGTGTTAGGTCGGGGCAACATAATAGGCTATAAATTATCTTGGAAACTTGAACAGCTGATGCAGAACAGCAACAGACCAGCTTAACTATAACAGATAGAGAAATGCTGCCATAGCAAAAACTGTTCCACGAGATGAGCATTTTCATTTGCAAGATAAAATTTGAAGATCTGGAACAGCTGTTTTGGACCTCCTGGAGTCCAGCTACACCATTACACATATAGAAATGGCGTCTTATGATAAATTATATTTATTTTTTGCAAATAGGTTGAAATCAACACTTAACAATAAAAATAACATCACAAAAGTTGTTCAGCCTGATGAGCACTCGCTGTTGACGTATAAAAATTGAAGATCTTGAACACCTTCTATGGAACTCTAAGAGCTCAGCTGCACCATCAAACATATAGGACTGACGTCTTAGAAAAGTTGTTCGGTCTGATAGGCATTTCCGGTTAATTTATAAAAATCTAAGATCAGACACATCTGATGTGAAGAACCTCCCTTTTTTGAAGTCGGTTAAAAACAACAAGCTGAAAGTATCTCAGCGCGATGAAAGCTGTAACAGTTTAGGACTGCTTTTCATATAGACGCCAGCACATCAAGTTACCCGAAACTGTAAATATTTTCCAATCAACTTTGAACCATATGCTTCAGCGATAAAGTTGAAATTCTTTAAAGGAAATTTAACAGATTGGAAATTTTGAAAAATTTGGTAGCTTAATGTGCTGCATCATTGAAGATTCCGGCCAAAACTCCCATTTTTTTTTTATTTTATTGCATTAATATTCCTTCGCATTTACGTTATTTTAGTTTTTAATTTTCTTTTCCATTTATCTCCGCGACACGGCAGCCTACCAGGTAGTGCAATAGAGCAGAGATTTAGATTTTTAAGGATCAAGTATCTTCACAACAAAACTATAGGTAACTATGCTTACAAAAAGTTAAATTGTTTCCATTGTCCAAAGAAGCTAAGATTCATCGGATCATAAGATCCCTAGAATCCAACGAAGAGCTAATCTAAGTGTGGAGAGGCTTGATGTTATTCGAGGACATAAGGCTGCAACTCGCACCGTTGATACCTTTTCGGATCGAAAATTACGCCTGCGTCTTCAGCGTATTTACGCTTCCACATCCAGTTCTCTATATAGAGACCAAAGAAGGGTACTTCTCAGCGTAGTCGTACATCTACTAACGCTTTTGAAACCAGTAATTAATCTAATGCACGACTAATTTTCTATCGAGATTATCATACATTGTCCAGAATGATGGCATCCAGGCCGATTGTCGGCTACGGCGGCCGTTCTTTTTTATGGAGATCTACCAGCTGCGCAGGATATTTATTATAGTGCTCAAGCATTCGCGCAGATACAGGTGCACTCTCTATTCCCTCACTCTCATAGTCCGATGGGACGGCAATCCGACATGACCGGAGAGAGATCAGGCGCAGGACCGAAATTTACGTGCTATCCGATTCACGGGTGAATCAATCACCAACTTCCAGACTCCAGGCTGCTTTATGAAAGTTTCTCAAAACTCACAAAGCGATTTCGACCCGGGAATCGAACCTGAAACCCCATGCACAGCAGTCGCGCCTTGCGACTACGATCTATAGATCAACGAGGCCGTTCAGAATAAGCACACAACGAATTATTCATAAGCAGTTAGAAAGTGGAAGAGACGTATAAAATTGAAGATCAGGAACAACTGTTATGGTATTCCAAGCGCCCAGCTACACTGTTAACTATTAGGATTGACGTTAACAAAATGTTCAATTTGAGGCATTACAAAAAGAAATCGTCTCGCGCTTCCTGTTGTTTTCCCGTCCCCGGACTCATAGAATTCGATATCAGACGTTTCAAATCTTCGATTTTGACGACCCTGTAGTCGCTGGCATAAGCGACTGGATCCGCGTACGAAGTCGCGGGCAGAAGCTAGTTTATAATATGAGAAAAATAAGTGTGCAACTGCATTTGGAAAACCAGTGTGTCGTGCAGTGACGTCAAACATACAATATGCATAAAAAGTGAGTTTTTTATAGTTCAATAGAAGTATTGGATTTGACTAGTTGTCAACTAAGCGTAGCTGTGGAATTTGTTCTTTTGAGAGGCAGTTTTGGTTAAAGGAACAAGACGGCGATTGCCCACTAAGGGTATTAAATGAGAACCTCCTCTTTTTAATTCGGTTAATAAGTAATAGTCTCTACATGACACTGAGGAATGATCTTTTCTCCTATTTGTTAGTAGCTATTTGTCCTACATCTCTGACCATTCAATAATATTGAAATAGTAACTTATCTTGCAACATAGCTCTAAATATACCCAACAATATTATTAATCTTCACTTAATTAATTACACACTATTGTGCAATCGAATTTACTATCGACAAAATTAGGTTCAACTTTCAATTATAAATCAATCAACAATTAAGTTCCATTAATTAGTGAATATTACTTACTAATTGACATTAACTACTTATTGTTCGTTAGTGAGCTAGTTTGTGAGGCAGCTTGTTTCTACATTCCTACAATTTGTACTTAGATACTTTATACTAAATTAGCTAGCTTCTGCCGGCGGGTTCACCCGTTCACTTGGAAACTGTTTCACTGCACTCAAATAACGCGTAATTCTAGTTTTTTTTTTTAATAAATGAACATGTTGACAATGAAGGATTTTTTTCAAATCGGTCCAGTTTGTCCTAAGATAAGCTCTAGCTAAACATAAAGAAATAAATACAGATCCGGATTGCGTATGCAGATTGCTGACGGATATATTAGGTCCCTATAGTGTCTGAGTTTTTTATACCAGAAGGAGTAAGAAACATAATTTTGAAATGCTTGATTTCGTGAGCTTCTTGCAATGGACCAGCATAATAAAACTACTTATTAAGAAAAAAACAAATTCGGCTTACAAAAAAAATCATATTAACAGAGGAACTAACCTCTATTTATATGTACAGTTTTACTCAAAATGCTCCGAACAATAGACATTATCCCATACACAAATCAGTCATGCTAAATAAGTCCGCAGAATAATATACCATTTTTTGTGTTCAATGTCCACCAATGACCTTCGTCATTCACCATGATACACATCTCACGACTTATCTTAAACAATACTTAGTTATACCTTTATTCATTGCGTGAAAAATGAATTATGTTTATTGGTAATTAAGTTATAAGATTTTTAAAGGTGTTCTTTATTTGCTATTTGTAGCTTTGTTATAGTATCATCATCTACCTAGTCTTTTCCCAACTGTATTTGTTTCGGCTCCCTATCTAACCGGTTGTAGCTTAGCATCAGTGTTTTATATGGAGCGACTGCCTACATGACCTCCTCAACCCAGTTACCCGGGTTACCCCATATCCCTTGGTAAGATTGGATGTCACACTTTTTGACCCGTAACGAATGCCATATCAATATTATAAGACTAAAGAGTTTGTCTCTCTTGACCGCACTAATCCCAGGGACCATAAGTGCGTTTTCAATGTTTTTTCTGTGATACATTGCTTATAAAGGCTAAGGCTAGCTTTTCAGGCGGAGGCGCGGGGTTATCCCGTATTGATAATTTAAATGTGTTATAAGAAATAGTTTTCGAAAAATCTTTTGAATTTATAGTAAACAATTAAGGACATTCAAGGGTTACATTTGGGTCTTTATGCGATGGTATATATTTTACATAAAAATAAGTTAATTTGTCTTTATAATTGAATCCCAAGTCACCTCTCTAAGTTTCCACGTCCAATAAAAATATCATTTACATTTTTTTACTGTCATATTTTTAATTAAATCTCAAATTACTGTAACCTTCAAATAATATTCACGCCAAAGAATCACTACCTACGAAAGATTTAAAATCACAAAAAAACCGAATACCTAAATAAGTGACGCATTGAATAGTCTGAAACAACCTTGTCATAAAGGTGAGAACAGACGAAAATATACAAATACTGACAAGCCATTGGCATTTGTCAAACAAGACCTAACCACAGCAGAATATCAAAACGGTAATAATTACAAGTAAAATAAATTACAAACATATATCTAAGTCTGTAAAAGCAATTTACAATAACTTAAAAACATAGACAACTACGATTGCGCAAAAGACACAGTTTGAAGTGTCTGATGGTCGCATTAACTATGGCGGTTTTATGAGATTTGTCGCAAGCCTTTGAAGTCATTCAGTCTAGAAATTCTACATACATTAAAATACAGAAAATACATTTTCATAACTGGGCGTAAAAATAAAAAAAGTAAATTGAAAAATTATAGAAAACTTTACAAATAATTCACGGAATCTCGATTAAAAGCGAAAGTCATTTGCCTGCTGTATTTTTATGGTTAAAGCTATGTAATCTTTTTGATAATATACCCGTATATATGAATGGCTCATATCATTCTGTTCAGTCTATGACTAAAAGACATGCAACCGTAACACCGGCTGTTACACAATACGGCAAGTGGAACTTCCTCCGCCATATCGCTATATGCATCTGAAGGCATACATACCATATGTGTTTAGAAATATATAAAGCTATCTCTCTTTATCTTGGTTTCTTCATCATTTCGGCATCGACATAGTTTCCAGCCTATGGTTCTGTGTATTAACTTAAAGTTAATGCCTGTCTCCCATAATCATCCTCCTGCCCTTATCGGGTCGGCTCAGCATGTTTTCTTCTTCCACACTCTTCTATCTGCCGTTATCTTACAAGTAACATTCTCTCTAGCCATATAAACTGTCACACAATTTATCCATCGTTTCTTTAATGCCTGCCTCCCGTCCATAGATATAAGATGACATTTATATGAACCAGTCTTCGATAAATATTTATAACATTCCCCAAAACAAAGAAGCTTAACGCAAAACAATGCAAGTCGTCAAACGATTACGAAAATCATAAATTCATAATGATAAGTGAATTTACGACGATACGCGACTCACGACAAAACGTGTGCGCGTCCCACCCTGCGGCTGCGCTTGCGCAGACCTTTGTGTAAACATTTAAAAAGTCACTTCAAAACTTACAAAAGCTACCAATTAGCGTTTTGATTGATTTACGAGAACAGACAATAAGTTTGGAGCGACGTCTTAATTACGTTTATCAATAGCAAGTGATGTACTAGTGGCCTTGGTATTAAGCTTTACAAGTAATAACTCGTACTATAATGGCAATTGCCTGACATTCAGTTATTTCTGAGAGCCACGCCTTATACTGTTTGTTGCTTTGATTAGTTTGTGTGTGTAAGATATTCCTTCGAATGTCATTATGTCAATATTTATTATTAATTGATAATAATTGTATAAAATAAGAGGCACGCTGGTGTAACGCGAAAGTTTGTAAAACCCACAAAGCAATTTCGAATCGACCCAGGAAAAGAACCCGAGACCCAGTGCACAGCAATCGCGCTTACAACCAGCGCGACCAACATGGATACTTAATTACATTCGTCTATTAGAGTCGTAAATATTTCAACAGAAACCAAGACATTAATGACTTGTTCCGTTCTAAGTAAACACTGAATGCAAATACAGAACTTTCACTCAGTGCTCCTATCATAATTAACTTGAACTAAATGAGTATTCCCCCATACAAGGAACTCCCCAACACAGAACCACTGCTGCATAACGAACGGCTAGTTTAAAAACTAACTGGACACTAATTGTAGGCAAACACGCGATTTGCGTACAAACCTGTTTCAATTGTAACCAAATAAGATAGTAATTAACGTAATTACGATCACGCTTGACCGTCGGGTTCAATGGTCATCGAAGCATTACTAGCAACTAGGCCTTGTACGGTATATTCCAAGTCGTAAAGCAAGTGGGAAGAATAGTAAAGGATGAATCTCAGCAAAGGGTACATAAAATTGAAAATACGTTAAAGATAATGGTTTTACAAATGATATAGGAGATTGAGTACCTTCAATACTGAAAGAGAATTTCCTACAGAGAGATTTGATAACATCGTTAAAAATAAAATGGTAATTTTCTCATAGAACTGTCCAAGGATCATAGCGAAATCAAAGATCAACACCCAATACAACCTGTGAAGAGTTTACTAAAGTAACTACGAAAAGGGTACACAGATGCTTGAAAACCCACTTAGAAAAAACCCTACCACACAACAAAAATTAACAAAATGCATAATAAAGTCAATTACATGCCAACGATGGACGAAGACAATGAAGAATTAAATATTAAAACAAAATTGAATAATGAAGACATCTAAGTATATCTTGGACACCAATGACTGTGTTTCGGATGGCACGTTAAACTGTAGGTCCCGGCTGTCATTGAACATCCTTGGCAGTCGTTACGGGTAGTCAGAAGCCAGTAAGTCTGACGCCAGTCTAACCAAGGGGTATTGGGTTGCCCGGGTAACTGGGTTGAGGAGGTCAGATAGGCAGTCGCTCCTTGTAAAACACTGATACTCAGCTGAATCCGGTTAGACTGGAAGCCGACCCCAACATAGTTGGGAAAAGGCTCGGGAGATGATGATGTTAGACAAGTTGCGACATGTCGACAGGTCACGTACCAATGCCGCAGATTTGTCACGTACTGAAGATGACGAGGGTGACATCCACAAGGCTGCAATATTAGCTAATAGAATATTATAACGTATTATAGAAATGCGTATGGACATTTAGAGTCAAGAGGTTCAAGTAATTGGGCATTTGTGAATTTGGACGTGACATGACCATGGGTTTTGTTATTGATAATTGTTTTTTTTTTTAGAAGGCATTGCAAAACAGCCTTTGTTTTTCTTTGTGCTGTCTCCATCCTTATGGTAAAAATAAGCAATATCTTAACGATTATTAATTTTGTCCCTTGTTGAGGTTAAATCAGTGAACTAGTATTTTTTTCTGTTTCTTTTCACATACTTGTACCTATAACCGTAATTTCAATGGATAAGTATAATCTGGTACTTGATCCATTGTGTATAAACCGTAAAAATTTATTGGATGTGCTAGGCATTTCATTTGCGTGTTAGAAGCGGTGATTAGATCTTCATGTAAGTACCTATTATCCTTGTTATACTTTGAACGCCTTGAAATCAGAAAATTAAGATATTAATCAACCGGGTTCCAGTTTCAGGAAGCTAGTCACTATCGCTTAGTCCTTAAAATAGAAGATATTTTTGTTCAAAAAGAAATCTACTGCAGCGTATTTAATATAATGAAGAAAATCAAAATTGAAATTCTTGTATATGTTCAAATTAGCTAGGTGAGTGGACATTACTTACTGCACATTACTTCTTAATTCATCATTAAGCATTCTCAGAACTGTAGAAGTTATCTCCATACATTTATTTGCAACCTTCACATCATTATTAACCATTCCACAGCTAATAACCTAATTACTTAAGATAAACTGACATTACGCAAATCAGTTATCAATACTGTTATTGATGCCCTAGTCTACTGCATTAACAATACCAGGGCCGGCCGTTATAGAGTCAGCTAATCCAAGCCGATCGCGCTTTGTCTCGTAATTAGCTTCATTTGTCTCACTTACGCAAGTCTCGTTGAAAATTAGTTTCATTTTATGATTCACTCTTGTTTTTTGTTTTGCGTAAAGAGTTGCTGCGTTGTATGGTACTTCTTCAGTTAGATTATTGTGAGTAGCTATGATGTTGAGATTATGAAACTGGAATTCTATATCTACTCAATATTTAGGTCCAGTTTCACCGGTTGCTGATGAAGTGTCATTTAGTTATATGATGGTGCTATCTACCAGATAAAGGCTGGTTATAACTTTTTTCTGCTATCTACCAAATGATATACGACACCTGTGAAACCATAAGCTTTAGTTTATCTGGCAAATAAGTTACTCATTGGCTATCAGAGACTTATCAGTAGCAGGTGAAACTGGCCCTTAGACTCCTTAAATTTGGCGACCCTATTTTTTAGAGTAGGTATTCAGAATTTGGTCAGAAAGCAACGATTTAGGATAAGAACATTAAAGTTTTTATTTCCTCAACAGATAGTTGGCGAATGTGTGTCGCATTTTACTGAACGGCAGTTAAATAAATCAATGCGTATGCCGTAATGAGTAAACCGCAGTGATCTCACGATTGCACAATATAACGCCAGTTCTTTGTCTTGTGTCAATTATCTCACACGATCACGTTGCATATAGGTAAGTGAAAATGTGGTTTTATATGTCATGCTTTATTCTGATATAAGAGAGATGTGTTTTTTATCAATTGAATGTGACATTAAAAACTTTGCCATTTTTGCTAACAATACCTGGAATATTTTTGTCATAGGTCAATTAATCAATGAAAAGCGAAAAATTTCAGAATTGTCAATTTTTTCCCAATCAACTTTGAACAATAACCTTCACTGATAAGGTTGAAAATCTTTTAAGGAAATTTAGCAAATTGTAGTAGCTTTTGCTAGCGTCTGTTAATTTTGTATATTGGTGTGTTTGTTACACATCAAATCATTTAATTTTTAAATCATCTTCAATTATATAATTACAATAGCTCAAAAACCTTATGAGCTATAATGCAGAGTATCTCATTTGTCTACTTCAGGCCCCACGAGACATTTCAGCCCACGCCGTTGACCATCTATAGCACCTTCATAAGTTTAGTCATAATCTTGGTTGCCCACTCTAGTCTCAGGTGTTCTCTCAAGGTGAACCTATCAGTCATCACGACACACTGCAAACAGTGAATCAATGCATAATACAGCACTAGCTGTTTCTCCCGGCGTCGCTTGCAATATTTTCGACTGATTCAAGTTTGGAACACTTTTTTTTTCACTTACTCGACTATGCATGCATATTGATAATTATGTTCAGCAATGGACATCCTATGGCTGATATATGATGTGATGACAGCTATTATTTTGACCGTACAAACAAACACTTCAATGTTGTTGATTTGTAGGTATCGTTTAATTATGCATCTGAGACGCAATATAATTAGCTGAACACAATCACTTGCGTTTGTTGAGATATAACGTAATTACATTTTATGAGCGTGTTGACAACTTACGCTACGTATAGTCTGAAACAGTAAACACTGTTTGTATTCAATTTAATTGATTATAATTTATTAATTATAGATATCGATATATAAATAATGACCCCTATTTATTGGTATTTTAATTATAATTATATCCCTCACACATTCACACAACGTCGTCTAGTCCCAAACTAAGCAGAACTTGTACTATGGGTATTAGACAACTGATAAACATACTTATATACTTTTCTTTTGTAAATACATACATATTATACATAGAAACACCCAGAGCAAGTCAAACACCCATGCACACAAATGTTTGACTTATGCGGGAATTGAGCCCGCGACCTATAGCGCGGCAGGCAGGTTCACTAACCACCACGCCATCTGGTCGTCAAATTTTAATCAAAGTTTCGAAAATCCCTAATATATATCGTCTTCTACCCAAACCACAAAGCCTAAAACCAAAAAAAGATATAATTAGAATTGGACCACAGCACAACTAAGCGATAATCTTCGACAAGGTCACGTAAAGGAAAAAGTTGAAAACGTGACTATGATTCCTAAGAGTATCAATTTCAATTTCGTTTTGCGGTTTATCATCGATATCGCCAAGGTATCTCTCGGATTCATTTTCAAGAGAAATTTGAAGTTCAATATTTTTTGCAGCTAATCCTTGGCTCATTAAACCAACAGGATACGCTATTGCTTACGGTACACCAGCGGCGTTCATTCGGCGTTCGTTCACGGATTGTGTGAGTCAAGTTTATTCTTATATTTGTCAGTCTTGTCGTGTCATCACTAATCTCTATTTCTTGTGTTCCCTCGACCCCGTGCATAAACTGACCGACTTTTCGCATAGCGATCTCTAAGAGAAAATTTGATAATGCTCTATAATTTGGGAACGTTACAAGCAGTTTTTGGACGCAAAAAGAACTCAATACGCCAAGGTAGCTCTTTGACCCCTTTTAATGAATAAAAATAATGCATTTATAAAAACTGATGACGGGCAAAAGTTCGAATGCAGAATTGATTATGAACAAAATCTAAAAAGTTTTGAGAAAACAGAAGTACGGATTCATATGTTTGGAATGTATGAGAATGCAATCTTAAACACAAGTGAACCATAACGAAACTATTTGTCATAAAACTGCTTATTGATGTGCCATTCTACAACAATAAGCAATTGAATTGACATTTATCTTTACCCTATAACATCATGGCAAGCTTGATATGATATTTTTTACTTATTTGATCATCACCTCGTACGTGAATCCAGTAAAACTTACCTACCACTTAGCATGCTGGGTAATGACCACCTCTCGATCTAAATTAGACATACAAGCATGCATTACTCACGCTGAGCAAACAGAAGCCTTACGACTAGGGTACAGTGTCCGGTATTTAGCGCGGCCGCACAAAGGCGCAAGTAGGGCACGCCCCAAGTCACTGCCGGTGTTAAGAGACCGAGCTATGTTATCACTAGAGTCGATAGTATGTTGACGAGGAAGAGGTCAGTTTTTTGTTATTTTTCTAGTACCATGTTTATTTTATTTTAAGAGGCTCTTAGCAGGAGCAACTTACTGCTTAAAGAGTAAGTGTACAGAGCGATGAAACTGCCTTGTCAGTCTCATAGTGGCATGGCGCAACTGCTGAGCACGGAGTCTCGGGTTCGTTTACCGGGTCAGGCCGAAATGATAAAAAACTTACAAAAAAGGGAGCCCGGAGTCTGGAAGTTGGCATACCCTTGCATCGGAGAGCACGTAAATGTTGTTCCTGCGCCTGTTCTCTCTCCGATCGTGTCGGATTTCCGACCCATCGGGCTAGAGTGAGAGAGTGAGGGAATAGGGAGTGCGCTATAATGTGTCCTGCGCAGTTTGCTGATCTCCGTAAGAAAAAACAGCCGCCATGGCCGACAATCGATCTAGATACTATTGGTATTACTACAACTTGTCAACGTTTAAGGAAATAGTTCTTACCCTAAGTATGTCCACTAACTGTCATCAGATAATTTAGTAAACTAAGTTATTACGTTCAATTCAAGAACGCGACTCGATAGACCAGTTCCGCATATTCAAACTAATTGATCGACACTTCCTGGTATTACAGTATAGACTTGTGTACACGCTGTTAACACACTGAATCGATACTAATCGCTCGATGATTGTTTCCGATCAATATTGGTCGCAATATAGCGAATATTTAATCACGACATCAGATTAAATGACAAGAACTTAACTTTTATTTAGTGTGCTCGTGGCTAAGCAACAGCAGCATAGGTCGATCGATCTTAAGGTTAAGCAACGCTAAGCGCGGTCGGTCAGTGGATGGGTGACCATATTGTCATGGCGAGTTTCTACGTGTTTCGGAAGACACGTTAAATTAGTGGGTCCCGACTGTCATTTGTACATCTTTGACAGTCGTTACGGGAAGTCAAAAGCCAGAAAGTCTGACAACCAATCTTACCAAGGGGTACCGGGTTGCCCAGGTAACTGAATTGAGGAGGTCAGACAGGCAGTAGCTGCACGTAAAACACTGGCACTCAGCTGCATCCAGTTAAGACTGGAAGCCGACCCCAACATACCTTAGGAAAGGGCTAGGCAGATGATGAACTTAACTTTTATTTAAACAAGGGTTATTCTCTTACTTCAAAATGGATTTTATCTATAAAAAGTGATGGAACAACTAAATTGTTTAGTCAACAGCTGATATTTTATTTGGAACTGATCAAAGAAAGTATTAGAAAGGTAAGGGCGATATTGACTCTTTCAATAACTGGAAAAAAAGAATGAAAGTCGCAGGCGCAAATAACGCGGCGTGAACGGAAACACTAAATTGAAATGACACGACGATAATACTTTTTGTAGGAACCGTTCCGTTTTATTTGCAACTAGTGTTTACGCTCCGTTTTACTGTGAAATTTATTGGGCATTAAATGTCTCCTTTTTTATGCAAACCTACGGATTATTTTTTTCCTTTCTTCATACCAATTATTACAATTTGTTAACTTGATAGACAGATGGCCATTTCACGATGTCCGAATAGCCACTATCTACCGAATAAGTACCTTCTAATTTACTATTTGCTGTGCCCATCAGGGTCCATGATTGCTACCATGTTATTTATATTACCATCTTATTTTACATTGTGGATTTGTAATAAAGATTATGATTATGATAACTTCAAAAATGGAACAGAATTTGTTTGAACTTATCTAAAAAATAAACTAACTGGAACTTATTCGTAGGTGGTGCAACAGGCCCTTAGTAGTTTTAAATATTTTTTGGGATATTTTAATGAATTCGTAAGCAACAGATTATCTTTTAATCATTAATTTAAATCAGCATACTTAAAACAAATGTATACGATTTTTTTTCAATCACCTATAACATGAATCAATTAACAAAAAAACAACCAATGGCATTTTAGACTTTACGCATACCAATTTAGAGTTCAAAGTCGCATAACGGTGCATAACAATGAATGCAAATCTATATTGTATAATAATAGAGCGGCTCTAAGGACCATTTTCGTACCTCAGAACTGGTATCAATACCGGTTGGTTTTAAGGTCAAGTGCGACATTTCATTGTTACTTCCTGATCTATTCGGTATCGGTATTGGTACCGGTCACCCGGTTTCGGTATCTGGAGAGTGGCACGGAAATGATTGTTGTCTGTTATCTATTCCGCTTGTAAGGCTTTCACAATGTGCAATTAAAATTGCGGTTCTAGTTAACATTTATTTATGTTGTAATTTAGGTTCGTAGTAGTAAGAACGAAGTAGTAGTAGTCGTGGTGGCCTAGTGGTTAAAGAGCCAACCTCTCAAGTGTGAGGGCGTGGGTTCGATTCCAGGTCGGGCAAGTACCAATGCAACTTTTCTAAGTTTGTATGTACTTTCTAAGTATATCTTGGACACCAATGGCTGTGTTTCGGGTGGCACGTTAAACTGTAGGTCCCGGCTGTCATTGAACATCCTTGGCAGTCGTTACGGGTAGTCAGAAGCCAGTAAGTCTGACGCCGGTCTAACCAAGGGGTATTGTGTTGCCCGGGTAACTGGGTTGAGGAGGTCAGATAGGCAGTCGCTCCTTGTAAAACACTGGTACTCAGCTAAATCCGGTTATACTGGAAGCCGACCTCAACATAGTTGGGAAAAGGCTCGGGAGATGATGACTTACTGTTCTTTGCTATGTTTCTGTGCTATTTATAACTGTACTTCTGTCATCTAGGGCTTGTGAATAAACGCTTAAAAATTACAAGTTGTCGTTACTTCAAATCGCGTACATATTATACTACTTCTGAGCATGGTTTGTAGGGACTATTAGCTTCCCTTAGCTAAGTATGTTAAATACATATTTAAAAAATGTAGAAGTAGAGGCAGGTCAAAAGTTATGACCATGATTTCTAAATGCCTATGTCTAAGACGTTTGATAGATGGATGATATACACAAACATGCCAAAACAACTTCAAATAATCGCAAATATTATCAATAAGTCGCTAAATGAACATTAAAATGTTAAAGCTAATTTCACAATGTATCGCCGTACATCTTTACACTTAGATATTTTGCAATAGATAGGTATATAATTTGTGAAGTATTAGCAATAATTTACTAGAGCCTAATATGCAATGATTTGTTACGCCTAGCCTGACAGGTAATATTACGAGTAGCTTCTAAAGGTTGCATCGGACGAGGTCGAAAGTAATAATTCGATCTGATATTGTTATAAAAAAGGTAGGCTACCTTAGTTTGATCTGAGAAGAATTCAAAACTGTACATTAAAAAAATACTCAGTTAAAAGGCTACTGCTAATGTCAGATTGTCGAATCTAAGTACTTTTTTTGTTCATAAGAATTAGTTATAAAGATCGCCGGAAGACGCTGGATGCAGGTCGCTTCCAACCGGCATATGTGGAGATCTAAAGGGGAGGCCTATATTCAGCAGTGGACGTCCTATGGCTGAGATGATGATGAAGAATTAGTGTTTAAGCCTCCATGCTACACCTACAGACATAATTTTGTTGCTGGGGAGTCTGTTCCACCATATCTTCTTCCCAGTGATAACACAAAGAGAGTGGTGTAGGGTGGGCATTTTTGGAGTCTGTCTTTTGTAACATTTACCTCAAAAAATGCTGATTTTTCAGCCTATGTTGAATAAATGACTTTTTATCTTTAAAGATGTCAACATAATTTATATTTATTTCTAGTGTGTCTCTCATTTTGTCATATCCACGTTAACATTCTTTCTTGAATTCGTTAATACAACTTCAGTATTAATTATTACGCTAATCCCAGCACAAATTCTCACGTATACGATAAAATACTACTAGATAGGCATAAAATAGTATCTCGATAATCAAGCGATTCTATTCACTCTCCATTTAGATTAGCATTGCAAATATCTAAAAGATATTATTAACAAAAAAGTTCATTCACACACGCCTCATGAAATGACACGCAACTTTCTTTCAAGCCAAACTAGTTATGCCACGGTTATAATAAGTGTTCATGCATAATAATATATTATAGTTTTTTTTATGACTATTGAAATAAATTGATAGTAGGTATACCTATTTGTAGGTATTTCGTATGTTTTAAAAAAGAGAATGGCTTTTCAAAGGACCATTTGGGGATATAGACACATTATGATGGCGTCCAGATCGATTCTGGACGGCCGTTCTCATTGAGGAAATCAGCCAGCTGCGCAGGACATATAGTGAACAAGCATTCGTGCAGATACAGGAGCACTCTCTATTCCCTCACTCTCATAGTCCGATGGGACGGCAACCCGACACAACCGGAGAGAGATCAGGCGTAGGACCGACATTTACGTGCTCTCCAATGCATGGTATCAATCACCAACTTCTAGACTCCGGGCTGCTTTACGAAAGTTTCTTGAAATCCATAAAGCGATTTCGGTCCGACCCGGGAATCGAACCCGAGAATCCTTGCATAGCAGTCGCGCTATGGGACTACTAGACCAACGAGGCAGTTAAAATAAGTCACATCAGTAACATTTATATAATTCAACTTGTTATTGTTACATAAATTCACAGTAAAGGAGAAGGGTTTGTGATTAGGTCCACACAATATCTTAGGCGAAGTGTAATAAGGTCTACACGAAGGACCTTGAAGTATGATCTCATCTTAGCTTCGAAATTGACAACTTGTTACTTCATTATTAAATTCTGCCGACATATTAGTCACACTTTATTGCACTTTATGCTCCCACGGTAATGACGGTAACACCGTCAATGAATTAATCATTTTTCAATCGATTGAGGAATATATTGGTAACTAGCTGTCCCCAGCGGTTTCATCCGCATCTTTGGTTACTGCTCCGCTTCCGTGTGTCTTAGCGTGATGGTATATAGCCTGTAGCCTTTCTCGATAAATGGGATATCTAACACTGAAAGAATTTTTCAAATCGAACCAGTAGTTTCGGAGATTAGCGCGTTCAAACAAACAAACAAACTCTTCAGCTTTATAATGTTAGTATAGATGGGTATGTATTGCGAAATATCATGTTAAATATCATACTAATAAAATATCATACTGTGAGTTAAGAATAAAAGAAAGTGTTTTTATATTGAAATTTAAGAATTTAAGGAAATGTGTATTCTTGGTTTTAAAGTATGTGATAGTAAAGTCATAAGGAAGATAATTGATTACTAGCTTCGGAGAACGACTTTGCTTGTGTACCAGGGAACCACATATTACTTTTCGCAACCGGTTAAAAAGTTATTCTGATGGCCCTTATATAAGCTACAGGTATTATTGGCAAGTTTCACAAAATCCGTTGACATTTTTTTGCGTGTTCGAGACATTAAAATTTTAAAGTCTTAATAATACAATGATATAATGAAACTTGTCGTGCTGGTGACACTTAGCTGCACATATAATTAGAAATAATAAGTGTGATTGTAACTATCAATTTGGCAGTCACGGAAGATAGCCTAATGCTCTTTTACGATCGATTAAATGTCATAAATTAATATTTTTATTATTGCAAAATGGTTTCTACAGCAGAATCAGATCACGCGAATTTGGAACGATGCCTCGAAATAGGAATTCCTCGAAATTAGAATTTTATGTTTTGCTAAACATGCAAAATTGTTGCACATTCATTCATAGATTTCTAAGTACAGACGCCAGCAAGTCAACCTACCCGAATCTGTCAAATATTAACTTACAGATATTGTGATAAGGCTGAAAATCTATAAAGAAATTTCACAGATTGAGGTAGGTTGATGTGCTGGAGTTTGTCCAAATATCTTAGCCATACATTTTAGTTCATTGAATAAACTTCATTCATAATTAAACTAAAAATGCTAGTGCCGTAATACTGTATGAACTTTATAATGGCGGACGACCGATTGCATCAGCCATTTTTCTCAGAAGAATAAAGAAATAATACCAAGCCATACAGTTTAACAAAACACAATGACTTGAGTCTTAAGATCTTAAAACAGATTAAAATATAAATTCATAAATTAATTCGTAACTTATCTCTACTTCATATGTACGAAAGAATGTAAGGAAGGTCGTTTGTAATGTTTCTGATCTGCCTATCCCATAAGATCAATATCGTGATAGTTGTATTGAAGGCATCATAGTTTTACGAGTGTGGCCTGAAGGTATACCAGATAGTTCCCAAGTCATGACCCTTAGCATTTCGGAACGAATTAAACGAACGATACATTCGAAGGCCGACAGCGCGGGCGCAGCAAAATGTCAGATGCGATAGGGTTGACCCATCGTAAAACGTGGAGTTATGAAGATTAGGGCTAAGATTATTATTTAACAGCTGTTGAACCACGTTGCAAGTGTTTTGGGAGCGGTATATATGGGAGATAGTTAGAATATTTATTTGTTAAATTCAGGCTGTATATAAAAATTTGAATTATTTTGTTCGTTGTTGGCTGAAAAACAGCACTTTTAGAAGTTAATTTTACAAAAGATAGTCCTAAAAAGCCTCATTTTCGCCACATGAGAAAAAGTGAGAGAAAAAAGAGAAGAAATTGTGGAAAAAAACTTCCAAGGAACACAATTCTGCCTGTATGGTTTGAAGAACCGGTTCTCTACAAATAAATACTGTATGTTATGCTTTGTGCAAAATTTTGTCCTAAATCATGATGATGAACAGAAAGGCACCCAGACATTTGCTGTTTGATTATATAGTTTTTCATGAAGAAGTAACTCACATTCAACAGCCCTAAGCAAACCTGATATAAAAGATAATTTGAATTAAAATGTAATGTTTGATATCAGTCCTGAACTTTACTCTATAGGACACATCATAACTTTCCATTGCATCCGATTATTATAATTTGATTACCAATTAAGTACGACTTAACGATTAATTAAGCACCTTCGTATCCTTATCATGAATATTCTCTCTCAGGTCAGAGATTATTTCAATTAATTAACATAAATCTTATTATGCATCATTGCATGGAAATGCCAATTTAATTAGTTGTATAACAGCTGTGTAAATATTTATAACACATGCAAGAAACTTACTAAGTTTCGCACTGGTTTGTCAAAACGTATTTTCTATGATTTACACGTTAGGAGACGTGTACTATTTCAGTTACACTTTAAATAATTCACGCAATTTAAGGTCTAGTCTGTATAAGAGATAAAAACAAAAAAAGTACTCCAACTCCAATCTTAATAAATAAAACAACTTTTTTTCCCAAAAAATTTTGTCTCTGACAACCCTATTCCAGTCCGGGCGACAGGTGCACAAAAATAACAGATGCGCTTGCACATTGCTACGGGCCGAGATTGGCCGTGGAGCCTGCATACTATATCCAGAGATCTACCTGATTCCTTCCATGAATGGGATTGGTATAAGGAAAAATGCAACCTGTTTGCTTCGGTTTTGCAGCGAGAATATTTTTGATCCTTTTGGTAAAACTGCGTCTTGGCTTGGCAGACAGACAGAATAGCCCTGATGTAACATATATCCTGTATTTTGGCTTTGGTAGTTTAATATTGCATCAATCAAGTGTATTTCTGAAATCGAAGCCATTTTAGCGATTTCGATTATAGGATCGATTTTTTACCAGCAACGTGGACTTTAACAATGGCTGAGCTACGGCCTAGAACTTCAATATTAATCGAATTTTAGTCTAAGAGGTAGATTGGTCTATTTCCCACGGAGCTGGTATTAACGGGTGTGGCTCTTAAATGCTGTTCAGTTGTAGATCGAATAGAAATCCGTCACGACTTTACGACTGGGCGTAATAGTGATTAAGTATTAAATCCCCCTTACTAGATGTCACCAAATACGTTTCATATACGACAACTCTTGTGGATAAGCGGTCTTCTTTATGGTCATGGAAAATTATGCTTGGTCTCTTCGAAGGTGAAGCACGGTTCAGAGTGAATACATGAGTCAGCAACATAGGAAGGGCCCATTAGGGCCAGGGTCTGCCTGGGCTGCGGGTTGTTCGCAAGAGTTACCGTGGTCCTGGCACACAGGGACCTCCCGAAGGAACATACTGGGTTTTAGTCAGTAAGAGTTAGACACTCCCTCCACCTGCACCCTCAGCGGGAGGGGTCATTTGATGATTTTCCACTAAAAAAAATAACACTACTCGAACTATTAAAATGCAGACAGAGCTTGGACTAGAAAACGTACATGTCTAAATATCTTCTCGAATGTTCCATACAATCAATAAATTGAAAATATGTAATACCAGCGGTTTCACCCGCTTTCTGAGGGAAGTACTTTCCATACCCGGATAAAAAGTAGCCTATATGTTATTCTGATGTATAAGCTATATTGTGGTAAAGTTTCATTCAAATCCATTCAGTAGTTTTTACGTGAAAGAGTAACAAACATCCATACATCCATACTTACAAACTTTCGCCTTTATAATAGTATTAGGATATTAGGATAGGATTAGGATAATAAAAAAATATGTATATTTTAATATTTAAGGCTTGTGATCCAAACGCCCTTGTTTATGTAATAAGCAGCCTTGATACAGTATCAGAGTAATCAGTGATAATAGGACCGGTCTTTTGCCCTTGCGTGTAGAAAGGACCTGCGCCTGCGCTTTGAAACTCGATGACCTCTTCAAAAGATCTTGTCCTAAATAGGCGATGTTTGTTTGTATGTCAGACTATTTTGTTGATCACGTTTTTAATTTAGCTTGTTTTTAGTATTGATGATGATTCATGAAATTTAAGATGTTCTAAATCATGTTTAATATTTTTAGGGGTTAAAAGGTCATTATGAAGCTTAATAGACTATTTTAGTAATTCGAATATTTTATCGACAATTATTCCCAACTTCCTTGTCATTAAACGTCTATAACTTATTAGTTTTTATGTAACTCATTAATCAATTCATAAAAACACTAATTCATAAGTAATTATTTTTATGTCCGCGTATTAATAGATTTCGCATAAGTAATGTGCAGAAGCTCATTTCCTTTTCATTATTATAAGTTTATAAGTAACTAATTTGAATACAATTACTTGAACATGACAATAAATCAATAGCAGACGACAATAGATTTATTAGTTCTTGAAAATAAAATACTCTTTTTATATTACATTCACACACAAGTAAATACGATACGCACTACTTCTTCGTAAGACAGTGCCACATAAAAACCAACCCAATTTACAAAGTGATAAGAGTAATTACCATTCAACTCCACAAACCGTGGGAAATGTAAGGGAGAGTGGTAGACTAATTGTGATTGATCGCGAACATCCTCGATGCTCGATATAATTCGCTGCGATGATACTACGATTATAAACGATTATCGATGTCTCTCGATTCTCGTATCGAGAACCGGTGCGTTATTTTTGCAAGCAAATTAAGGCTGGTTACAAGCGGGCGACACAGTGGCGCGATTAGCCGGCTCTGTCGCGTGCATAATGGTATGGGGAAACCGGTGGGTAGTCTATACATAATTAATGTTATTTAGTTGAATATCGTGTTATAGAAAAACAACGGCAGTTCTATGAAGGTGTGTCGAAGGAAACTATGTATTTATATACAGACTTGGAAGTATTATTCGGGTCAGTACAAAAATGTCTTTTAGATGAACAGATAGAAATATCGAAGTTTTGTTTCGTGGGAAATGATCAAATGACCTCTCCCGCTGTGAGTGCAGCTGGAGCGATTATTATACTATGAATATTGACCTTTCATTAAAACATAGGGTAGTTTAATATCTGACGTAAAATACGCCGAGCGTATCATCAGTCGCACTAACGTATCAGGTTGAGTGTGAACGGTCAAGTGTTTTTCTATACATTTGTCAGTTCTGGCGTTACGCGACCGATAATACGCGACGCATATTCCGTTAGATATGAACCGACCCTAATTTAAGTACAAATTTAAACCCCTTTTTTCTAGACTTAGATAATTCTAATCTTTAAGGATGCCTTAAAGATCTGAAGGTCTTCATTAATTATTGAAGCATGTCTGGAACTCCACATAACAAATTGCCTAAGCATAATTGGACAACAAACCAGTGTTAAACTCGATAAGCAGTTGTTCCAGTATCATTAGAATACTTATAACATTTGCGTAAAATCTGGTTGTTATAACGAGCCTAATGAGCGCCATCACTATTTTGTTTTGTATCAAGTTTAATTTTAAATGCCGACGACAGCCATACTTATGTTAGACTTAAGCTTACTATGGCTGCTTAAATATGTTAGCACAGACTCCCCTATCCCTCACTCTCACAGAAAGCCCTACTACCTAATAACTAATATAATAAACGTGAAGATTTATAAGAATGTTTGTATGGATACATCTGGATTTTGATGAAATTAGACAGAAAAACAGCTTATATATCGGAATACATATAGGTCCGAGTACATACAATTTGAGGGGAGTAATTTCCTCGGGTCGCAGGCGGAAAAATAATCAAATATTTTGATGCTGAATCAGATGCATAATTAATAACCAAACCTAACACATAAAGAAATCTCTTGTTTCTAGTAAGTTCCAGAATAATCTACAACAGATCTAGAACAAAATAAACACGTTATCTAAACTATTTGCTACACAAACAGTAACGACAATATTATGAAAACAATTGAACACACACACATGCGACGTAACGTTATTACAATAAATTATATTTTTACTGGCATTCACACATTCTTTCTGTATTTCCGTGTTTTGTATATCACTACATAGTATAAAACAAAGTAGCTTTCTCTGTCCCTATGTCCCTTTGTATGCTTAAATCTTTGAAACTACGCAACGGATTTTGATGCGGTTTTTCTTAATAGATAGAGTGATTCTAGAGGAAGGTTTTCGTATCAGCATTGCACCCGTGCGAAGCCGGGGCGGGTCGCTAGTTAACAATATTTGTAAATATAATATTTATAATGGTCAGACCGTATTTTTCAGTTTCATGTCGGCCAAAAATCTGTCGGCTTGATATGACATTCCATTTGTTATTGCTTCCAGGAATGTATTGCCTGCCGGTGCTGCAGGATTATTCTAAAGAGTTAACGCGGCCCTGGAACCCAGGGACATCCTAGTCAATAAAAGTCTGACACTCCCTCCAGTTGCACCCTCAGCAGGAGGGGTCTTTGGATGATTTCCCACGAAAGGCCAAAAATTACTTGAATAATTTACATTAATGAAAACAGTGATTTTGTCCATTCAAAAATACCTAAAATAAGTAATGACACATGTCATGTGGTAATAGCCTTGAAAATGAATGAGCAAGTGAAATTCCGATTGCGAAACCGAACGGGCGTCAAGTGTCAAAGCGGTCAAAACCAATGTTTTGCAATAACTACCTTCTGCAAATACAAAAAAAATTGCAATTTATATCAGAAAGTCTTGGTTTTGTGCTAGAACTTAAATATGGTATAAAACTTGGTAAGTATTTTTAGGTTTTTTCAGTGTCCTTTAACCTGTTTTAATAAATACCTAGGTATAAGGGACAGCCCTCCACAAACTCCCTGTGACTCTTGCGAACAACCCGCAGCCCCGGCAGTCATTTTTGACCCTCATTTTATAAAAAGAATAACAAAAACAGCCTGTTTTAAGCATATTGCAATTGATAACGGTTATTTAAGAAATTAAAAGAAAAAAAATCAAATCACAGCAAAATACTATTGTAAGTATTATTCCACCGAATAGTGCGTAACAAGAGAGCGGATAACGGATTATTTTAAAATAAAAAAATAAAACAAAATAACAAGTTATCTACGGCGAATAATGACAGTGAAAGTTCTTGTAACGCATCACCGCCTGCTATTTACTTAACGCTAAATGTTATTTTCTAAATTAAATATTAGCTTATTCCGCCATTACTGATCAGTTGACAGATGAAAAAAGATGGCGTAATTAATTAAGTATTACAAGAATTAAATGAAATGAATAAAAAAACATACGTTTTTAGTTTTTTTTTGCGAATAAATTGAGTGAAACCAGTTACTTAGGCAATAGATGTGAATTATGATTTTTCTGCATTAATTAATATACTACACAACACTTTCTTTTTGATTACTTTGGAAGATCTCAGGACTCCATTGATACCGCGGCCCTAGCACACAGAGACCTCCAGAAGGAATAAAGTGGGTTTTAGTCAGTAAGAGTCTGACACTCTCTTCAGCTGCACCCACAGCGGGGTCGTTTGATGATTTCCCACTTCGAAAAAAGGACGCTGGGTTAGATTTTAATACCATTGAAAATAGTCAAACAAGATGACAAAGGTTTTTTCTACAAAGGATTTTCCAACAGCTTGAGATAATTATTTTCATAATGTCGAGTGAATCAGCGTAATTATTAGACTTCGTGGGCAAAGAACAGAACGCAATCTGTACCTACATGCACATAGCACTAATTTACAAACGCCAGCACATCAAGCTACTACAATCTGCTAAATTTTCTTAATAAATTTAAACTTTTGCTGCAGCATTATGGTTCAGAGTAGATTGGGATATTTTGACAGTTTCGAGTAGCTTGATGTGCTGGCGTATGTATCTACACCTATATCGTTGGTTTTCGGAATGTTGATCGATAATTCATTATTCTAGTGTTTACGCCTTTTATCAGTTAGGCACTTGCAGTCTTATCAAACAAAGCGACTTAGAAGTAACACAGAAGTGCTGAATACATACAATTAAGATTATAATACTGAAATTGACATACTTAGTTTTTTCTTGTATTTTTGTTTATGTTGTAGGGTATCAACAAAATTATTTTCACTGGTATTCAGATACTATGAAGGCGACATTCGCTTTAGTTAAATTATACAATTCCATGGTGTTCATATTCTGTCATTTAATTAAAAAGAAAAACTTTTTTTTTTGCTTTCTCCATCTTTGTTAAGAGCTTAGAGCGTTCTCTGACTACCTTGTTATATGGACGTAAATAAACTTAGTTTTTTTTAAGCGGCTATAGTAACGCCTTTTGCAAAACGGGTAACTAATACAACAAAATACCTAGTTTGTGCCTAGATTATCTGACTCAAGGCAATAAAATCTCATAATTACCTAGGTATCTGATCTACCTTTCCTCTTAGTAACAAGGCCTTACGTGGCGTGGTTTCTGCACTAGTACCTAGTTGCACAATAATAGAGAAAGGGGATCTTTCTAAAAAAGAAAACAAGCATATTTTCTCATATTAAATTGTGCTCATGCATTACCATTTGACCAGACGCACATTGACCTCGCGTTTTATAACACACAACATTACCAGCGTGAGCGCAGACTATTAAAATCTCGCATGTAATACAAAAGTAACTATTGCACAAACATGGCTTTTGAAAGCTAGGTAACGTAAGCACGTGAGGCTCCACAGTTTGTAGTTGTTGTATAAAATAGACTTACAGCTTTAGAATATCCACTCCCGGCGCTCCCATCTGATGAGTTGCTCAACCTTCTCTCACTGTTGGACGCTGGCGGCGACCACGCCGATCCACTGTCTGACGGCATCTTGACAAGCACAAACTGTCTCACATCATAGCTATCAACCACTATTAACTCGTTATTAACCGTTATTCACAACACTAGCACATCACTATCGGTGTTCCGCGGTCCATTTTACTTGTCCCGTTTACCTGCGGAAGAAAAAATATTCGTTTAGATTTTTATGGCACAATGTCTATTCAGTATCTGTTGTAGATGTAGAATGTAGGTACCAGATAAAACAAAATTGTACGGGCGATAACAAAAACATGTGTTAGATCTACAGAGATAAAGCACTTGGAAATAATCACGAATATCTCAGAACGAATGCATGAGAAAAACTTACACAATAACTGGAAGTATAACACGAATATTCGTATAACGTTAACAGTAGTAAGTTTACAATCGCTCGGTTATTTCGGAAATAACCGTTATTGGAAACAGACGTCCGTTCGGTCGCGCGCGCGGCGGTGTACTGGCAGCGACGCGGGACCGCTTGCGCGACAACACAGATAAATTATATTATTTCTTAACCTATAACCAGTTATTGTAATAAAACTATTTTATTTTGCACAACGTTATTTAATGTTTTTGTTGGATTATTAGTTATGATGCGTGAATGCATAAAGGGCAATTAAAGAAAAGCTATTATTGTTCTTTATACTATAACAAAGCTGGATATTACTAAATCGCCTACGTAGGTACTTGATCAAGACTTTGTGTTTGCGAATTTGGGTTTCGATGCTACTCTAAGAACTATAATGAACATTTTTATTCTAATCCAAATCTTATTTTATTATGTATTTCAAAGTTCTAAATATAATTTCTGCATCTATGAATGACGATGTTAACAATACCGTTTCGAACAATTTACAAACGGCTGTCAAACTATACTTTCTACGTAGGTACAAAAAAATAATTCGACACGAAATACCGAAGAAACTTGAACTACATTTAAATATGACCGTACAATATGGCCTAAATACTTCATATATCTGACCGGTCCGTATTTGTTGACGTGCGATCAATTACCCATTCAAATGACACGGTGCACACATGACGATCTATCGGCGCTGGCGCAGCGAAATGGGAGGCATTGTACTTGCAGGGACGCCATGTTTACGAGATTCGTACAACATTTCCGTTAGGAATTAATTTTAAATTACAGAAAAGAATAGAATCGTTTTTTTTATTGAGTTTTAGAAATATTGATACGTGTTTTTAATTATTTCTGTGATATATTGTTGATTATGCGATGTTTATTTAATGAAGCACACAGTATGTCATGGTTGAATGACGCTGAATTATCTATGCTAAACTGTCTTTAAATATTAATAATGTCAAGATAGTAGGAATGAATTTATCTAGTTTTACTAGATATTAAGAATTCATCCTTAGTGTAGAAATATTTTAGATTTAATTGCATTTTAATAATTCATCTTGATGATACGTCAAATAAAAATCAAAAATTATGATTATCAATCGACATTTTTAAATGTTAAGGATTTATTTTTAGTGTCCAAAGGCCAAGACATGGCAGTGGAAAAACTTCAATCTTAACATAAAATAAGTTTATCGATTAAAATACGACAAAAAAGAGGCTAAACGATGCATTTAATAACACACATGTAAAATCAAAGGCCTATTTCGCCGTAAATTGTATATTATCGAATGGGGAAAACCGCAACAAAATTGGTCCAGGAATTTACGAGGTTATAGTATCTCAGACGTCTATTGTTTCTTTTTTCGCCAATTATAAACATACAGATAAGTGAATTGATCTTTTAATATACTTCCTCTTGTCTACAAAAACTAGTGCTTATTTATTTTAAAGAAATTTGAACAATAGATAAATTTATGCATTTTTGTTATAATTAATGAATAATGCTTAAGGTCTCTCGTTAATTATTTAACGCTGGCGAATAATTAAATCTAATGGGTTAATATAATTGTTTCTTGCATGATTGTCGTATCTTAATTGTTTAATTCGTACCTACTTCTTCTGAGAATTGCATTATTGTTAATATTCAGTTAATCATAAAGTTGGGAATTTATTGCAGGTAGTGTTTCTTATTATAAGTATAGTTTTTATTATATAACTACTACATTAAAATGAATATAAAAAATGTGAGCCATCATTAAAATACCGTTACGGGCAGAGGTCATTTTAAATGGACTGGTAGTAGTCTGATACTAAAAAAATAGTTTTTATATCATATAAAAATATAATAATTAAAAGTAAGAACTATTATTATTAATTCTTTGTGTCAAAATAATAAACAGAACTCCTAAATAACATGCGTGGATATTGATGTTAAAAATGCAAATATTTGTTTCTCAATTTTTCGAATTCTTTTTTTGGCCTCTCCAAACTTTGATTAGCGAAATTATCACCGGGCACCTAAAATGGTGCTTGCCGCCCAACCGGTCAAGAAGAACAATCCTGCTAATTGCGTCATTTTAGTGGCATTTCTGGTGGAGTGATTCATTGTAGGTATTAGATGGATAGTTTTGACCTTGAACTTTTAAGATGACGCTCAAGTGCTTGTACTCTGACGGAACTATAAATACTTGCGCCATGTTCTGTTAATGTCCTAACATTCTTATTATTTAGTAATAATAATATGCTCTTGTCATTAGTCAATAGTCAGCCAGTAAGTCTGACGCCAGTCTAACCAAGAGGTATTGGGTTGCCCGGGTAACTGGGTTGAGGAGGTCAGACAGGCAGTCGCCCCTTGTAAAACACTGGTACTCAGCTAAATCCGGTTAGACTGGAAGCTGACCCCAACATAGTTGGGAAAAGGCTCGGGAGATGAGGAATATGCTCATGGATGGGTACTTCGATCATAAAGTTAAGCAACACTTGGTGCGGTCGATTCTTGGATGGGTGACCGTCTTAACGTGACGAGTTCCTCCGTATTCCAGAAAGCACGTTAGAATTGTAGGTTAGATTTGGTAGTCAGAAGCCAGTAATTCTAACAACCAATCTTACCAAGGGGTATCGGGTTGCCCAGGTAACTGGGTTGAGGAGTCACATAAAAACACTGATGGGCTCAGTTATATTCGGTTAAGACTAGAAAGCGAGCCCAACATGGCTTAGGAAAAGGCTAGGCAGATAAAGTTTAAGTGAAACCAGTTTTCTCTTAAAATTGTGACAGTGACAGATAATAATTGCGTTACTGCGAATTTTACAAATGTTTATTGCTTGCCTTGAAGTAACAATATTGGTCGTGAAAAGCGGTAAAAGTTGTAAAACTCGATAATGTTTTCCCTACCTAGTGTACTCATTCATAAATTAAGTATTGTTTACTTATCGACATTTAATTGGAAATCAAATTAAATTCACAAGACAACGAAGACAGAAAAAGTGCAGAGAAATTTTAATCAATTATTTTCATCAAACTCACCTTATCACCAACAAAATTACAAAATTTTTAGTATTTTCTAATTTTATCCTAAAACATGCAAAATTCATAGCCACCCTATAATGGGACACTTTCTCGCTTACACACCGTGCTAAGATAACGGCGAAATTGTCTCGCCGAACACAATACACGGACACACCCTTATTCCTTCGCCCATAAGGTTCAAGTTAGCTACCAAAGGGCACGTTTGGGTCATTGTAAGTATAGACAAAGGGCTAACAAGAGAAATCGACTGGCCTGGCCTTATTCATAGATTTATGTAATAGCGTATATTGGCTGGAGTTATGGGACTGGGTTGTCTTATGAAATATTTTGTTGCAGTTTCTTGGTCAGCCTGTTTTAAGGTCCCCGGGGGTTTTGCAGGTAATTAATACGTCATTAAGATAATTAATTGGACACTTAGTATCCTGTCCTGTAATAGATAAGTTTTAATCATTTAATGTGATGAAACACTTGGCTTATTTTTCGTAATATCTGCGCATAGAAAAATGTGTCTGTGTGTATGTTTCTATTGTACAGTCATGCAAATGCATTATATTAGAAAAATCAATGAGGGGCAATCCTATCACCTAATTAACATCTACATAATATGTAATGTATATATGTATGTATGTGCAACATATTGAAACATAAAATACCTAAAACAAATGAAGATTTTAGCAAATATTACAACCAATTGCATCAAGATGAATTTAATTTTTTTCTTTGTATCATAGCGATATCACTTGCACAAAAAGCTGTTATCGCGTTATCAATGAGTGAGATGACAGCGTATGGTCTAATCTCTGTTGATATTAATAAAAAGTACGATAAGCTGATAGTCTTTTGTTATTTTATTCTGTGAAGACATCATTGATATCGGAGATAATGAAGTGTATTACAGCATTTTTTACAATTCAGAGGTACTTTAGAGCACCGGTGTCCAGTATGAATTACTCCATGCACCCGAATTATAAGCATATAGCCTTCCTTGATAAATGTGCTATCTAGGACTTTTTCAAATCGGTTCAATAGTTTCTAAGATTCGCACATTCAAGCAAACAAACTCTTCAACATAACAATACTCCTATACATTTCAAGGATACTAAATGAATTTCTCCAGCTATAATTTTTCAAATACAAAATCATTCCTAATTTGATAATTTCCAATTCTTTTTTCTATGATAGTAAAATGAAAGAATATTATATATACTTTCAGTACCATGTACTTATATATGACAGCATCATAGATGCGTTGCTTTACAAAGACAAAGCTGCAATGTGCCGGGTCTTGTAATTAGAACGTCATGCTGGACTCAAAGGGAACAGGGCAGGGAGGGTATTCTCTGCTTTGAAGCTCATCAAAACTATGGTACCGCCTGAGATATGTACTTATAAGAATATTTTCTGCACCAAAGTCTACTTATAAATGCGATAAAAGAATTAGAAGCTATCTCAATTTGACAAAATGTTTGCAATTTATCGTCCCAAAAACATCAAGGGGAAATACACCAAAATATTCCAAAATATCTTATTAGATTCTACTGAAGTTTCCAAACTATTTAAGATAATTTTTTCAAAGAGCAGATTTATCAATTTCTTAATATAAAACTGTCTTACACTCCGTTTGTCGGCGGTATCTTGCACTGAGCATAAATATCTCAACAGCTCCATAATTCTAGTGGAATCATTAATTAATGAAACACTCTCATATAATGATATAATACGAAATTTAACACGGCAGAACATCTGTTTATTGTATATCATTTTTTGATTAAGGTTGTCATTTAAACACTTTACGTAGAATTGCAAAAGTTTATGCACAAAATCCGAGTGAAAATAGTGCTGTTTAGTGTCATAAAATAGGAAAAAGGTGGTCCATGGTAAGCAGGCTCCATGTTGTAATTGGGAGAATGATATTGAAAGTTTAGATTGTAATGTGTACAGACGCCAGCAAGAAGACGTGGAAGACAAAAACATGCTGCGCCGACCCCAAATAAATCTTGGGATAAGGGCAGGAGGATGATGATGATGATGATGTACAGAGGCAAGCATAAAGCGGCCCGAAACAGACAAATTTTCCCAATGAACTTTGAATCATATACCTCAGCGATAAAGTTGACAGCTTGTGGTACTTTGATGTGTTGACGTCTGTACTGTCTTTGTTAAGAAATCAAAAATGATAACGATACTACAGCTACATATAATGAAGGCACATAAATCTAGAATTACTCAAATTTATGATTTAGTTACCTATATTCTGGTAACAAAATATTGTATTATAATTACCATTTCGACTAAAATGTACCGCAACCAGCCCTACGCACACTGATTACAATGCGTTGCAGATCAATTAATAATGGCTGGCATTTAAAAGAATCTCGGCGGTGCAGGAAGACTGAAGGTCGACCAGTGACATTAATAAACTACCCTTGACACAAGGATACGGAACTCGATACGCTCTCCCCCTAAAAGGGTAGATCCCTAAACGACGGTTTGTGAGAGTAATTGTTGATATCAAATTTCTTTTCACTTTTGCGGTTATCCTAAATTATACCATAAACAATTATAATAAACCTTTCCTTCACGGAAAGTTTTCTGATTCCAACAACAGGATACAAAAAACCCGAAGGCCTACATAGTGACACTGACCACAGTGAACATTTACAATCAGCCGGTCGGATGCGCAAGCGCACCGTTACTGCCGTTTTTGCCATCACACGAACAGCGATGCTGTCCCGCTCTAACTTTACATAATGTTCGGCAATCAGGCGACGTTATACGAATGATGAAGTGAATTCACCTTTATAGTGGAAAAAAAATCTATCAAAGTGTTTACAAGATAATATTTTGTAATGAGAGTGGGTGGAAGATTTGTAAATGGAGGTGTGTTGTAAGTTCTAGTCAAATAATCTTATGCATCTGAAGTCCGCTATTATCACCTTGCGCATAGTTTTTTGTTTGGACAGACGCAAGCACATCAAGTTACCCGAAACTGTTAAATATTCCCAATCAGTTTTGAACCCTATTTTTCCCCTAATGTAGTTGAGTAATTAATATAAATTCAGTACTGTTACGTGATTCAATTCATTTTGCTAATACCATAGAACAATTACAGACCTAAAGAAATTATAGTAATAGCCAAAGTTATCAAGTTACCAGTGGCAATATATTTAAAGTCCTTCACAACCTCTCCCCGAAAGGAGAACCTACTTAGATTGCCTTCATCGATACAAGAAATTCAACTAAAAGTGAAAGAAGCCGCGACTGTTATGGTTGTCCTACTAATTAGCCATTACCAACATCACAGAAAATATTGATACCTACTCTGAAATGGAAAACGGTAGAAAACGTCATTAATTTTATATCTAGCTAATTAGAATGTTTCTTACGGCCAGTTTCACAGGTTACGGATAGCCACTATCTGCCAGATTAATTAAAAAATGGAACAGAATTTGTATGAAACTATCTGCCAGATAAACTATCTGGAACCTATCAGCAACCGGCGAAACTGGTCCTAAGTCTTCTGGTTTTTAATTAAAGAAACAAATATGTTATTACAAATAATTAGTTGTGTGACTAAGAAGCAAGGGGACGTTTCGCATTAAATAATAATAGTCTTTGTTAATTACTTATTATGTTAAGGTTCATTATTAGTTACAATCGCCGGTTATTGGTAAGGTCATCACGTCTAGGGCATACGGTCATTCATTGAAAATGCGAACAGATAAAGTTACGTAAATACAAAAACAAAATACACGAAGCCAAAAACATGGTCAAAAGCGAAACGAATTTACTATAGATTGTTTGCAACAAAATGGGTAACAAATATTTTAATAGTTATGTACCTATTTTGTTTTAGTTTTTTGGTTTCCATTAATCAAGTTTAAGAATATCGGGATACCTTTTCACACACGTTCGGTTAGCCTCAAGTTAAACTACTGTTTTACTTGTATGATGGGTGCCAACACAACTGATAAACTACATATACTTTTTCACATATACATATGTATTATAAAGAAAGATTCTTAAAATCAGATCACCGAAAGACATACAATAATACCCTGTAAAAGTGCTAGGATGACCATAGACAGCCAACTAAGGCCTAACACAAACAGGCGGAGGCGCGTCGAAGATACTGAGAAAAAAATAATATTTAAAATAAACCTTAACTCCTAAGACATGCGGTTGAAAACTAAAATTGATCTATTCTTAGTATCTTCGCTTCGCCTTCCCCGGTTTGCGTTGGGCCTAAAGCGATCTTTAAATATGTTAGGTCTATATCAAAGATTAACATACATATACCGATCATAAAATGTACGAGGATGTTTACCAAACTGCATTCTGCAGTATAAACATACGGAAACGTATCCCAATTTATGCGTACATAACACATATGTTAATATCCTAAAGGTTTTTGGGGCGATATTAAAATGCGTGGCTTACACTTTCGCGATTAAAATGCAGGAGATGCATTATTGTGCAAGGATAATTTAAGACTTTTATTTAGCATATGCATAGGTCAAAATGGTCATAAAACACAATTTAAAGTTTGCTTGACTTATTAAAATCCGGTCCATATATGTACAGACGCCAGCAAATCAAGCTACCTACTAAGAATTTGTCAAATTTTCCCAATCAACTTTTAACCATGTTATTATGTTTCAGCGATAAAGTTGAAATGCTATTAAGGAGACGCCAGACGACAGATTGTAGTAGCTTGATGTGCTGGCGTCTGTACATATATAGCTTGTTTTGTCCTGTCATCAGATTTATTACTCGTCTATTTACTATCTTTCGGATAATGTCCAGTCGACAGACGATTACAGGTACTTCAAGTTGAACTTAGGACAAGAGATCTGAGCAACATTGGAAGGGCTCCTTAAGGCCGGGTTCTGCCTAAGCTGCGGGTTGTTCGTAAGAGTTACCGTGACTCTAGCACACAGGGAACTCCAGAAGGAACATAGTGGGTATATTTATATTCAGAAAGAGTCTGACACTCCCTCTAGCTGCACTTTCAGCGGGTTGGGTCATTTGATGATTCCCCATAAAAAAGGACACTGCAATGTTGATTTATCAATTATCTATGAATGATTTATGAAATATCAGTTGAAAAATCAGCGTGGATTGTAAACTTCGGCTAAGAACCAAAATAAAACTACGTATGTAGTACAATTTCGGTTACGACTTAGTTATTCTAGGTATTCACGTTAATTTGCAAATTCGTGCACGTAACATGTGGGTAAGTGGGTAATTTTATTAATTATTCTGTTAAATAATAAGGTGAGAGTGATACGCATGGTATATTCGCTACCTCGTTTCGTAACTTCATTCTTTTAAGTTTATTGTGTATGGGCTATATTTATTTTTAACTTTAAATTACAAAAAAAGGACGCAACGTTTGTTTTGGAATGTGGCAATACCTAATACTATGGCAGCAATGACGAATGAATCTATTAAAAACATACCAATCAACCGGTACAGAAGCCAGCACATCAATCTACCTCAATCTGACAAATTTCTTAAATAGATTTTCAACCTTATCACGATATAGTAAGGTTAATAATCAATTGATAAAATTTGACAGAGTGACACGACCAAGCATCAATATGAACAATTTAATTAAAAATAAATACTAATAAATAAAGAATGCCGATACAAATGACACGTCACAAATATACAGTAATCAAGTGAACGTGTCATAATATAAAATTACTAATACATAGCCGAGCAATATTGAAAGTCATTTCCTAAAGAATTTGTCTTGCGTTAGACGATTAGCGTTGATGTGTTGATTTGTCTTTCTAGGTGGAAGTAGTGGGTAGTGTGAATAGAGGGCAATCACTTTTGGTTGGGCAGTAGATCTAAAGGAACTTGTTAACCTGTGGATAGATGATAATGCATAATTTATGAGTTCTCTTTAAGTAAATCAGCCAGCTGCGTAGGACATATTATAGTGCACCAGCATTTGTGCAGACACAGCAGGTGCCCCTCTATTCCCTCACCCTCATTGTCTAATGGGACGGCAATCCAACACGACTGAGGAGATTTCCGATGCGTGGGTGTATTAGTCACCAAATTCCAGACTTCGGACTGCTTTTTGAAAGTTTCTTAAAATCCAGAAAGCGGTTTAGGCCTGATCAAGGAATCGAAGCCAAGACCCCGTGCTCACTGCGGGTTGTTCGTAAGAGATACCGCGGCCCTGGCACACAGGGACCTCCAGAAGGAACATAGTGGGTTTTAGTCAGTAAGAGTCTGACACTCCCTCCAGCTGCACCCTCAGCGGGAGGGGTCATTTGATGATTTCCCACGAAAAAAAAAGACCCCGTGCTCAGCAGTCGTGGCATGCGACGGTTAGGTAGTTTAAAATAACTATTAAGAGTATTAACGCACAGTTACGCAGTTTCCAAGAACTAACCGTTGTACTGACTGCAATACAAGCCTTTAGCTAACAATAAAGATGCAGTTACTGAAATTAGTTCACTCAAAAAACTGTCAAATTTTACTCGTTCAGCGTCAATTGGTCACGGTTATACATAGCAAGTTTTTACTTGAACACACTCTTACAATACCAGTTGTTGACGAATTGTTACCTCACCATGTTGTGGAGACAGATTGCCTAGAAACTGAAGTATATCTTTTGAAATCTTTTGGTAACGTGTCTCAGACGGTCAGCTGATATTTCTTAAAGAATCTTGAAACAAAAAACAACACACTAGTTTAACAAGTAACATTTCAAGTGAATTGAATCTCGTTTTTTTATCAGATGCAAACAATTAAGTAATTCACTTAATGACGCAAAATGGGCTATAAAATTCAATCGTAGCAAAGGATCTTTTAGATGTCACAAACATAAATAAAAAATAATGTTAGTGCTCTTTTGAAGATTGCATATTTTTGTATAGACAAGCTGACATTTATTGTTATTAAATTATGGCTCTAAGCTTGAGATTTTCAAAATCACCAGGTTTGGGTCTAAATGCTTAAAACCATAGACGTTGATAACAAATTGATCGCCTACAAAACAGTATCAGTAAAATTAACCAGCTTTAATTACACAGAAAGCCAGTCACATGCAAGCATCCATCTCATTACCATCGCATCTAAAAACACCAGCCGAGCCCACATTCCGGGGGGCTTGCAAAACAAACAAGTTGCATTTATGTACCTTAAATGGTGTTAGCACATGTCCTATCGTCCGGAGTAGCGGGGCTTGCAGAACTGCTCGATTTAGTTCAACTATTTTGGATATTGTCGCTTGATTATTACTGATTATCAGTCTGAGGGATGTTTGTTTATTGGTATACGTTGCACCTGTGCAAGTGTCTTCAGAATTGCATTGACTCCTAAATCTCTTTTCGATGAAGTAAATTTAATATTGTAACTTACCTTATTTATATTTATCTATTCTGCTAAGATTTCACTTCAAAATTAATCTGTACTTGAAACACGAACTTTAAGTAAGATTTCTTCCTTTCACAACCTTCAATGTCTTCATCTTAAAAGTTGTTTACAAAATGTAGCGAATCTGTAGTCGCCATAAGACACATGCCTGTCGAAAGTAGAGCCTCGACAGATGGCCGGTGGTTTAACAAGCCAGTGAGATTGTAAAACTGTAACTTTATGCGAACTAGCCAAGCGTGGAGGAATGAGGAAAGATTGTGACTCTTTAGTATTAGATTTCCTTTGTGATAGTTGCTTGTTTACTTCCAGGGAGGGATTCCCGAATAATAACAAATGAAGTGTGTCGACATTAAGCATATGCAAAGGCATGTGTATAAGACACTACCAGAGTTTTCCGAGCGAAATAATTTCTGAACGCAACGCATGAACATGTGTGAACAGAAGCAGAGAACAAATCGAAGATCGCGGAAATGTATTTAATTTTATGAGTTAGACAGACCACTAAGAACGTGCTTCAACCACCACATAGGGAAACTTCAAACAATAGGAATATTGTAATGATATTTCCTATGCAATCATTTCAAATTTCTAAGAAATCGATTTTAAAATTCTCAAATTTGCATGTATTCTGCTAAAGCATTTCTCGTTCCAGTCTAGAAACTGAGAATGATTGAACGGAAGAAATTACACGATTCGTCTCAGTAATGAAACTAACGGACGTAAAAGTCAAAGTTTGCAGACTTAACAAAGAAATTTGTAATTATTATGAAAGCATTACAAGCAGACAAGACTTCAAAGAACAGATCGCTGTATTAAAAACTAATATAGAAACAATCAGAGAGATAGCAATCGAAACAAATTCAAATAAGCTGAGCCGTTTGCTACAGACATCACAAACTAACATTTAGAAGTACAAACGAAAAAACTTTTGCAAAAACGATCATAACACACGGCCTGGACGACCTTTGAAATTCCATTAAAAGGATCGACCCAAACGAAAATAAACTTTAAGGTGATGAGGTTGAAGTTGATATTTCAATGGGAGATGATTTGTTTTATGATGTTTTGGTTTAGTAGGGAAGAAAGGTAATACAAAAAGAGGAAGAGAATTGTGAAGCGGTACCTAAACGACCTTGGATTACTGTAGGCCGCATATCGGCTGTTGCTCCGCCGGGTTCGGAGCCGGTTGCGTTTTTGTAGAACCACTTTTGGGTCGAGTTTGATCGATGGGTTTTTGGGGTACTCGGTTTGAAGTGGTATTCAGTTTGTGTTAGGGATATGGGCTTGTTGTTAGCGAATGTTGTGTTTCTTTTGCATTTTTTATCAAATTTCATATTATTTTACTACCTTTATCTACTGCACTTTTTACCATTTTGATTTTACCCGTGGATCGTTTCTCCTGTAACCACCTCCTTAATTTAAAAATCCATATGGAATGATGCTATTAATTTTAAACAAAAATCCAAAGAACTGTACTTTAATGAATGGCTTAAATAATTGTAAAACCATATTCATATTGCTTCGAAGCTCGATTTAACTTACGGTTATATTCAAACCGTTGTACAATTTACGTTAGTATTACTCATGGTGGTACCGTTTCGAGGTCTACTTACCCCCTTACAGATGAAGCATTAAGCTACATTTCATTCAAATTATGTCTTTAGACCCTGAAGAGTCAGCTGCTTAAACATTGATTTCTTTAACATAAGCTGTCTGGATTATTAGTCTGGATTATTTTTGACATTAAGTGATAGTTCAGTAGCCCTCTCAACATAATGTACAGACACCAGCACATCAAGCTACTACAATGTGTCAAATTTCTTTCGTAGATATTCAACTTTCGGGTAGCTTGATATGCTAGCGTCTGTACATGAAAACATGATTACCTTTAATTCATTATGAAGTGCTTGGAGAAGCAAAGCAAGGGTGCTTTGTGTTTTAACTACCAGCTCTGTTATAACCTCTTAGTGAAAATTTGTTGCTTCAACAGTCGTGACGTTACCGAATAAATTAACTAGATTATAAATTTTTAGACAAAACTTTCATTTTCCACCAGTATCGGAGTCGGCACACTTATTTCACCGCCCTGTACCTTGCCTGTCCAGTTCGGCGCATCTATGCAATTATTCACTTTTACTTTCTTTCGTGATTTTTTCTTTAGGTTTCGATGCAAATGCGATTATAGAAAGTTCTGGGAAGGTAGGCGGTGAAATTTGTGGCTGTGACTTTTGATTAGCATCCTATGTTAATAGTTAGTTTTTATGATGTGTTGGTTGTGAACATGGCCCTTTGAATTAATTAAAAGATCGACCTTGAGGTGACACACCTTGTGGTGAAAGACGATTTATGATATCTATAATGTCATCAGAAGATTCAACATCCGCAAGATAAGTTATTTTATTGACTATATTTAGAGCTTAACAAAAGGTAGGAAAAATATATTAAATTTGAGCTGTTAACCTTGATAAAGCAGTTTCAATAAAGGTTACTCTATAAAGTGCATAAATAGATTAACAGATGCATCAATTGCCAGTTCACCACGAATCAGATGCATTGTATACTTTTATATCAATAAGTTGAAGGTTAAGATGCTGTGGTGCTACTTGATGCACATTATGTTCTATGTCTAAGAACAGAATACCTTTTTTTTTCAATTGTTTTTCCAATAGATTTTTTTATTACTATTATACAATAGTATCATCTTTTGTATTATGTAACTTTGTTCAGTCACATATTTCATCATCATCATCAAAAATTTTAAAATTTTAATTTCAACCAGAATGTTATCTATCAAATCATCAGTTCCAGCTTTGCAAATGAGTATTCAGTTTCCAGAATGGTCATAGTCGCTGCCTTCATAGAGGCTAGCTATATCTTGTCAGGTCAGTACCATAGCCATCAGGCGTGAATCACCACGTTCACCAAATTGTATAATTATACAACTAGAGCGTAAACGTTACCGGTGTATGCATGTAACTTAATTATAATTTTGATAATCATTACCTTTGAAGAAGGAAAATTTATTACAGCTACGTATGATAAGCTATTCGAGGTCAGTGACTCCGATGTGCATATTATAAGCGTTAGTTTTATAATCTCTTGTACTGAAATGGATTCAAATTTGCTGTGTAGATCAATGGTCCCTCAGTTGTATTATCATCGACATCTTAACCTATGCTATAATATAAAGTAGCTAGTAAAATAGCTACTTTATATTATACTCGAAATATTAAAATTGTTGAAGGTATAAACTTGTTTTGGAATTTCTACTATACTGCGAACATTCAACACGGAATGAAGTAGGTCCTAGTGATAAAGATATTACAAGTGTTCCCATGTGTTTATTCTACGTCCACTTGATATTTTTCTGACGAACCAAGTAGAGATTATTTCAAATTCTCTAGTCTAGTCACCAATAATTTAGAAGTTCTATTAGAATTTACGAACTTAAAAAAATTACTCTTCACAATTAACATTATTAGAGTAAAAATTATAATTGAATAAATTTCCTTGCCTACAAGTATTAACACAATAGAAACAAACAAACCAGTTACCAAACAAAAGGCTTAACAAGCGCTAAAGTTGTCAATCTCACTCCGAATCAGAAAGTCAATCCCAACTGGAAACAACTAGCACCTGATAGTTGCCCTTTTGAAATATTAATAGAAACCCAAGAAACCTACGCGATACAGCACACAATCATTTTTACTGCAAACGCAGAAACGATAGCCATGATAAGAAAGACCTTTAACACTATCGATTTACACAAAAGAGGAATATTCAGAAGTCTTACAGATGACAAATATGATAGAAAACTAAATTATCCAACTAGATAAAGATTTTAAAATAAGCAAATCAAGAAATGACGTAACACTTAATCACATAAATGAAAACAATGATAATGTCTATAAAATTAAAATTTACACTGAGCGTAATAACATTGTTGAGAAATAGTCGATCGTCAATGATACTGGATTTTCTGATATTCAATCCTCCGTGGCCGAGGTCCCAATTTAGCCTCAGCTGGTGGCAATATCTCACACAATAAAGGCAGTAAATACCAATAAACAATGCACTTTAATGAAGTGAAATGTCTTAAACATGCCACATTAGCTGTATTGATGCTTTGAGCGAAACCTTATGGTTCCTATAAATCGTTTAAGAAAGCGGTCCAGCCTCAAATCGTTGTTGAAGGTACGATAAAGATTTACCCGGCGGTAGTTCATGATTATTTCTTTTTAGGAAAACAATGAGATCAAATAATTAATTATATTAAAATTTATCTTCAAATCAACGGTTCACGAATTTTCGAAACGAAGTTATTGGTCACAGAAACCCACAACACACATACATGACACTAATTTGAAAAATCAAATTCCTTAATAATGATTGGCCGTGGGTGCCAATTAATAACACCAAAACCATTTAAAGCACGATAAACCATTATGCAAATTAAATCAAAGCAGGAAATTGAAAGCGATGCGCACCAAAATAGCATTCAACATTCCTTTAAAACGAATAACAACAAATATACTGCTATTGTAAATATCACTGATGATAAAATGTAACTAAAAGGTCTCGTTGCTGTAACAGATAGAGATTTAATCTGCTCTCAAATCGGAAACGTAAAACAACAACACATAAAACATAGACGCAGGGAAACCAAAGATTGCAAAACCACAAAGACGATAACATGCCAGGTTATCGCTGACAGACATCTGAATAATCCAATTCCTTCAATTCAGAAACATGCACAGAATGCCAAGTAATTGACTGCAGTTGACACACAAACTCTTCAAAAGCATGTCTCGTTACAATTTAAATAGACAAAACATGACCATTTCGAAAAAATCTAGTTTCTATTTCATGACTTAGATAAAATCTTTGTACAAAGGGTTCAAAACAATTTTGTAAGTGCTTGTCCCCTGGTATCTCGTGTTGCGTCAGTTGATACACAAACGTAGCCTGAATACTAAGTGAAGCCTCCGCTATTGTTGAATATTTCATACAGAGCTTTTGTAAGTGATGCGAGGTTTATGCAACAACTGAGATAATACGAGCCAAAATAATTGGTACGCAATATTATATCGATATAATTGCAACTACAGGTAATTATTATAATACAGTCAAGTTTAATTCTAGTGGCAATTAAATTACATTCGTAAAAACAAATATTGCTTCAAGCTGTGCTAATACACCAATCAAAAATAATTGAATAATTACCGATCCTATATAATTGAAACCGTGATAACCATGAGGTTATCGGAGCAATAAAATACAAATTAGGTGTATCGGTCAGCGTATGAAATTGGTGTTTTTTTTATCATCAGTCTACTGACACAATTTTATAAAGACAACATCCCAAGACGGCGTAAAAATAATATTTCAAATCAGATCCGCGTCCAACACTAATAAACGCAATTGTAGAAAGAGAATCACAAAAGATTGCAATAGTTAATTAACTATGAAATAACAAATTTGAAATAACAGATGAAGGCTGGACAGCGAAAGGGAAAAATCAGCGATGGTGTGAAATGACCATACCGTCGACCCGCACAGCAACCGGCTCAATTCTACCATTACGGTAGCATTTTGTAACGGTCCGCCAGTTTTTTGTCAGATTAGAATTGTACGTACAATGCATCGTGATTATGGCGTGTCAGCCACTAAATTATACTAGATACCAAGAACTGGTTCCACGAAATACAACTTAATGTTGCACAGAAGCTGATGAAAAGTTACTACCATTATAATTCATTTGTATCAAATGTTATAATGTATTAGAATGCAACTGGCTTACGTAAACGCAATCGATGGACAATACATCAAATTGAATTAATTCAATGGAGCAGAATATTTGACAATACGAATCTATCAGTGATGGCGGCAGACAAATGAACGTGGCTTCGCATAGAACCGTAGCAGAGATAAAGAACATAATTGGCGATCTCTGACTCAATGATATTCAAACAATCGCAGCTTCAAAGTTCAAAAGTAAATTTCGATAAAGCATCAAAGAAAACTTTAGGTAATTTGAAACTCATATTGGATCTACGCTAATGACGTTAAAATAACTATAGTGAATGTTAATTTTCGCCGTGTACGGCTATCCGAGTTCGTTGCCCTTCGTCCGCCATATTTGACCATAGACTACGGAGTAGTGTTGTCTGTTAACAGAGCATGACCATAAATTACAAAAGCCTCCTATTTGCCTGTTAGTCAGTTTTGTGACGCATCACCGAGTTTTATTTTGCATTCAGTGATTTTGTTTTTGGTACTGGAAATTGGTCGGACAAGTCATTGTAATTTTCATACTTGCCATGTGTCTATGTAAAGAGTAAAACATTATGGACGAGATGTTGTATGGTAGATATTAGTAGTCTTAAAAAAACGTTAGCAGATTTGACAAAGTACAACTAAATATAGAGACAGTAGGACAAGGCTAACAATAATAATATCGTTCTCACAATTTTGAGGTCTGCAAAAGATTGAAGATATAGTCGTAATCGTTATGATGAAATATATATTTGTAAGTAAAGCAACAAATTAGAGGAGGTTTTTTACATTATTTGCAAGAACCACGTAAGAAATAACACGTTTTGAAATAAGATCGTATCGGGAGCTGTAATCACTTCGATCTGATTGATCGACAACTCGATACAGTAAAATCAATATTAGGATTAAGAAATATTGGGCCCAAGAGAATTGTGAACCAGATATACAAAATTATATCGAGGTGTTAAAACCTAATCAACTTAATCTCTCGGCCAATAAACACACTGATGAAATAGAACAATTATGTTGATTTTATCTCTCTCTATATTTAAAACGATGTTTTTGATTTAAATTTAATTTCCTGTTCGTACGAGCATTTATCTAACAATTTATGAAAGTAATATTTATTAACAGCGTAGTTTGTAAAATTAAATTTGACCGATCAAGGTGATTTTGGACTAGAATTTCTGACATTTGACCTCTAGATAACCTGGGTCGATAATGTCAAAGCAATTTCTCTGGAATTGTAACTGTAGCGTGTGATAAGAACCGGTCGTAAGATGTAATCGTAGAGAGTGCTTGAGGCGGTTATTATCATACCAATTTTGATAGAGCCTTGTAAAATAGATACTGATTTGAACAATAGAATATAGACCTTTTTTTTGTTTTTGGAAAATGCAAATTTTGTACAATTTAGTTATCAAGTGCAGCAATTTAACCAACTCATGTTCAAAAAGATAACAAATAAGAAGGATTATTCAAAAGAAGCATTTCTAGAATTTTCGATAATGATGAATTAACAAAAGGAATTGAAATGCATTTCACACCTGGCGATATCAATAACATCTGACAATGATTAAATATTTTCAATAGGAACAATGAGAACAATCAGACCTCGATAAAGAACTGATAATATTAGAAAAGTTAATGGACCTATTCAGCAAACGGTGGCTTATAATTATATTTTAGCTTTTTATTCTAGTACTCTTTCCTGTATCCTTCTAGAAGCTGATACCTCTTTTATCAGTAGTGCAATATAATCATCCAAGAGCAATGGCAGGAAATGCTATGGAATAAGTTTTTAAAAAGTGATCAGTTTCATTAATATCTTCTTCACCTGCAACATGTTGATATTTATTGAAATTGTCACCAGTGAATGCGGATTTCTCGTGTTAATCTTCTAAGATCAACGTGTTTTCATCTGAATCTCGTTCGTTGTCCTTTCCGACGCGAGATGCTGTGCCAAAAATAATTGCGTAACATGACCGCACGCTATATTTAGCATCGATTAAGAACACGATCACGAGATTAGGCACACTAACCAAACAGTTAAAAGATTCTGAAGACGAGATATTTTCAGTCTATTTCTAATTCTAAAATCAACCTACATATGATCCTAACCACATTTCTTTTAAGGGGTTGAATTCTGATGATATTACTCATTCTTGCTTTATTGCGTATAAATGCGATCTTGTTAAACTTATAGATCAAGATAATCGAGCGTACAGGGTTTGGCCTATTTGCTAGTTCCATAATAACAGCTTCATTTACCTCTCTAAGTTATATGGAATTAGAGGCATTACCAATTACCATATCAAATGATTTTACTAGGTCACCGTCGGTACTGGCAGTTATAAATCAAATTTAAGACGTCATTGCGCTACGGTCCACATCTCTTTCATAGCATTACTATGTTATTTCCATGAATATTAATTTGAGCTTACCAATAGAGATGTGAAGTAGAAAATGCTTTATCGGTTCTTTTGTCCGTATATCAGCATTAATAGAAATGTTCATGCCACGGTCAGAACGTTCCATGACCAAGCTTTTAATCTTGACTTCCATTGCGTCCAGTATCTTTTGTGTTTTAAGAAACTTATTGAATTCTATTTCATGCCTCCAAGGAACTTTAATGATAGTTTTTGTTATTGAGCTATCGGAATCGTCGGTTATAGTAACGTCTCTAATTAGCATATATTTAGTAAGCATACTGCAAGAACTTGCTTCCATGGTATTTTTTGTTCGCAGTCACGCAACATATGCTTGTGCATATCCTTTATAGTCCTCAATTTGCATACTATCTGGTAGAGCTCTAAGATACTGTAATTATGTAGAAATGCAAACCATATTCGTAATAGATTGAAGATCGCTACACATCTTCCAATCTAGCAAGCAACATTGTGAGATGCGCATGGAATTCCATTAAAATAGCCTGAAATATTATTACGCAAATAAATTTCAAGAATTTATTGCACATAATGAAGTAAGTTAAGAAAATCAATTCCAAAATCATTGATTTACGCTTTAAAATGTAAATGTACAAATAGATTTCCACTTAATATGTTATGTATTTATTTGGAAATGCTAAGCAGACATATCATTTACATGCAGAGACTACAATATTTAAAGGTCGTTCGTACAACAGTCGTGTAATGGCTTCATATATTATAATCCTGCATATATGATGAAGTAAAGACTATATGACATATGTTAAAGGAAGCGTACTGTGGTTCCCAACTTGCAATGCACTATTAACGAATATTTGAAACTGTAGCAGAGTAAAATTTTTGAGCATCATAAAATCACAAGTTTTAAAAACATAATAATGACTGGCAATTGGTAGGCTAGATAAGTTTAGGAAGCTAAAAGAGTCAAGTGTTTTTAGAAGACTAATCCAGGAATATCCCTTAAAGGAGACATATAATCCTGTAGCAATACTTATTGAAGGGTTGGCGTTTTGGGGGCTGTCTTTTGTAATTTTGTAATAATAAAATGCCAAGTTTGAATAAATGATTTTGAGTTTTCAATCTTAATGTAGTTGAAAAGATAGCCTTAAACATCGCGACACTGAAACCCTGTTACCAACAACAATCGAGTTTCGCAACAACAATTAAAATGTTCAAACCCATAATCTTCCTCATGGCGCAAATAGATACGAATCAAAACCAACAACTTGAGGCCACAAAGATATAATCTGGAAAACACATTGAGAACCACTCGCGTCATAATTAATCGGCAACAAAATCATAAGTGCGTTCCATTACTCGCCATGCACTAAGGCTTATTACTGAGGATGGATTATGAAAGGCAGTGGGCGGTGCATTTGCTTATCTGCACGAACACCAAGCTAATACAAACACCCACGTGTACGTTTGAAATATTAGTAGAGGTGTTCCATAGGTCAATGCAACTAAGTGTTTTGTTCGGCTCGTATTGATGTTTGAGTAATTAGGGGATTTTAATTGTTAGGACTATTTTCATTAAGCTATATCGTATAATTTCGTATTAATCATGAAATTAATAATGGCGTTCAAATCTACTACCGGTCACCGCGACTGTTTTCTCTAAGCCAGTTGCACGGACATATTATAGCGCACTAGTATTCGATCCATAGTCCGATAGGAAATGCAGACCGAAACAAAGGTAGAAAGATTGGGTGCAGGATCGATATTACGTGCTCTCCGATGCAGTGGTGTATCACCAAAAACTTCCAAACTCCGGGCTGCTTTATAAAAGTTACTTAAAACTCAAAAAGCTTGTCTGAACCCGAGACCACAAGCCACATGAAGCAGTTATCATCAAAATTATTGCCAGTATTAAAGGGATGAATGAAACGCAATGGCACGCAGCTAAAATGAGAATGTTAAGAGGGATCTGCGGTGTTACGCGAATGGATAAAATTAGAAATGAGTATGTAAGAGGAAGTCTGAAAGTGGCGCCAGTGACCGAGATGTAGTATGGAAATCATTTGATATGGTATAGAGATATAATGCGGTCGAGTGAAGAACAAATTATACAATACGATATTTCTGAGAGGAACCGAAGGCAAATATTGATGAAGGGCAAAGATCAAGTATCAGTTAGTTAACAATATTTCATATCTTACTGCTGACGAAAATATAACTCATCATAGCCTTTTTATTGTCCCATTGCTGGGCACAGGCCTCTTCTCGCACGGAGAAGGATTGAGCGTTAATCACCACGCTTGCTCAATGCGGGTTGGTGATTTCAGACTTTATAGTCCAGGTTTCCTCGAGATGTTTTCCTTCACCTTTAATCAGTCATTGGTGTCCAAGATAAACTCAGAAAGTACGTATAACTTAGAAAAGTTATATTGGTACTTGCCTGATGAATCGAACCCGCACCTTCATACTCGAAAGGCTGGTGCTTTAACCACTAGGCCACTGCAACTTTATCCACCAATATCAATATTGGAAATCAACTTCCAACCAATGCTTCTGGAAATCGGACTCGGAATCTAAGTAGCTTTCCTAAAGTATACTGTAAGAAACCTATAAAATACCATATTTATATCACTGAGTCACATCGTCTCCAAACTGTGGGACAGTTACCTCGATACAAAAACAAAGATAAAGCGATGGCGTAGGAAGATAAACTTGTCTAATATGAAGATAAGTGTGACATTAATAAATGTAAAATCCTTTATGTTTGCTAAAAGCATACGGAAATTTCTTATGTGTGTTCTTGGATTATGTTTCTCTGGGTAGAAGATAACTTAGGAATATAAGCATAGGGGAAGGTATTCATTTCCATTCGGCTGCTGAGGGGAGGCAAAAGGCGCCCCACAAATATCAAACAGAGGATTGACCAGACAATAATTTATAACTGCAAACTCCTTAAAGCACCAGCCTTTCGAGTATGAGGGTGCGGGTTCGATTCCAGGTCAGGCAAGTACCAATGTAACTTTTCTAAGTTATACGTACTTTTTAAGTTTAACTTGGACACCAATGACTGATTAAAGGTGATGGAAAACATCTTGAGGAAACCTGGAGTGTAAAGTCTGAAATCACCAACCCACATTGAGCAAGCGTGGTGATTAATGCTAAATCCTACTCCGTGGGAGAGGAGGCCTGTGCCCAGCAGTGGGACAATAAAAAGGCTGCGATGATGATGATGAAGATACATAGTAAACTACGTTTTAAGTGTATTAGTTGAAATCTTTCCTGCTAACCCAAATTTAACAGCACAATTACCACAAGTCCTAAAATAAACGTAACATTTAAAGAGAATTCAATAAACGCATTTATATAAGCATTGAGTATTAATGCAAAACCGCTATTAAGTAAAACAATAACAGCGCATAATAACGAGGTCAGCAAGTAAACAGGTTCATATGCCTTCACCTCGTAAGAATATAAACATTCTAATAGATTAAATATCGTTATCTTTGTATGACAATGTCAATATTATTGGACAAGATTGCAGTTTCTAAGACATTAATGATGATGAAGATTGTTTTCATGACTTTGAACATAAATTAGGATAACGTGACACATGAGATGAAGACTATAAACTGTTAGGGTAAAAATAGTAAGAAAACTTGGGTATCCATGTAGATGTTGAGATTTAGGGGAATAGTCATTTGATACAAATAGCAATTGATCAAGTATTTAAGGATGCTTGCAACCTCATAACCTTTCTTAATTGTCTTTATAAGACTGGTGTTCAACTCATTGTTCAAAATGTGGATCGAGTATAGCTACGTTTCGGCCGAATTACACCCGTGTCCACGGTCGGTGCGATTCGGCCGAAACGTCGGGAGAAATAGAGTAACTAGCGTACATGCCTTTATATTTTATAATATGTATACAAGTTGAGAAGGTCTAAAGACAAGTATAGCTAGTCTGAAATGCACAAAAATCTAAGACCTTAATATGTATTTGGATTGATTTGTGTTTCTAGATCAATCGGAACAACATTTTATCATAACCGATACGCCAGATTTGTAACAATCAAGATTAGGCCAGCAATAATTGTGTTTATTACAAAACAGATACCGACGTACAATAAATCTGAAATTGACCTTATAATAAATAACAAGACAATATCTTTGTTGTAAGAATGTGGCGTAGTTCCCGGTGATTCATTAATTAAAGTTAATTTACAATGTATGGTATTTAAAAATTGTTAGGAAGTATGGAATGAAGATGGAAATGTCATGGGAAAAAATCGCGATGGTTTTTTAATGTCTGATAGCCAAGAACCAGCCAAGCGAATGAGACTAGGGCATTGGTAGATTGCAAGTTATTAGGAGCTCAAAGAAAAAAAAACTGATATAGAGAATGAATGAATATAGACAGAAGACAGCAATGGACGCAAGCAATACAATCTGTCAAATTTCCTTAATAGATTTTCAACTTTATCGCTTTAAGCATAAGGTTTAAAATTGATTGGGCAAATTCGACGGTTACGGGAAACTTGCTGAGCTGACTACTGCACATTTTTGATAAGTTTACTAGAACCGAAAACTTATCGATATTCTTATGATGGCGACAAAGGTAAGAATAAAAAAGTGTAGTATCCGAATATCTCAAGAATGTTGTCTAATTAAAATTACATCAGGGTCAACCCTCACTATATTTCTAATGTGTCAACACGTAAATCAGATCTCGCCTATAACTAGATGTTGCACGTATTACGACACACAAGTTCCTGCATACATTATGCGATTGACTAACCTATACACATTTATGACATTATCAAAGTTTGCTCAGGATTAAAGGTTGAATACATTTGCTTAAATTAAATGATTTTTCTAGGCGCTCGTGCCTCGTTTTTGAGGCATTTCTTATTATAATTATGGTCATTAACAGGAATCTGAACAGTATAAACAGAATCAGAATCTTTCTTAGAAATCAACAGAATATTTTATTCGGAATTCGTTTTAAGAACATCTTATTCCTAATGAACGATTTTATTTAATTCTAATAAATAAGGGGGTTTTTCCTTTAAGGAATTTAGGGTTATGTTATACCACTTTTTAAGAAGTTTTACTTAGCAAAAATATTAATGTAGATACTGAGATTTGTGATGCTTGTAATTTGCGAATTTAAGTAAGTATGTAATGGCTTAGCTGCTGGCTGACAGTCATTTACGTAATCAATCGGTAAAATGACAACAATATTTTTTTTATAATAATTAATTTGATAGTAATGAAGCTGGACTTTACATGAAACCAAAATTCCTGTCCAACCTAGCTTTGGGAATCAGTTGTTTCAGGGTCAAAAGTCCTAAATTCAATGTATATCTTTGCCTATTGGACCTTTATCTTATTGGTCAAAATGGGCCCTAATAACAGATGTTTAATATTATAATCCTTACACAATCAATTTCACAAATATTCTTCTTTGGATTTCGTATTGCGTAAATGTCGTCAAAAAATTGCAACATAACCGCGCGATTAATAATCTTTATTCATACTTTTTACACGCAATATCCTTTGTTTGGTGGAACGCCAGCTAATGAGATAGTTATGATTGCCTTAGGCTTTTGTAATTGATTGAAGATGGGGAAAGATATATTGCCTTGTTGGACTAGATACATGAAATTTCTTTATAAGCCCTATGAATTGCTAAAACGATCCTGATTAGACTGTTTCCCAAAAAAACATTATATAAACAATCACCAACCGATGTTATGATGATCGATTTTGTCAAGCTCAAAATTTTGATATGGTGGTAAAACCTATTTTGTCACCTCGATAACCTGCTTCGTGATGATGATGATAGACTAATTTATGATAATAATGAAGATCTAGTTCATGATGGCGTCATCAAAGAGGCTTTTGATTAGATATACATTTTTGAATTAGAAGATTATACGAATCAGGCAATCTTTAATACAATAAGCGTGTCAACGGTCGAAATAAAATATGAACATAATTTATGACAATCAAAAACATTATATCAGAACTAGCTTCCGTAAGCAGTTTCACTTGCGTCCTGTAGGAACTACTCCGCACACGCGGATAAAAAGTAGCTTATGGCTTTCCTCAATAAAAGCTATCTAACACTGAAGGATTTTTTCAAAATCATCTAGTATTATATCTGAAATATGCTCGTTGAAGCAAACAAACTTCAGCTTTATAATATTAGTACAGATATCAATGTTATTTTTAAGCGTTCTAATCGCTTTCTTTAATAAATTAAAACATTTTGTCTTTCCGACAGTTACATGGAAATGCGTCCAAGTTGTCATGTAAAATATGTTTAAAATGAATGCCTTGCAATTTACTTTTTCCGAGTCCTTATTTACGCAAGAGGTCATCGACCTCTGGAATGGGTATTTTTACATTTATCTCTTTTCCTCCTTAGAGATCGGAGTACAGATATTAAGTAAGACTGGGTTTCGAAATGGCATGCCTTGAGATAAGATTTGAAGTGAAGTGGTTCTAGATTTTTCGGATTGTTGCACAAAAATATGAAGCGGAATTGAATTTTTGTACAGTACGTTGCAGTTCAATCTTTGATGACGATGATGATGATGGCGTCCAGGCCGATTGTCGGCTACGGCGGCCGTTCTCTTTTAAGGAGAACAGCCAACTACGCAGGGCATATTATAGTAGGCATTCACGCAGATGCATGTGCACTCTCTATTCCCTCACTCTAATAGCCCAATGGGACGGCAATCCGACACGACCGGAGAAAGATCAGGCGCAGGACCGATATATGCATATAAGGGTTATTTAGTCACACGGATTTTTTTTATGTCAACTTACAAGAGACTCATGTGATGTGGTCGCAAAGTAACATCGGACCGCAAAATATAGTTAAATATCATAAAATCCTCATCAGGGGACCTCATATGAACATAACCCGTGTATTATCCCCGATTTTTTGTGGTTTTCGAGGTATTTACTTCAATCTGTTGGAGTGTTGGCTGTAGTATTAATTTCTTTGACGATTGTATGGTCAGATTTCGTCGATTTGTTCATCATCATCCGAGCGTTATCCCGGTTGCAACCTTTCGGGCCCGGGGTCCGCATTCCTGCTCCTTCTCCTCCACTTCCTCCATCCTTGTTTGTCAGTCCATTGGCACGCATGTCACCCCTTACAACGTATTTCGTCTATTTGTTGTCCTAGTAGATAATCCTACTGTATCTTCTGCCCTAAGTTTGACGTCATATTTTGGACCACCCTGTATACAATATATGAAATATAGTTTAAGTACTGGATGAAAAGATATGAGGATATATACTGAAGGTCTTTGACTACCTCGTGAAGAACTTCTGAATTAACCAGATATGTATAAACAACCACTGCAATTCTCATCATATAGCTTTACCGCCCTGAAATCGATCATTTGACATAGCGCACATGCGCTGCAGTGTTTTATTACACACTAGCTGTTCCCTACGGTTCCATCGGCGTCTTGAGGAAACTACTTCTCATACCTAGATCAACAGTCATTTCGTTCAGATCAGCTCAGTGATTTTGGCGTGAAAGGGGGATACACAGACTTCGTATTTACAATTTTTAGTAAGGATTTTAACCAGCGTGGCCCCTAACACGTCACAGCAGTCAATTGTTCTCGTTAGTGACTTTCCAAGTCATTTGTCGCGACGCTCATCAAGCATAGTGTCGTAACCTGACATTTTGTAGTATTATTATCAATTTGCAGTATGACAAGTAAATGCACATATAATGGCGACTTCCATAACAAATTTTCAATGTTCAAGTATTCGTATCCGCGTGAATAATTGCAATTTTGTTTGCTTCGGATTGTGTGGTCAGGGCCTATGTTTTGTAACATGTTACAAATTCACTAATGTTTGTAATGTAACGTGTTTCGTGTTTTTGAGTTATGTTTGTTATGATGTGTGAAGATTGGAGTCTGCGAGTATGTTCTTCGCATGGTTGTTATGTAATGTGATTGTGAATGAATGGAATTAATCTTGTATATTGTGATTGAGTTTTTTTTACTAACGATACTTAAGTGATAGAGGTTTCAAGACCACAAGATAAAAGTGCTAGCTAAAAAGTGTAAACGCAAAAATAGCTAAAAGTGCTATCCATTTTGCCAAGCTACTACAATCTGTCAAATTTCTTTAATATGTAGATTTTAAACTTTATTGCTAAAGCATATGGTTCAAAGTAGATTGGGAAAATTTTACAGTTTCGAATAGCTTGATGTGCTCACGTCTGTACACCGGATATTACAACTCGAATGCCTATATATTTATAGTAGTACTTTCCCGAACAACACTTTACCAAGCTTTACTTTTATCAAAAGGGACATTCTATAAATATTCCTTTATCGCCACTATTCGCAGCGCACGAGTATGTACTTTAGATACACATGTTTACAAGTTCATGTAATGTCTGTCTTTTCTTTGTTCATTTGAACGCGCTAATCGATTCTTTCAGTGTTCGATAGCTCGATTATTGAAGAAAACTACAGGCTTATCCGGTGCTTCCCTTGTGTTGATTTGGACAGTATCTACAAACCTTCGGGTATTGATATCTTTGGTAGACAAAGAAGACCATACATAATACCATGTCCAATATTCATAATTTGAACACAAAATCGTCATTGTTTTCTTACTTTCATTTGATTAAATATAATAAAAATTGTGAATGCACCTTATATGCTTGAGAACCCTTCAACTTAAACAATGATAAGAATTATTTAATAACTTGGATCATAGATAGAACACGTTCTAGACATTAAAATATACTCGTATTATACAGAAAGATGGACGCATTTTGAGTCATTCGTTTTTCTATAAGACATGCATTAGATATAGGACCCATCTTAGTTTTTAAGCATATACGAGAAGAGAAGGTAGTTGCTTCAACTGGTCTAGGCTGGAAAGACATCGAACTTGCTGCTCAAGATCCAAAAGAGTGCAAAAATCTTCAGCGAGCCCTATGTCTCTGATGAAATCCCTCATCAACATCATCATCATCGTCATCATCACCACGTATAGCATAATCAATGACATATATAATATAGCCAACAATGAAAACGACCATAATCTCTAAACCACTATTAAAAATGACAAAACTAATAGACCCGACACATTCGCACTCACTCACAGTAATCATTCGTTCATTTAGTTCAATACAACAGAGTTTCGACATTGTGACGTAAGGATCGTGTGCTATAAGAACTGATTGCGAGTGACATAATGCGGGTTCGGTGCTCGGTTTGTATTGTAAGTTAGTAGCGGGATGTCACGTAATTGGTATCTCCCTATCAGAAGTCGTAACAGTTGACAACGTTGCACTAATTTTTTCGTCAAAAAATCAAAGCGTGGAAAAATACCTAAAGAATATAATATAATAATAATAATATAGTATAATATTCCTCACACATTCACACAACATCATTTAGTCCCAAACTAAGCAGAGCTTGTACTATGGGTACTAGACAACTGATAAACATACTCATATACTTTTGTTTTGTAAATACATACATATTATACATAGAAACACCCAGACTAAACCAAACACCCATGTTCATGCACACAAATGTTTAACTTATACGGGAATCGAACCCGCGACCTCCAGCGTCGTAGGCAGATTCACTACCCACTACGCCACCTGGTCGTCAATGAATGAATGAGAATGCTTAAGACGTTTAATTCAAACGCTATTAAATAAATCGTATTATAATTAACTACTTCAGTTATCTACTTGACACCGTAATATATGTATCTGTCTTGTTGTCTGTACGTTACATTCAAAACAAACGTGTGAAGTTTAATGAAGGCAATTAATTAGGTAATGTCTAAGGTTTCCGAGAACTTGAAAGAGCGTGTTTTGTTTTTTTTTGAAAAGCGTGGGATTGTTTTCTCTTTATGTACAGACGCCAGCTGCACATCAAGTTACCCGAAACTGACAAATTTTCCGAATCAACTTTGAACCATATGCTTCAGTGATAAAGTTGAAAATCTATTAAGGAAATTTTACAGATTGTAGTAGCTTGATGTGCTGTCGTCTATACTTAATTCTACTGTTTAATTTTTTTGTTTGTTATACAACCATTTTTTGTAGACTTTGTCCTATAATTTTTCGTAAGAATATAATTAAATACAAATTATTTATCGTCATTTCTTTTGACTTGGACCACAAACAGATTGCAATGATAATATAAGAGCGAAACTTGTTAACTTTTGAACACGCCACACATATGTAACAACACAATAATATTGTTGTGTGTACCTGTGTACACATTATATCTATGTGTGAATGTGTCAATACATGGTGAAATGTTATAGAAATAATTGAGATATCGATTTAGAAGATCTGAAAATGTCGATTGTTGTATAATCGACTTTGTAAAGGTTTAATTGTTATATATCAGCAGCAACTTCCTGCAGGCTTAGCATGGCAACCGTAGAAACAAGTTTTGTCTACCGGAGAATGGACATAATGACAGAAAAGTGACATAAGATTTCTTTACACATATTTTTAAGAAATTTTTCTTTTCCTCGATCGACATAAGCCTACAAGTTGACAGGTCGCGCCATGCTCGTGCAGAAGACATGTTGACATTGACAGAAAGAGCTTTGTCTTTTCTTGATAGAATAGATATAGAATCGCCATGCTAAGCCTGCTGTGGTACGAAGGGGGGAGGAGGCAAAGAAATGTAAAGAACCTCAAGCGTTGCAGAGATCTACCTATTGCACTTCGCAATTAGTTTGAAATAGGATTAAATTGTTAACAATGTTGCCTGTTCAGTGTTGGAGAAAGCGTTTACAGACTTTTAAATATTTAGACAAGAAGAGCTGACTAGACACTTGAGCATATCAGATGTGGTACGGGCATCAAATATAATATTAATCCGCCAATATAGTATGTAGTACGGTTACAAACGTAGTGAGTTTTTTTTTGGAACTTGTCTGGAATTCGGAAGTAATGTGAGCCTTATAGTGCTGTAAATACAGATTTATTTAGCTTGTTAAAACATAATGCGTCTGTCTGATACATAATCTGAAAAGCTTTTCTTTTGTTTTTCTTATTTAATGGGTTGAAGCACAAGCCTCTCAAGTAGAGGAGTGCGGGTTTGTACCGTACCTTGTAATGTACCTTTTCTAGGTGTATATTCTTTTAAAGTCTATCTTGGACACCAATGACTGTGTTACTCCTACAATCCCTTCTAGGGCTCCCTATTATTGTATGAATATTTTCGTCAGAAACCAGCAAGTCTGACGCCAGTCTAACCAACGGGGTATTGGGTTGCCCGGGTAACTGGGCTGAGGAGGTCAGATAGGCAGTCGCTCCTTGTAAAGCACTGGTGCTCAGCTGAATTCGATTAGACTGGAAGCCGACCCCAACATAGTTAGGAAAAGGTTCGGGAGAAGACGACATAAATAATTTAGTACAAAAATAAAAAAAAACATTGTGTAATTAGGTAATGCCACTAAAACCTGTTAATTCCCAATTAGTACCGCTGCCAATCGTATCGTTTCTTTAAATTTTATCAGTGATTGCATTTTTGGAATTATTAAAACCGTACTCATATTCGATTACAAAATGTTATCTAGGGCACTTGATATTGTATCGATATTGAAAATATTTCTTACTGTCATACTTTCAATGGTGATATCTTTTTTGATAATCATATCAGTTTCTTGTGACGTCATACATCAACTGTCAAATGACTGTATTTTTTAAATCTATCGGGAATGTTCTAGTTCGATTACAGGACAGACAAGTACTTCCTGAGTACAGACGCCAGCACATCAACCTACCTCAATCTGTCAAATTTCTTTTATAGATTTTCAACCTTATCACTATACCGGAAGGTTAATATTTGACTGATTCGGGTAGGTTAACCTGCGTCTGAACAACAGAACCTTCTAATAAGTATCGGCCAAGGAATGTTTGTGATAAATGATATTTATTTTGCAAATAGGTTGAAACAAGACTTTTACACGATAAAAAACGAGATGAGGTCGACATTTCCTAATTGACTACCTTGAGACGAAACGTCAAACAAACGCAAGGGTCATAGTCTCTTTTAAAGTCCAGACATAAAAAGAAATTACATGCTAAAGTATGGATGAGCAATGTAGGCTTGTGTCTGAATGACCTTTTGAAGAAAGTGTCATACAAGCTTGAATGGACCTGTCCAATCAGCTGATAAGCTTTTGTCGGTCTTCGTTGAACTCAACAGTAACATAGAAGCTCAACAATCCGCAAACATAACAGCAGAAAGGACATTTGGGTAGGCCACTTATAATACTCAATCTGTCAGACCTGTGTATCACAGCTGTTGATTATAACTGACAGACTGTACACTTTACTATTACGAGTAGACATAGTGTTCACAATGCGACCTATTTCTCTCAATTGATCATACCGTAACCTGAATATGTCGCAACAGTGTTGGTATTTTGATTTGGTAACGATGCAAAACTATTTATTACGTATTTGTCACTCAGATTATTTGGCATGTTCACTAGTCAGGGATGAGGTAATTTTCACAGAGTAGACGAAAGGGGCGGATTGATTACGAAAATATTTTTAAAGTGGGCTCAAAACATTCCAAACAGTCTGTAATCTTATACATATAGCTGGAGAGTTTCTTTGTTTGAACGCGCTAATCCCAGAAATACCTGAATTGATTTTAGAAATTATTTCAGTATTAGGTAGCCTTTTTATCGAAAAAGGCAATAGTAGACATTTTATCCAGCGATTTATTTTGGACTACATTTTTTTAGCTAGGAATGAGGTCTTAGGTTTGGTTCTAGGGTAGGTCAGTCTGGTTGTGTTCTTAACGTATTTTTTTCTTAATCTCCGAACTCGGGATATGAGCTAGTTTTGTGGCAATATCCTTTGATGATTCACTACTAAATTATCCTTTAAAAGAAACTAGCCTACTATGTTCTACAAACGAACAACTGTGTTTGTAACATTCTTTAACATTTTGGCCTGCATTGTCATTCAATACCTACGATTTAAAAATTGTTATTAATGACTTTAATATAACATAATATCATGAAGCAATCTTCTCATACGAATTGGCGGCATGACTTTTGTAACTAGAAACGAACGACTGACCTACATAATGACATACGTATATACATATCATATGTATGATATAAATGTGTTGCTATCTTATCTAGAGTGAGACAAAACAAACATAGTCTAATTAAACATAGTTAATCTAGATCTTGAGATGTACCTAATTAGCTTTGCGATAATTTTCCTTCGTATAGTTTCTAGATTCTTAATATAGAAGTCTGCAAAGTCATTTGCTTGTACAGACGCCAGCACATCAAGTTACCTGAAACTGTAAAATCCCCAAATAACTTCACCATATGCTTAAAATATATAGGAAATTTGACAGATTGTAGTAGCTTGATGTGCTGGCTTTTGTTCATAATCCGTAGGTGACTTGTCTAATAGTCAAGTAATAAATATATGGATAGATTCTTTTTTCAGAGTGTACCAGCATCCAATGTGCAGATAAAAATATTAATAAAAATTAAAAACAATGAAATATTCGCATCAAAATTAATTAAGATTTCATTATAAAATTAATTGTAGTACCTACACAGAAATTGAACTCAAAACCTAACCGCGAATATTCTTCCTCAATTCACTTAAAAAATCCAAAAAAACTTATTTAATCCAAACTTAATCGTTGTAAAACAATCACGCTAATTAAATACATGACTAATTAATATGAATGTCATATTTCAGTACTGTTGCACTAAATATCAGTTCACGAACCCACATAATGAATAATGATGCAATTATTCAATGCTGTGTAATTAGCTAAGACATTTGTCTTGTTTCTACGTCTGAACTGGGTTTAGTGTCAAAGTAATGTATTGTAACATAATCCTAGAGATGGCAAGAATTGTTTTGTATATAGTCCTTCGAGTATTGATAAGGACCAATACGTAACGGTCAATTTTTTTTTTATATATTGGGACACCTTATTCACACACGGTCGGTTACCCCCATTGTAAGCTATTGATTAGCTTGTGTTATAGGTGCTAACACAACTGATAAACTACATATATATTTATTTCTTACAGATATATATTTATAAATACATATAACACCCAGAACACAGCCAACAATCATGCTCATCACACAAAAGTCGACCATGCCGGGAATCGAACCCGGGACCCTTAGCTCGGCAGTCCGGCGTGGTAACCATTGCGCCATCGGGGTCTTCATTAGGTACATTCATTAGGTATTTACATCAAGAACTTCAGTAGGTACATCATAAATCATCATCATCAGCTCCCGAGCCTTTTCCCAGCTATGTTGGGGTCGGCTTTCAGTCTAACCGGATTCAACTGAGTACCAGTGTTTTACAAGGAGCGATTGCCTATCTGACCTCCTCAACCCAGTTACCCGGGGAACCCAATACCCCTTGGTTAGACTGGTGTCAGACTTACTGACTACTTGTAACGACTGCCAAGGATGTTCAATGACCAGCTTAAGGCACTAGCCTGCTGTCTGGTATAATGCTGAACTGGACCTATTTTTAACACACATTCTTTAGTGTACTACTTTATTTTTTCCTATATTCTTGTGTTGTGTCAATAAATGTTTTTCTTTCTTTCTTTCTTTTTTACATACCATTGTATTCTACAATTAGACAAAGGCACATAAACAAACAAACCATTCCGCTGAATAAAGATAAAATGTACAAAACCAAATTATTTATAAAAAAAAAATGATGAGCCATTACCTCTTGCGAAACATGGCGGCGCTGACCTACGACATTTCCCGCCAAAATGTTACCGGCTACCGTGGCGTAACTTGACTGATGGCGCCTTTGGTACCCAACACTCATTGTTAGCAACTCCTTTGGTTCAAACCTCATTAGCTAAAAGTCTTTGTTCTTGGGTTATGTCATTAATTTTACGAAATATGGATACTTTACTTTAGTAAACGAAAACGAAACTGACAATTTTTTCCTATCAATTTTGAACCATATGCTTGAGCGATAAAGTTGAAAATTTATTAAGGAAATTTTATAGAATGTAACTTTATGTGCTGGCGTCTGTAGTTAATAAACCATTAGAATACTTATAATCAATGCTAAAATTAGGCCTTTCCCTAGGTGTCCATCTGCTGACAAAATCCCATTGAATCCAGTCAGTTTTATACTGCAAAAGCATGACAAACAGACAGACGGGGTAATATTAACATTTATAATGGTAACACCGATTTAATGATAGCAATGTTTAGCGTTTGTGCAGCTTGGGGCGTTCTGCAGCTGTTATCTACAATTAAGTCGAAAGTAGTTTACATAGGTACCTACTTAGGCAATAAAATTAGCCAATACGGAAGCTTACAGAATGCTGAACCTAAAGATCTATTAGGTGTGTCCTTGTAATCTTTTAGGACATATTGTGGGACCTTCTAGGCTGTAGAAGAAAATACACATAGGGCAGTGGTGAAGGGTGCATGTTTTGGGGACTGTCTTTTGTTTTGACGTTCGAAAAGTGCTGATTTGTCAGCCTAATTTGAATAAATGATTTTGAGTTTTGGCTTCAGTTGACTGATCAGCTGAATATATCATCATTCGATTTTGATATTAGACAATTGATTACCCTTATTATCATTTAAACATTATAGTTCTGACGAGTGTATCAATAGTTCATTGACCTGAAGCTCAGACAAAAGTAGAATAATAAATTATTAAATTTATTCTCCAACTAACATTATGCGGCACGTCATGTCTATTTAGTCCAATGTAATCACTTAGATACTTTATATGTTTAATCGTCAACAGTATACAAATTAGCTATACTTACCGCATTGTTTGAATAAGCTAAGAATTAATAAATGAACATTTCGATTAGAGATAAAAAATCATTTATCTATTCAAAGTAGGCTGAAAATTAGTAGCTTAGCTTTTGAAGGTCAATTCCACAAAAGACAGCCCTAAAAACGCCCGCCCTTCACCACTTCTTATGTGTTACAGCTGGGAAGAAAAAATGGTGGAACAAACTCCCCAGCATTTTTTTCTAGTGCAGGATCTTATCTAGTACTGGTCCTTCGCACCGAACTACATATAATCATATTGTTACTGGTCTTTCGTGGTAACCTTTGGTGGTATATACTTTTCAATCATTAAATGCCCCCTGTGGGTGCAGCTAGAGGGAGTGTCAGACTTTTCCTGACTAAAACCCACTATATTCCTTCCGCAGGTCGTCGTGTGCCAGGGCCGCGGTAACTGTTGCGAACAACTCGCAGCCCTTGCAGATCTTTCGTAACCTTGGATATAATATACAATTCTTGTTGTAAGGAGTAATCTACTTCAGGATTGTATTTCTTTCTCCAATATTTAGATACAAGCTATAGTATCAAAATACAAAATTCCCCACAACATCGATATTAATCTAAACGCTAACAACAACTGGAGGCCGATAACTTCCTTACAACACGTAAAGTACCAAAGGCCACGATTGCTTATGGTAATACAGACAAAACCGAGGGGCGTGGAAATGTCGGCGTTTGCCGTATTACTATTTGTAATACGCTTTAAAAATTATTAATATTTTATACTTATAATGTCTCCATATTTGCAGTGAAATTTTCTAATTTTGCCCCTATTTCTACATATAACGAAAGACTTAAATCATACTCTTAAGGGAATGCTTAGAAAATTGAAAGTTAATGCTATTAATATATTTCAGTTTGACTGTCTCGTTGGTCTAGTAGTCCGGGATCTCGGCGAAACGCTTCGTGGGTTTTAAGAGACTTTCATATAGCAACCCGGAGTCTGGAAGTTGGTGATTGATACACCCGTGTATCTGAGAGCGCGTAATTGTCGTCACTGCGCCTGATCTCTCTCCGGTCGTGTCGGATTGCCGTACCATCGGACTATGAGAATGAAGGAGTAGATTGCACCTATGCCTGCGCAAATGCTTGTATCATATTTTATTTAGGAGAGAACGGCCGCAGTAGCCAACAGTAGGTTTGTACGCCATCATTATATTTTAGTTCAGATGTTAATTAAAATTTACGGTGAGTTGTTGTATCTATAAAGTTCTAGTTTATTAGTAGATATTATTGGTCTTTGTGTCCGCACTTCACTTTCTGATCATAAAATTCCTTTCTTTAAAACTGTTATTGTACCTAATTAAAATAATACACATAATGACTGCATTCTCAATGAGAAATCTTAGTGGCATTTATAGCAATCTAATTAGTGTGATCAGTTTCTGACGTTTAAAATGTCAAAATAACAGGTTTTTGATTGCATATTTTGCATTTTATTGTTAGATCGTAAACGACTGGCTGGATTTTAATGAGATTTTTAGAAAAAAAATAACAATATTATACGTAAGGACAAAAAGATTAAAAACGTGACTTTTAAAAACGATCTAGACTAACATCGCTAAGGGCCAGTTTCACGGGTTGCTGATAAGTTCCAGATAGTTTATCTGGCAGATAATTTCATACAAATTCTGTTCCATTTTTGAATCACTCACACACTAAAACTCCTTACTATTAGTAACTCAATCACTGCGAAAGTAGCTCTGTCTGTCTATCGGCTTTAAGGCCAAAACTACTGAGCCGATTTAAATAAAATTTCGTAGACATGTAGTCTAGAGCCTGTGGCAGGATAAACATAGGCTACTTTTTAGCCGGGAGTAGTCTTCTCGGGCCGCGAGAGGAATCGCGGTGAAAAGCTAGTACAACAATAAAATATACAAAACGGCCAAATCCAGATGAATGTGAGAAATGCCTTGTGAAGTTACTAGTGAACTAGAGAACCTAATAGTCAATTACCATACAACTAACATACCTGAAGTAGTTACAGTTATAATAATTAAGTTAAATTGACTGACTCAAGTACCGTCAGTTATACAGGTTAATTCCTTCACATAAAACTAGATAAATATACAGTGAACAGCGTCATAAACATTTAACTGGATGAATGTCTTCAAACACTATGCAAATCTATACTAAGATTTTAGAGCTGAAGAGTTTGTTTGTTGGAACGCGCTAATCTCAGGAACTACTCGACCGATGGGAAAAAATATTGTGTTAGTGTTAATTAGACCATTCATTGAAGAAGCTTACAGAAGGCTCCATTTATCCAGATGCGACTGGGAAGGATGAAACTGATAGTTCGACTGGGAAGGATGAAACTGTAGGTGGAAGGTAGTATAACACAATATTTGAGCTCAGAAGTAGAAAAGCATACGCTTAGCAAGAAAACCATAGGCTCCATAATAGTGACGCAGCTTTGTGTTACGCAGTCGGATAAAAATAGACAAGTTTAAGCGCAAAAGTTCCAAATATATCAGCAAAAACTTAAAATAACTTTTTTTTTTTGTCAGCAATACGCAAAACGAGACAAAAAAAAACCGTCCTGCACAATCTCTAACAATAGCATAAAATATCAAATTCACGTTACAGTTGCTAGTTAAAGCAGCAACCGTGACGGTTGACAAAGGTTGGGCAGCACTGACCGTTTGTAGTTTCGCTACACCGCCTGCGCTTGAACCAATCAGAGGGCTGCGTGACGTCACACAACCAGGTATCATCAACAGTTTTTTTTTTATTTAAATGAACGTTACATTTAACTTCAATGAATTAACAAATTCAACATTCCGATCAAATATGCAAAACTTTAATCAAATTAGCAGTCTTTTCCCGTATAAATTTCTTCTAATTAATAATCTTTACAGCTTTGTTTTAGTGGTTTCTGTACCAATTTGCATATTTAACGAAGTTTATGTCTACATAATTAAAATGTTAGTAGAAATATTTCGATATTAATATGCGATTCGTAACCAAAAACTATTGGGATCGTGTGACAGATATTATTATATTACCGGAAGCCTCACCAACAATACAGCCTTGGCATATAGGATTAGTGTCGCAAAATGCTAATTTTCTAGCAACATTTCTTAACTGTATATTTTTTATTAGAGGATGTGTAAATTATGAATTGTATTTATAGATTCCTAAGACACGTTTTTATTCATAAAATAAAAAAAATAACTTTTTTTGTTCGTGTGTATTCAGACTGATAAATCAGTAACAAAAAAGACAATTTTCTGTCCAGATATAGCAAAATTGGATGTATAATAAGCCAGCACATCAAGCTACTGCAATCTGTCAATATTCTTCAATAGATTTTCAACTTTATCTCTCAAAAAAATGGTTCAAAGTTGATTGGGAAAATTTGACAGTTTCAGGTAGTTTGATGTGCTGGCGTCTATACCACCTACTATACCTAGTTTTATGTACTACAAGTTAATGATTTTGAATTTGCAAGCAAAAATTTACGATAATCATATACCTCTTGGAGATAAAGTGATGATGAAACGTAACTGGTTTGCCTAACAGATATTAGCTAGAGATAAGGTCCTATTTAATAGCCATTCGGATGTATCTGGGCGACCCAATAAATTGCGCGAATTTCTTGGAATTTTTGATGAGTGAATAAACACAGCCGATGTAATAGGCACGATTTCTATACACGAAGGCCGAAAAAATATATTCCGCGCCGAAACAAAACATTTTTTTTTCTTCTTCGATCACGTAACTATTACCATAAATTCTTAGGATTAACTGCTAATTATCTATAACTGTAGAAGTGAAGGGTTTGCAGTAATTTCCTCAGTAATTATCAGCATAATTAAAATCTAGTTAAATACTGTTCTGTTTGTAGAGAGCACATTAGAATAAATACGAGTAAAATTAATTATGTTAATCGTTGTAATTGGTGTAATCTTCAGTTCAAGATAAACTGCTTTGGATGTTGTATTTATTGCGGAAAATTTTACCGAGCACCGAGAGTTATATTTTAAGTAAACTAGAGAATTTTCCGCGAAGTGAAAATCTCTAGACCTAACTTTCTAGACCGTTCTTAATGCCTCTTAACCTAGGTGATGTCCATTAAACTCTGTTAGCACCAAGCAGTTGTGGTGAACTATGCTTGTTTCAGTTTTTAAGTGTTAGAAGGCTTTTGCTAAATCGTATACTACCTATGTTTAGGCACAATTGATTTATCGGTTGTTCTTAGTTCAATCGTATATCAAGATGATGGCGTTCTTAAGTTGACCTGCCATCCTCATTCGTGTAGATCCATCCAGATCGATTGCCGGCCATGGCGGCTATTCTATCTAAGGAGATCAGCCAGCTGCGCAGGACATATTGTAGTGGACAAGCATTTGCGCAGACACAGGTGCACTCTATATTCACTCACTCTTTTAGTCGACAGGACGGCAATCCGACCGGAGGGATGAGGCACAGGACCGACATTTACCTACGTGCTCTCCGATACACGGCTTATCAATTAAACGAAAGTGTCTTTAAAACCCATAAAGCGATTTTGGCCCGACCCAAGAATCGAACCCGAGACTAGACCAACTTACGAGTTTACGGACAAAAAATAATCCTCCTACAACTAAATTATCTACATACCTACCTCACTCCAATTAATCGAAGCGTGAAGATAAAGCTTAATAACACGTAGCAACGTTTGACATTATCAATGCACATTCCTACAAACGTCCTTGCGAACATTCCAACAGATCTAAGCAGGTATATGGGCGTGTTTATATATAAATTAAGTTTAATTTTATATGACCTAAGAGCATTTAACCAGATGGAGACGCCATTGCCTTGTCTGTCCCTTTGCCAGAGGTCCGAGATAACCGGCATCGTTTATACAGAGTGTAAGGGACAGCCCTCCCCAGACTGACAGGGTGCTTTCAGCTTCTTATTTTGAATCATATTCCACTGGATATCTTCTCAGGATTTTTTATTATATTTGGATTTTTCTTTCTTTCAAAGCAAAATTCCAACATTTTTTGTATACAGCACTTAATTTTTTTAAACAATATAAAGATTATTTGACGCTCAGATGGCGTGGTGGTTAGTGGACCTGCCTGCCACGCTACGCGTCGCGGGTTCGATTTCGCATAAGTCAAACATTTGTGTGCATGAACATGGGTGTTTGGCTTAGTGTAGGTGTTTCTATGTATAATATGTATGTATTTACAAAAAAGAAAAGTATATAAGTACCCATAGTACAAGCTCAGCTTAGTTTGGGACTAGATGACGTTGTGTTAAAGTACGAGGAATATTATTATTGTGCTCATGGCAGATCCTGTTAGTTAAATGCTCTAAGTATGTAACACTTGTCTCGTAATTAAAGAAATCGTGACTTCGAATGTAAGTTTGTAATCTGATAGATATAGTATTGGTATTGTAATTGATTTTATGTTTATTAGAAGTGTTGGGAAACAGGTGGGAGGAATTTCGATAGAGTTAATTTTAATTAATAAGGTGTTGGCGCTATGGTACTGTTATCTTATCGATGTTTATGACTTGGTAGCACCTCTTTAAAATCCCACCACTTCTTATATCAGTTTACTCGTTTTGATGGTTTCTTTCTAGTTTTGGAACAAGTTATCAAATATATACAGATGCCAGCACATCATGCTACCCGAAACTGTCAAATTTTCCCAATCAACTTTGAACCGTATGCTTCAGCGATAACAATGTAGTAGCTTGATGTGCTGGCGTCTGCATAATTCCTCCCGATTTTTCAACTTTATCGCTGAAGCATTATAGTTCAAAGTTGATTGGGAAAAAAATGCAGTTTCGGGTTACTTGATGTGCTGGCGTCTGTCCCTATCTTATCCTTCAATTTAACCTATGATTTTTTTTCAGACACAATTGTCTAAAGAGTTTCTTAAGATAATTTTCTCACCACTCATCAAGGCGGTCTTTCTTTCATAAATAATTATCACGACAGGCTGACTCAAAGTAAACTTAACCGCATGACAAACAGTCTTAGTTAAACTTCGTTATCTTAACCCAATTGCCGGGGTCAACGTACCTGCAACAAAAGGAAAATATACATTTTAGATTATTATGTAAAGTTATTGATTAATTAACGATCATGTAAGAGAAAATAAGTAGTGCTTTTACTTAAAAAATATACTACATAATCTAAAAATAAAAATAAAATAAAATAGGGCAAAATGAAAATAATAAATATTGCGTCATAAAAATAAACTTTGGCAAACATTGAAGGCATTTTTTAAACCGGACCTTTAAAATCAATATAAAATTTTGAAATCGGACCATTACCATATTATAGGTAATTAAATTTCTTTGGTTGTTAGGTTTATAAATTAAAATCATTGTTATTTAAAATGCATGCTGAATTCAGTAGGAGTAATATGAAGAACATGTTAATATTATTGTTAGATCTCTAAAATGTAAAATATCAAATTTCAAGACAATAAATGCATTTATCTATCTACTAAAATGTAACTGAAATAATATAGATTGAACCCTGGGAATAATACTACATACATAATGGCTCAAACTCCTGATATATGTATCTTCTATCAGTACTAACTGACTACTGAGGGTGCGGGTTAGATTTCAGGTCAGGCAAGTACCAATGTCACTTTTCTAAGTTATACGTACTTTCTAAGTTTATCTTGGACACCAATGACTGATTAAAGGTGAAGGAAAACATCTCGAGGAAACCTGGACTATAAAGTCTGAAATCACCAACCCGCATTGAGCAAGCGTGGTGATTGACGCTCAATCCTTCTCCGTGGGAGAGGAGGCCTGTGCTCAGCAGTGGGACGATAAATAAGGCTGTGATGATGATGATGATCAGTACTAAGTTCAGTTCCGTTTCAATGCAAACACAACTTCTAGCTAGGAAAAACAGTGGCGACAAACCGTCAGACAAATACATATATGTATAGTAAACACTTGTGTTTATCAACAATATAATAAGAACAATAGTGCTACCGATGTTTGTTTGTCTATCTGTCAGTAACACAAACGTGGGAATATTAAAACAGGGACACGGAAACTGTGTTGAGTAAATATGTTGATTATAAACACTTTACTAATTAGTAGATAGTGTTTTATTTATGAGGATTAAATTCTAATTTAAAATGTTCTAGGAATGTCTATACTTAGTCTTTGACTTAGTCTGGGTGTTTCTATGTATAATATGTATGTATTTACAAAAGAAAAGTATATAAGTATGTTTATCAGATGTCTAGTACCCATAGTACAAGCTCTGCTTAGTTTGGGACTAGATGACGTTGTGTGAATGTGTGAGGGATATTATTATATTATATATTATTGTACTAATATTATCTCAATCTCAGTGTTTATCACGTTCATGTTACCACCAATGAAGGTTGAGTACATCTGAAGGACCGTCAAATTAGACCAGGTTGACGAGTCCTGGCTTACCTCGATTATTATAGAGCTGAAGTTTCGTTTGTTTGAAAGCGCTAATCTCAGGGACTCTACTGCTCAAATTTGAAAAATTCGTTCATTGTTAGATAGCCCATTTTCCGATGTAGGCTAGATGCTACTTTTTTATCCAGATGCGCGGAGTAGTTCACACTGCACACGGGCGAAACCTCTGGTGGACACTAATTGCTTTATACATACTGGCTTATAGCAATTTTGAACTTGTATTACCGAAGAAATTCTTTCAAATACATACTTGGCATATTTTATCACTAAATTGACACTATACCTATGGCTTAATAAAAAAGATTTTTTTTGGAGTAGATAGTACTGAAAAATTTTGAAGATATTATATCTGAAACTCAAAGGAACCTGAAAATTTTGCAAAATATATTTACGATTTATAAAACTGACACACCGTGTGAACCGTGCTTCGTAATAAATAACATAATTACGACAACTGTACTGTTAACCGACGTTATAAAAGGCAAGTTATGATATTACCACACTTAATCTAACAGTAAGCGTAATGGTTGACTTTTAATGGCTGAACAGTAGTTGGTAACAGTCGTAACGGATTAAAACTTAAAAGGTTATCTACATAACAACGCATTTCCAAGGCACCAGGCAGAAGTCTAAACTTAATTTATGTACGTCTCTCTCTATGGCTTACAATGGCTGGTTTCATACGGGCAATTGTGGATCTTTAATAAATTTTGATGGCATAGAAACTAATACACGACTTTAATCCTATATTTTTTGTTCATTTTACTGATAACTAGAATAATTATAAGACACTGTTCAGTATTTACTTAAATGTTTCTCTGTAGAACACAAGTAAAGAAGGAAGGATTAGAGCTTAGTGTGTATGAAGAAAATGTTGTTCAAAGGTTCCTCAAACCAACAGACAGACATGTGTTGCTGGGGAGTTTGTTGCGCCACTTCATCATCCCAGCAAAAACACAGGAAGTGGTGAAGGGTTGGCGTTTTGGGGGCTGTCTTTTGTAAAATTTGACGTTCAAAAAGTGCTGTTTTACAGCCAAGTTTGAATAAATGATTTAAATTTTTGAGTTTGAGTGAATCGCGCAAGCTAATCACGATAATATGTGAGTGTGTGTATGTTTGTTACTTCTTCACGCGCAAACGGCTAAAAGGATAATATGAAACTTAGTAGTAATACAGCTTGTATATAAAAATATAATATAGGCTACTTTTTATCTTGATGCGGGTAGTAGAAGGGGCGCAACCAAGGGTAGAAGGTAGTATAACATAAACTACATCCTTTTGTAACACTTACATAAGCATTAACCCTTCATAAAAAAGTGAAGAAAAGTAAAATGCGTACAAACATTGTCATATCGCTCGATATAATCGCTAAAGATAACATTCTACGCGTATCTGATATCGTATGTCAACTTTCTATCTAGAACTTTCCATCTGGCGGTAGGGTTGCCCATGAAATTTGACACGGCGAAATTATTTAATTTCACTCGGTATACGTAATGCGTAGACGGATTCGCGGTGAACCGAGGTTAGTATAGTATGGCTTAGGTTAATTATACATATTTATTTATAGGTGACGGGGCCCGCCTGACCATATGGCGGGCCAATACCCGTCGGGGGGAAGCGACGAATACTTCGGCGATACCCGCCCCTCCGACACATGGGTAGATTAGGAACACGGGTTGGTTTTTAGTCAGTAAGAGTCTGACCTTTGCCCTCCCCCCAGGGCTTAGGGTCTCCATGAGGATTTTCCAACCCGATATCAAAAAAAAAAGGAAATTATCCAGCCCTGTATAAGTTACCTAGATTTTTTTTGAAAGAGTTAATAAAAAAATACCTCAAGCAGTAACAATTGTGAATATTTTTACATCCATGATATAGAAAATATCTCAGTAGTAATTTAACTCTGGATTTGTTAACCAATGATAACCAGAGTAGCCCTCAATAGAGGGGGGGGGGGGTGTATAATAACATAGAACTACCTAGCATATTGTAGATACTTCATAGAAATTCTCATGTCGCATATCCATGAATCCGATATCCCTAACTGATAAAGCTCTTTATCATAAAAAATAACTAGCTGATCACCGTGGCTCCACCCAACGCCCGAAGAAACAACTTCCCGCACCCGGATAACATTGTTTCTCTGATTCTAGACTGTGTCTACCAAATGTTATTTAATACATCGGTCCAGCCACTCACGCGTGACGACGTGACCAAGGGAAATAGGGATTGATTTTTATATACATATATATATATATGTATAGTCCTGTAGGCAAGATGTATGTCGCCAAAACAGAGATCAATGTTGACAAAAAGGGCTGGCTTTTATTCTGGCCAACGATTAATTATTGCCATATAACGTGGCAATGCTACCAGCCTTTTGGGTACACTCCCAGCGGCCAGCGATGAGGAGGAATTTTTTGACTCAATATATTAATAGGTTGTTGTTTTTTTCTATTTTACTTGTATAAATTAATTTATATTTTATTTGCAAATACATTGTAAATATTAATGTGAATACATATAGCAACATAAATGACAAAAAACTATTTCAGTTCATTGACCACCCCTGTCTATTCAGACATTCAGGCTGAACCAGACATGCGACAGACAGGGGTTGCACAGATCGATAGCGGTTCTGCCTACCCTCCCTACATTTTTTATTACCACCATGCAGGGTTGCTTTCCCTCTGAAATCTTCCAAATGACAGATAACATCCCCCTTCGGCTGAAGTGTATTGTGGTAGGCTACATTTAATATTCTTGAAGAGTCTGTATTAATGTTCTAGATTTTTACTTAAACCATCTTCTATGATATTAATTACTCTTTTAAAACTGATGTCATTTACCACATTTATTTTGTACAGACGCCAGCACATCAAGCTATCCGAAACTGTCAATTTTTCCCAAACAGCTTTGAAGCATGCTTCAGCAATAAACTTCAAAAGCTATTAAGGAAATTTGACACATTGTAGTAGCTAGATGTGCTTGGCGTCTAATACTGTCATAGCGTAATGTACAATTAAATATCATGGCTACGTCTTCACAAACAATATAAAAAACACATATAAGGTATACCTACCAGCTACTAGTCAGATTCTAATATTTAACAGAACTGAACATGCCTCATAAAGAAGCCTGCGTACCCATAACTATATCCCCTATTCCCACATTATCCAACGACTAACCTGAACCCATCGACAACTTATTCCATAAAATTTTACAAACAATGCACAAAGCACTATAACAGACTGACAGACAATTAAAGATGATTTGACTAAGAATGCACAAACAGCACATCAAGCTACCACGAAAATGCGAAAATTTCGCAATCAACTTTGAACCATATGCTTCAGCGATAAAGTTGAAAATCTATTAAGGAAATTCGACAGATTGTATAAGCTTGTCTGTACACGATGGATGGCCACTTAACATACGCCATTTCCTCTAGCAAATTAGCTACCTGACAAACTCACAAGAATGGAAGTGTCAAACGCATTAAAACAAGTCGGAGAGAACCGTAATGTGTGGGTACTATATTAAAATGAACATGGTATTTCTCTGGAACTGGTATTTGGAGGAGCTCGTCGCTATGTTGACTGTCTCGGTCCATTTTGTCATGATGAGTTTCTCCATGTTTCAGAAGGCATGATAAATTATTGGCTTCCGGCTGACTGTTCAGAAGCCAGATAGTTGGACAACCAGTCTTACCAAGATGTATCGGGTTGCCCAGGTAATTGAGTTGAGGAGGTCATATAGACAGTGGTTCCATATAAAACACTGGAGGTCAATCGCATCTGGTTAGTCTGGAAGCCGAACCTAACATAGTAGAGAAAAAGGCGAGGGAGGTGATGGTATTTTTTTGGAACGTAATTCAACATGCATTTTTTTTTCGTCAGCAGTTTGTCAGTGGTGTTCCGGAGTATGAATATTTGCCTTCTCGATTGTTGGATTGACTCAGGGTAAGGAGACATTAAACTTCCACCCCCTCTTCCTCTGGTTAGACCTGGTTAGACCGAGTTTATTAGGGTATATCAAGATAACTTTTAACTGCTTCTATACAAAATTTCATTTTAATCGGATCATCCGTTCTATTTTGAAGCTTAACAAATAAGTCACTATCATAGTTTTATATCTTGTTTTGACCGTCATTTTCTAGCTGTCAACCCTACGAGCGCGCGGGAAGCCAGAAGCCAGACAAACCAAGGCCGTAATATAATGCTTTTACGTAAAGCAAATCCGCTTAAGTAATACTTATTAACGCTTGTGGAAACTGGGACGAGTTAGTGTGCACTTATATGTAGCAATGGCGGTTAGGACTGTTTGGAAATCGCCATGGATGGAGAGCGGAAAACCACATCATGTGGTCGGGGGATAGGAATGCTTATGGCATTTCCTTATGGGGGTAGTAGTATTGATGCAGACTGCTAGATGTCGAGTCTTTGGTTATGTGAACACAAGGTGTAGAGATCTTCCGATCGTCTCTTCAAGATCTCTGGGACGATAGAATTACGTGTTACGTGCTCGTATTTGTGATGAAATTGGTGGTAGGGCAGACTAAGGCCTGTGTCAGAATCCCTTGGTGATTAAAGACGTTTAAGGAGTGGTCCAGATATAGACCAGTCAAGTCAAATTGCATGGATGATTTAGTTTGATGATTATAACTAGATGACTACGATTTTCATGAACAATTCCATTTCATGAACGCATATTTTTAGATTTCTTGTAGTAAGCATGACAGCCCATGATAATTTTAAAGTCACCCAGATGACTACGAGTAATTTGTTCAGATAAAACTATGGTTTCAGTATACGAGAAGCAATCGATGATATCATTCATATTGTGCACTCGTATTGATGTGGTCAGTTGTTATTTAAATATATTCGTTGTTATTTAATGATTTCGGAAATTACATATTTTGCCATACATGTAACTGTACGACATGTCATACATGCAAGCACGTACAACACATCCTCTCAATAATTACAAAGATGAAATTGATAACACGGTTTCCTTATTAGCGTCATTTAATTTGTGAAAGCTCAATAAACAGTCATTTTATTTCGCGAGAAAGTGATCATAATTGCAATCAGATTTGGTGCACTTCTTGTGATTTTTGTAAAATTTCGATTTTACGCCACATCGTGGTTATTTACAGAATTAATAAGATCGGTTTTAATTTCTACAGTTAAAAGCTTAACGGAATTAGTCTTATAATTGTTATGGTTCAGTAAAGTTCCATCCATTTTTAGTTATTTCGAAGCAGATTTTTTCCTGTTTAAAATTCGATACAGTTACGGGGAAATATAAAAAAATGTAGTCAGAAGCCAGTAAGTCTGACGCCAGTCTAACCAAGGGGTATTGGGTTGCCTGGGTAACTGGGTTGAAGAGGTCAGATAGGCAGTCGCTTCTTGTAAAACACTGGTACTCAGCTAAATCCTGTTAGACTGGAAGCCGACCTCAACATAGTTGGGAAAAGGCTCTGGAGATGATGATGATAAAAAAATCTAGTTCATAATTTTTACTTTTATCATTACAAAGGGAGGTTGTTGTTGAGGTTACATAATTAGTAATGTTGTGACGCCAGCACATCGAGCTACCGAAAACACTCAAATTTGCTAATCAACTTTAATATGCTTCGGCGATAAAGGTGAAAATGTATTTAGAAAGGAAATTTGACAGTAGCTTGATGTGCTGGCGTCAGTGCGATACAAGCACATTTTGTAGCAATGATTATTCATCGTCTTTACTCCATTGATACATACCTTTAAATTATTTTTTAACCTATGAATCTAATGCCCTGTTATTTCTACTGACCTGGTAACAAATTGTTTTCACCTTTTACGTGCCTCTTCAGCATTATGGCCCTTCCATCAAAACCGTTACTCTAATATTAACCTTCGCCACAAATATCTTGACCAAAACAAAGCCGGTAAAATATCAAGTTTATCGTGCACCGAACCGGAGTAAAGATTCCAACACAATCAATCAACTTTGAACCATATGCTTCAGCGATAAAGTTGAAAACCTATTAAGGAAATTCGATAGATTGTAATAGCTTGATGTGCTGGCGTCTGTACCTTACATTTAGCAGACAAAATTACTCAAGGGCAACGCACCGACGCTAAATTTAATTAACAACCGATGGTTGGTGGTTCGTCATAACAGAAGCTGGTCCGATTATAGAAATATGAGAACGGAAATATGTACTGTTATTGGTTACCTGTGTTGTTTGGCGAATTTTCAAAAGTGGTACTTTGTTTAAATATAAATAGTTGTTCGAATGTACGTCAGACAGAAACCTATGGAAGACGATGGGGTAAAGGGAAGGGAGGGGGGGGGAGATGATGACAATAGATGTTTTATGAAGAAGCTTTCAGATTTGATAATTATGATAATGTAATAATGTTAGTAAAGTGGTTAGTTTTTTAAATGTTTTTTTTTATTCGAAGGAAAACCTAGTTATATTAAGTTTTTGTGAGTACCCGTTTATACAAAGTCATTTATTTACCAGAATGAAGGTATAAGGTACAAGATTCTTTTGGAAAATGAGAAGTTTTGGATTCAATTGGCATTCATTTCTAAACAAATACGCTGAGAAAATTCTGAAGGTAATCAAAAACTAATTCACCTTCCGCAAAATACTCTTCAAATAAATCACCAACAGGCAGTAATAGCTGGGTGCATCACTTAATGACAGAGAAACTAAACGCTGCGCGAGCGCATACTAGTAAAATATTGCTATTTATACTTGTGCATCGCGTGTGTTGTACGCGGGTTTTTACCGTTTTCCCATACTCTTACTTTGATTCATGTACTTTGTGGTTTTTCTGTTCACACTTTTTTTTTATCGATTTTATTTTGATCGAGTAGCTGAGCTAGCGATAGGTTAATTTTGTTTGGAGACTAGCTTCCGCCCTCGGTTTCAGCTCTTTCAGTGGGAACTACTCTACGAACCCGGATAAAAAGTAGCTTATAGTCTTCTTCGATAAATTTATGGGCTAGCTGAAACTGAAAAATAAATTACAAATTAGACCAGTAGTTTCTAACACTAGCGTTTTCAATTGCCATTTAAACTTTTGTTGTGAAAAGTTGATTTCGAAAATTTGACAGTTACGGGTAGCTACTACAATCTGTCAAATTACCTTAAAAGATTTTCAACTTTGTTATTTCAAGCATATGGTTCAAAGTTGATTGGGAAAATTTGACAGTTTCGGGTAGCCCGATGTGCTGGCGTCTGTACATCAAGAGTAATATGGATTATATATTTATCCAATCGCGGATGAGACTGCGGGGATGGTAGAACAACAAACTAAAATCAACAATAAATAACCTACACACCTAAACACAGTATCTACGCACTCTCAGTCATTTAAATATCTTAAAGCACCTGTATCAACAAGCCTTCACTGCAGAACTGCTATGAATCACTATCACTCCAATCTCCATTCTACGGAAACATGAACAGGCCAATTCACCTTAATATTACCAAAAAGTGTACCAACAGACTTACAGTTCAATAAACTTTAGCGCTAAACATTAACACCGCCCACTTGCGCTAATTCCAAAACAGAGGTTTCTTGATGCGTTAAATGCTGTTTGTGTAAAATATTACCAATATATATATGTACTTGTTTTTGGCCTAGTATTTAATGGTAACGAACCTTGATTTTAACCTGCTTTTGGTTGCTTTATTACGACAGCATAATTCTATAAATGGTTAGTAGCTCTGAAACTTATGTAACTTCATTTTCAAAAGCATTTTTGACCAGTTAAAAAACCTTTTGGTCATCATCTCCTGAGCCTTTTCCCAACTATGTTGGGGTCGGCTTCCAGTCTAACCGGTTTCGGCTGAGTACCAGTGTTTTACAAGGAGCGACTGCCTATCTGACCTCCTCAACCCAGTTACCTGGGCAACCCAATACCCCTTGATTAGACTGGCGTCAGACTTGCAGGCTTCTGACTACCCTTTATAAAACCTTTTGGTATTTGATAAATATACGTCACTTGAATTGGCAACGAGAAAACCAAAATCATAAATCATTTATTCAAAGTAGGCAATTAAATTACCACTTTTCGAACGACAAAACAAAAGACAGCTCCCAAAACGCGCACCCTACACAACTTCTCATGTGTTTTTGCTGGGAAGAAGAAGTGGCGCAACAAACTCCCAAGCAACATCTACACACAGATTGGAAATAGTAAGTACAAGGGTGCTTTATCACATAAATAAATTACCCTAATTAAAAATTCTGTTTCCATTGAGTTCAAGAGTAGAGGAATTAAAAAAAGCGATGCATAATATGGCCTTGCCTTAAACTACTCAAATAAAACTATTATCAATGTGATATCCTCTACGTTGTATGAGGATATACATATATGAACGAATTTTATAAAGAGATCACTTAAACACGTCCTGTATTGAACGGTTTTGGAAAGTGAAAGTAGTAATTTGGTTGGATACTCGAGCGAAATTACTACGAGTCTGTGTTTGTTTATTTAATAAATTCAAACAAAAAGTTAAGAATATTACTGGGACAATGTCGCTTAGACCCAAGGTAAACTATTATGATTTAAATATGACCAACCGCTGTACCTACCTACATAATGTATACATCTACATATACCTACATATATACTAGTCGATAGCTAAGTCGACATTTTCTAGATATTTTTTAATTGAAGGAAATAGTTCGGAAATAGTTCATTTTTGGTAATCGGTGAAAAAATCCTATCAATTTTTTACATTAAAACATTATTGAGATTATCTTTTCCAGAATAAGAAGAGTGAGAAAAAAGGATTTAATGCCACCATTTCAAATAAATAACAACACATCTGCCTTCCAAAGCAACATTTTATTAGCTTAATTGAACAATTGCAATACACAGACGTAATGGCATATTAATTACATATCGCCGACAAAAGAGCAATTCTCGCAATTGCCCTCCAAGTAGCGTGGTAAGATTACTAAATCATCAGATAGTTAATAATAACACACGGACTTCGATATTAATCATAAATTAAATAGAGATGCAATTAATGCTGTCCTTGAAACTGAGGCATTGAGAATATTGATCACCAGATCGACTTACAATCTTAATGAGGAGGTATTTCAAATCATATTTGCTAAGTGCTTATCATCAGATACGTTCTTTCCAGCTGACAGCTGCTGATAATACAGGAAGACACAAAATAATTTGGCTTAAGAATAAACATCATCGTCTAAACTTACAAAAGCAATAACGTTTTGCCCCCAAGTCACATTGCTATATCCTAACACATTCATCAATTGAATAATTAGAGGAAGTAACACTAATTAAAAAAACTATTACAGCATTAACTGACCAAAAAATCCAAAATTTTATTTCAAAGCTGCTTCCGCCAGAGATTTCGCCTTCATCCCGTAAAAATATATCTCCATAAATGGGCTGTCATTGAACATCTTTGGCAGTCGTCACGGGTAGTCAGAAGCCAGTATGTCTAACGCCAGGCTAACCAAGGGGTATTGGGTTGCCCGGGTAACTAACTGGGTTGAGGAGGTCAGATAGGCAGTCGCTCCTTGTAAAACACTGATACTCAGCTGAATCCTGTTAGCCGACCCCAAAATAGTTGGGAAAAGGCTCGGGAGATGATGAAATGGGCTATTTAACAATGTCTCTACTTTGCAAATCCATCCAGTACCTGATATTCCCCAGTTCAAGCTGGCAAATAACCTCTTCAGCTTCATAGTATAGATAATTTGCTCTAAAACTGTCAACTTCACGTCTTCATTACTCATGGTCACACAAATAAAATAGTTAAATCTAACAAACTAATTTCGAATCTAAATTCAAGCAGTGCCTTTTAGTCCCTCAATCAATCTTTCGCAACATTTGAGCAATCAATCACTTCTACCATTGATTGAGTCGGCAACGCTGCTAATGTATTTATTCTAAAGGTTAAGTCTCAAGGGGTTGTCTTTTTGCAGAATCAATCATTTAGAACAACCGAGTTTGAAGGATGGATAGCAATTAGAAAATGTGAAAATGGTTCTGGAAAACTAGGAAGAGTTGAATACTATGTTGATGAAGATAAGGAAAATATTGTAGATGATTTTTAGATGGTTTTGTTTGAAAGTGACTGAATAATTGATGAGGTAGACTTTACAGCTCTTAATACGAAGACAATAATTTTATTTTACCAACCTGCTGAATTCAAATTGTTAGAGTTAAACATGAAGCCACTCTCTTCGCCCAACAAATAATGAATGAATCATACAATAAATTGAATACACCTAGAGTATTATCATGTCGCATAATGAACTTGAACATTCACAATCAATGCCGCAGGCCTAATGATAAAACTGCCCAATAAATCTTCATTAATCAGGACTAGTTTAACCCAGATTGTGGAAACTGTAATCTTGTAGGAGCTCGTTTATCAATGACGTTGGGCCAAGAAATGAGAGGAATAATTGTGTTAAAGCAAACACAATTTATTGGAGGCAGTTACTAAGTGTCTGGTCTCGGTCATTGTGTCAGGGGAAGTACAATTTCTAATGCTACAGATTTTAATGATAGTATCGCATTGTTATAGGGTTTTTGTTTAAATGTGTATTGGTCCTCTACTTAAGTTTTAAAATCACAAATGCAGTTTCAAGAAGAGGAATATTATTATCATTTATCAATCATAACTTACTTATCACCTTTTACTTACGAATGCTTAAAATCAAAATCGCTTTATTCTGTAACTTTCACACCAAAGCTGCTTTTATAGCCATAAGCGTAACCGCGGTTGCATTACACAAATCATTGGATCTATGTAGATGAATGAGCAACAAAACCTACGGGACAGTTTCGAGACGGCCATTAGATAGCCAGGGGGCTAAGGCCTAAGACGTATGGACGTTGCGTGCTAAGCTATAGCTTATTTGATTGCTCCTGGAAGTATCCAAGTTTATGGGCCTCACGGAACTTGAAGAACTTAATTCACATAAAACAAGATGTAGACGGAACAGATTTCTATCAAGTGATTTTGTCTTGGATCGATAAAGCGGCAACGGATTGATAAAAGGCTAACTTCTTGTTTTGTGGCAATGAATTACTGAGAAAGGGAATAGAGACTAAAAAGCATATCATAAGCATAATAAAATAATATCGAAGGGAAAACAGTTCTAGATTACTCATGAACTGCAATGCCAAATGTAACACACTGACAAAATTGTTAATTAAACAGTTAATGCCTATTTTCTTAAAGGCACAGGTTCAGTGTACCTTTACCTTATTTTACAAGCCACATTAAGTGACAAATGTACAAATAATAGCCCAAGAGTAATATAGCAAAAATGCTTACATACATAGAAACAAAAATGAAATAAATCCTATGACACAAATCGTGTGCTTAAATTCATCAATATCAGCATAACTAACTAGGATGAATGTAAAAGATATCAAGATACAAGAAAACCTTCAGCCATAGCCGTTAAGATATAGATAAGACGCCGAATGATATCAGGGCAATGTGTATGCAAATCTGCGCAGTAAAGATTTCCATAGAAATACAAATGTTACAGCTGTGGTTAACACCTACAGAGTAAATAATGTAGAAACATTCTGCTATTGGAATTTCTTGTAACACACTCGCACTCATTCGGTTAGGTTTAGGGAAACTTATTGGGGATTGGAAAAACATACATTTATGAATATTGATACAGTAGATGGTAATATTACAAGAGATGTAGATATGGCAGACGACACATTCAACGCATAGATATTCCATGACACACTACAGTTTTTAGAAGAATTCAAACGTCGATCAGAACAATTAGAACATTGCAAGCTGCACCAACATAATTTTAATCAGGTCAACACTGACAGTGAAGGCTATTATCGCTTCCAGCAGTGACAGTGTCGAAGTAACTATTTCAGTTTTTGCTTGATCCCACAAAAGTGACGAGGTGACAATTGGACAGAATAGGAACTCCAATCAATACGGTAGCCTCATAATATTAATACCATTAGGGGAAGTAGCAACAAAAGTGTTTTTCAATATGTCCCCAACGAGATATTAATTCTCTTGGGCCATAAGGCTATAACTCAGGGCTCAATTAGGGCCACTGGAGACAGTTATTGAGGAAATGCCATTGCTGGACATAGACACACATCTGGGACATTGTTTGAAGATGCAGCTCTATAAATTGATGCATTTGTGTTCTGAAGAAATTTAAGATAAGATAATGTGATCGTCAATTTCGAAAATGAAATAGAATAAAATGTCAGTGGCTGACATTTGCGATTTTCTTAGGAGGAAAATATGAAAAATAAATGAATAGATGGAATGAAAAATGCAACGACGATAAGATTAACATGACCTTGCAATACGGTTAACAGTTTAAATACTTTTACATTAACTTTCAAGTACAGCTATAAATATAAAACGTGATGAATTCTTCTATAAAGAAAATTCTTTCGCATATTTCAAGGTCCATTACCAGCCCGCTAGGCATTACATTTTGTAAAGTAATGATGCACTTACAATTCCTCAGGTCTAGGAATGCCATCGCTGTGACCTGCCATAGCTAAGTATAACGGTGCACATAAGTTGCATATATGTGTTATATTTCACCGGCAAGGTCGCACTGTGCGTCCGTCACGCGTTCCTCACTTTTGACCTTGGTATAAGTTATAGGAGCTGGCGATTTTATTGCGAACTGACTTTTAATCTCAATTTTATTTAAATGACCAATAATCAAAGTAGTGACATCAATTATTTCACTTATATTCCAATGTTTTCCAAGATTGCTTACGTATTAGTATCCTCCATTAACTAAAGGTACAGCGCTGGACGAAGATTGTGCACTGGTATAAAATATGGACATTCTTGTCTTACCAAATGCTGCTAAAGATGTGAATAATAACAAAGTAGAAGGTCCATAACACGCTTAAGCTTATGGTGCAGACCAACCGTTCCACTACATTATAACCGTGATAAATAGCAAAGAATAAATGGTAAATACGCTTAGTGTATTTGTGACCAATGAACGCTTGACTAATCAATGCTCTACATACGGTTGTCATCCGGCATTTTTTACGACTTTTCAACGTTATACGAATTTGATAAGATTTGCTTCTGTTAACCTTGGCTTTGAATTAGTCTTATGAGTCTACTAGATACAATTCTTTTAATAGCTTAATAGCGTTGGATGGCCAATAATGAGGTGGTCAGACGATTTGACAAAGGTCATGGATAGGCGCTGGATGTGTTCACGTATACCCGCTCAAATGGGTGCTTTTGGAGATCAATGGGATAGTCCTGTATGTTGATGATGAAAAATAGGCTCTAGGGCTGTTAAAATACGTGCTATCCTTACATTTCTGTCACAATCAATAAATCTTGGTAGGTCTTATTTAATTAGGGAATCTAGTTTGAATGTTCTGGCAATAATAGAAATTGGATTACCTACAACCGATTGGGTGGACAGAGAAATCTTACTACTCAGTACGAACTACTTAACATTAACATAATCGCAGCAAACGTTGTCACTGTATACGGCTTCTAGGCATGCTTTAAAGGTTTCTAGTTCTGTTGAGTTTTGTATGTTTCATTATTCTCGAAAGACGATGATGATAATAATGAATGGTTAATGGTATTCCGAATTTCTGTTCTGAATAATTATTTTTTTTCTTTAGCGTGTTCTGTCTTACTGCTGGGCAATGGCCTCCCCACTTTGCTATGTAAATATATAGAAGACATTAAACTTTACAGGTTTAAGTTCTAAGAAAGACTACAACCAAGAACCAAGCAACTTAATTAACACTCAAAATACTGTAGAGGTATTAAAAGATTTACTAAAACCTATATTCTTAGTTCTCAACTTAACACTGCATTGTGACTTTCTACTTTAGCTAACAGAAGCTATAATCTACCAACGCTTACGAGTGCCTTATCCTACTAATACAATATTTCTTCCAATAACCCTATTCCTTCAGATATCACGCTCTTGCTAGACCAAAACTAGGACCGGAGTTAATTTCACAAAATTATCGAGCAGCCCTAATTTACTATTGAATTTATTACTATTAGCCTCACACTTGGCCGATCGCTGACCGTTATGGACGCTAGTTCATTGTCACAGTTTAGAATAATTATGTATGCTTGGGTGGTTCTTTCATTGGGTATTGGACTAGTGGCTTATTTGTTTGTAATAGCTGTTGTTGCTGGTGTTGTAGCTACTTACAAGGTTATTAATGATGGCTAATTTGTTGGTAATAGAACAGTAGTAACAGTTGTCGGTGTGTGAGGTTCTATGTTACCTATTTATGCCTTGAGTCAAGGGAAATGATTCTGATTATTCAGACTACAGAGTTGCTATAGACTTGAGTCATCTGCGTTTGTTGCGCTATGCGTCAATGGATACATATTGACGAAGGTGGCGACCTGAAAAACATGGATTGATTGTTTGAAAGACTGATACCAATGCAACTGGGGAGATGACGTCAGACAGAGAAGTACGGATGAAGAAGACACATTGCAACGACCCAAATAAAATTGGCTAAGGATAGAAACTTGACGAGGATGACAATTGCGTTTTCTTACAAAGAGAGTTCAGTCATTAATTTTATATTAAAACATTAACAATAGGACAGCACTTCTAGACATTTCAGCTGTCTTCCAATAATTTACATACAATTATTGAAATTATTTGCACCCAGGTAATCGCTGCGACCTTAGTCACGCTATAGTATTGTCTATACACTTTGTTTATGGTCTAGAATGTTCCTTTCTCCGGAGGTATTTGACTTTTGGAATAGACAAATAGAATACATTTCATGTTATTGTAAGACATCTACATATTTAAACTGTAATACGAAATCTGTGAGTGAGAGTAATGGTCGAAGTATAAATAATGATTTATTTTAAAGACGAAAAGGCTTGCCATAAGATGCCAATATTCAATTATATTAAGGTAAAGTGCCATTCTAACCAAGGGGTTTTAGATTGCCCGGGTAACTGGGTTGAGGAGGTCAGATAGACAGTCGCTCCTTGTAAAACACTGGTACTCAGCTAAATCCGGTTAGACTGGAAGCCGACCCCAACATAGAGCTCGGGAGAAGATTAAGGTAAAGTGCCCTCTTTTGAGACTGTACATATTCTCAAAAGTGTGCATTTTTAAACCTAAAATCATGTTTCTAGAACTTTCTCAAACAAATGTGAACTATTTCTGCGACGCACATAAAAGTCACGTGAATACCCGACATGTGATGTGATAGCCAGGCTGAAGTCCACGTGATCGGGTTGAAGCTAATTTGATTACGTATGGACAATCCGACACGGTCACTATTCATTAATGTTTACTTGTTAAACATAGTCTCTACTACAGTGTTTTGTAGTTTTTGTATAGGAAACCCTATTATACCTTCATTTGAATAGATTCGTTAACACTTGTCTGTAAGAAAAATATTTTGAACCTTGGTCTCAATTTGTTGCAGTCCAGTCGATAAAGTTGGCCCATGGTACAGACGCACATTAAGCTACCCAAACCTGTATAAATTCCCCATCAACTTTGAACCATGTGCTTTGTACCTAAAATCTATTAAGAAAATTTGACAGATTGTAGTACCTTGATGCACTGGCGTCTGTTCTTGGCTATGTATTTGCATTACCTTATTGTGCGACTGCTGGGCATAGGTCTTTTCTCATATAGAGAAGGATTGAGTTTTAATTGCCACGCTTGCTCAAGGCGGACTGGCCTTTTCAGATTTTTAATGTCCAGGTTTCCTCAAGATGTTATCCTTCACATTTTTTTATATGTGGAAGTGACCATGACGCTTATGACACACACTCCTGCTTCAGCGTTCGTTTCCAGCTGGGGCTGGCTTAGTCCTCCACGCTTCGGATGTCTTCGGCTTCTTTCGAGTGTCTTCGTGCCCGTGACGTTTACGTCAGATATTCGCTTAGCTGGCTGTAGATCCGCGCTATAAAGGTCGACGCGCAGTGGCCGCACGCACCGTTAGAGGCGAGTATTTAGGTCGGCGCACGCGCCCGCTACAGTATGCCACGCTGGCTGAGGGTTTGGGCATAAGAGGTAGCGGTTTCACGCATGCTCTGAGTGAAGGACTTTATTTTGTATAGGTTCCACTGTCAGTTTATGTTGCTTTGCGGTTTTGATTAAGTGTAAGAATAATCTGAATATGATTTTTTTTGTATGCAATTTGGAAAACTCGTATAGCTTAAGTACTATTTAAAAAGCGCTTTAACCTTATGAATCAGGCCACACTCGCAGAAACAGTAATCTAGGATGTTATGTGTTATGTACGTGACATGTCAGCGTTTGTGACGGAATGTTACCGATTTTACGACATGCCCAGCCGTGGGGTATGCTGGGCAGCCAGTCAATGTACCCTGCACGCTGACTCATTGAGAATATGCTTGTTACTTTTCTTACATAAATCCAGAATTAATCTCATAAGTCATAGCCATGAATATGATCATTATTAGGATATTATTTTTGCATTGGATTATTCACCAGGTGTATTTTTGTTGGAAGAATATTTATCATCATAATCGGGACGTCCACTGCTGGATATCGGGCTAGTATACTCGTATTCATTTCTCAAAGGACTCATCGCAAGCGACTACCTTCTGTTCTACTTCCCTAGGCAGAAGCCTAGCCTGACTGACAACGACAACTAACAAATAAAAGTTACAAATAACATCACAATGAGTGGTTATTAAAAAAACAAGATCACCTAATGCTCCTGCCCTTATCCCAATTTCCCTGCAAATAGGGCCGCAGAGTATGTCCTCTTTTTTCCCCTTGTGACGTCATCTCATTGCAGCCATGCCGTCCTTCACAAAATCCATCCATCGTTTCTGATCATCCTCGTCGTCTATATCCATGCATATTAACAAAAACAACATTTGTGACAAAAATAGAAGCAGCGATATAATAGCCGTTGCAATTTACATCTTAAACTGGTCCCAATTAATCTATTAAATGCATATCAAGTTTATCATGAACGTGGGTTCAAATCTCTCCCGTAACATTACGACTAACTATCACAATAATTTGCGCTCCTAGCTCCATAAAACCCAATGTCAATTGTTTTAATTAGTCCATTTATTTTCACGGCCACACATAAGTAGTTACATAAAGTAGTACTTCATTAGATAATGAGTAAACAAGTGGGTTATGACTAATTTAGCGGAACATAGCAGTTTTTATTGACGTCTGTGACGGTGGGGGTCTAATGACCTAGTTGGATCCAGGCGGGGTATTTTCTAGTTTGTTTATGAGATGAGTAATTGTCTTATAGTTGTGTTTATTAGTGTTTTAGTCAGTTATATGTCTAGGTAAACTTAAATTGACGATGGTAAAATGGTGATGGGTGTAATAATTTTATTGAAGTAAGCACACGGGATTGTGCTGCAGAGTCTTTTGTTTGACGATTTTGGAAGACAAAATTTGGGCCGAAGCCTTCACACAGAAGCTCTTTTCTTCATTTCTTAGAGCCACGCATTCTTCCACTGCACAAGATATAAACAGGCATAAAAATCTATTATGTTTGATCTTTACAAGATTCAACACTTACCGCTAAAATCTGGTTTCAAATCTCAATGAAGGGGCTGACACATCTGAAAAAGATACAAACATAATTTTAGAAACTCATAAAACAGAAACAGACAAACACACATCAAACGAAACAGATTAGATCATAGCTCTAGTAGCAGAAATTATAGTACAGCCATTGAAAATACAAATAGAGCAAGGCCGTTTGAGAAATGTCCGCGGAAATACGTTATTAATCGAGGAACGTTTAATAAATACCTCTGGCTATGGGCAGTCACGATTTATGTATCCATAATCTATAGGCTTTATTGAAGAAAATCCAATTAGAAAGCTTAATCTTAAGGTAGCTAGGATTAGATTTTATTTTACTACATGAATTATTTGGAGAAAGTGTAGAAAATTAATTTGGTGAAAAATCGATTGGAAATTAAAGATGAAGATTCATGGGATGATAGGGAATCAAAAATCCGCTCTTAAGACGACCCACTGACCCAAACTAGTGTTAATTACTTTAATTAAGGCCAACATCTCTTTGCCTTTCTGTGATAATAATTATCCAATATGTCAGGTAAACACTACAGCAATACCTATTTAAATCATAATTCAATGATTTTTTTTTGATTTAGGGAAGCTAGTCCGTTCAGCTTGATCTACAGTAATAAACTATTAGCTTACAAAAACATAAAGCGTACAGTCAAAGGTTAGCCTTAACCTGTTCTCGAAAAAACATCAGACCAATTACTTAACGATGAGACAGACAAAAATGCAAATTGTCTAATAAACAAAAAGCCGGATTCCAGTATTCATGTCACTAACATAGAAAATATGGCCAAGGGTCATGGCAGATACGAAAATAATGGGAAAATAATAGTAGCCACATAATTATACGGTAATTTCAGAAAACAGAAAGTTCAAGTTGAATTTGAAGATGCTTGTAAAGAATCTCAAACGATGGTTAAAGATGCGAGAAAAACATAGATTTATGATGATAGTGTAGAAAGTAAGAGTTGTGTCGTATCTTCTAATCAACTTGTCAATGCTAGCTTATAATTACAAAAAGATCTAGCTGACAAGATACTAAATCTAGCATGAAAAGAATAATTCGATTCAAACATTAATCATAATGAAACTAAAGTTGTAAATGGACATCTTTATAGACACATTAAAGTAACTAAAGCTAATAAAGAAACAGACTCACAACTAATCGAGTCAGACTGAATCGATAAGAATTATAAACAATACCATTTAGGAGACATAAAAACTGAGTTCAGCGATGATTTTAGCGTTGAAGAATTTCTGCCAATGAATTGATTATATGATATAATAGAAACTGAACAATAGTCTAACAGGGGCATCGTTCTAGTAATTGTTCTAATGTCATTTTACCAAAGCATTGTGCTCTTTCAATCATAATTAAAATCTGCCAAGGCGGTGGCGTCATGTCAATCTGGGTTCCGCAGTCATCGTGATTGTTTGAATGCATGTTTATTTCAGAAGGCATTTTATTGATAGTGACTGGTCTATCGGCTCTTTTGATACTTGTTCGTAATTTCAATTACTCCCGCAAACACGTCATAGTTATTCCTGTCATCCTACATATACTCATGGAAAGAGTACATTAATGATAATGCATTTGTTTCTAATCGCATAATGTTCTAGCCGCAGGATTTTGCAAGATATTTAAATAAATTTGAGACGCCTTCATACGGAGTTAATTATGAGAGAGATCTGTAGCTGAATAAAAAAAAACAACAAGTGATACAACATTATTATATTACATGAAAGTTATTATAATATGAAGTTTCACTTCAAACGCGTGTTATATAATTGTTTATAACAGACGGCCATTACACCGGAGAAAAAAAACAAGACAAGGCTTACACTACAGAACTCTGAAATTCATAACATAGACTACAAAATAGCAATTTAATTTGTTGGCACTGTATTTAATTTAAATTATTTTACGACCATGAGATTGAATCATTTATTGCAATAACTCATCATCATCTCCCGAGCCTTTTCCCAACTATGTTGGGGTCGGCTTCCAGTCTAACCGGTTTCGGCTGAGTACCAGTGTTTTACAAGGAGCGACTGCCTATCTGACCTCCTCAACCCAGTTACCTGGGCAACCCAATACCCCTTGGTTAGACTGGCGTCAGACTTACTGGCTTCTGACTACCCGTAACGACTGCCAAGGATGTTCAATGACAGCCGGGACCTACAGTTTAACGTGCCATCCGAAACACAGTCATTGGTGTCCAAGATATACTTAGAAAGTACATACAAACTTAGAAAAGTTGCATTGGTACTTGCCCGACCTGGAATCGAACCCACGCCCTCACACTTGAGAGGTTGGCTCTTTAACCACTAGGCCACCACGACTTTTTATTGCAATAACTATAAACAATAATACGTTTATTTGTTTTAAGTGGGATGACATTTAATATACTGTCACAAAAGAAGCGAAATTGCTTGATACGTATACGTATAATTCATTGGATCTGATCGAACTATAATTGATTGATCTTTTGGATGATGTTTGATGTCTTATTGGCGAGTTATTATTGGTTCATCAGTAACAGTTTTGAATACTCATTACGAAAATTAAGGGTATTCAACTCCTAAATTAGCTTCAATGGTTTCATTATTACTTTTAATTTGGAGTTCTTTTTCTGCTGTGTTACAAAACCTATAGTGCAAACCATTTTCAGTGTCAGTGAAAATATCACTTTATACTTGAAACACCAATTCATTCTTCTTCTTCTGGTGCCTCTCCATTACTGGAGGTTTGCCGTCAGCTTAGCGAACTAATCCCGGTATTGCGCCAAGCGAAACAGTTGCTCGACGCTGGCGATACTGGTCCACTCGCGGATGTTACGCAACCATGAATTTTTCTTCTTTCAGCGGTTCCAGCCTTCGATTTTGCCTATCATTATCAACTGGAGAAGGTACTACCTTCTTTCGTGTCTCAAGACGTTCACAAGATACGCTACCTTTCTCTATTTGACGAATTCATAATGAGCTACAAAACTTACCCTTTAAACCTCAAAGTCACCAACCAAGGTCCGGGAGGCGGCCTACAAACAGCGCGACTATTAAACCAATTACGCGACAATTGCGACAAAAACTGCGCAAGCGCACAATATGAGCCACGGGGCTGAAGGTGAGAGTGACGCGGTGATGGGCTTCCAGGAAATGTCGATGTTAATGGCGTTCAAGGGGTCAATGTATGAACTGGAAATGCATGGTGTTAGGTGCATGAGTATGTATAGCAAAATTGTATATTTGTTTGTGTTTATTCAATACCAAAAAGGGAATTAGTACGTTTTTTACTAGCGAGTAATCTTGGGAACTATTGGTAAGATTCGATTATTTTTTATTTTATTTTGATAGCTTAAATTTATCGATAAGGCTATTTTAAATGCTGTAAATTTGGGCTTTGTTAAATTATAAAACGCCACAACACAAAGACTTTTTAGTACCTACAAATTCTAAAAAAAAATGCTATGCAATTCGATCATCCATTTAACAAGATCAATAAAAAAACTCAAGGAGGCGGAATATTGTTCGACATAACAATAAATATAAAAAAGTAAGTGTTTATGCGCACGCGCCGCAGTGGGTCAAGCCGCGTGACGAATCTAGTGACACGAGCGCCCCACAGGCCCGCTTACCGAATTGTATGGGGTTCGGCCACGAAATGGGAGATAAGCGCCGAAACCGAATACAAACAGAACTTTATAAAAAAATGCTTATATTTTTTTGCCTTTTATTATGCTATTGCTATTGTTTGAGTATACTAAAAATATTCCATAGTGGAAAATGATTTAAGGTGGTATTAATGAGGTATTTTTGTGATCGTAGAATTTTGATAAGGTAATGATGTCAGATGGAGACTAAGACCAAAATGTTTGTTTAAATGCATTTATGAACAAACATACAATGTATTTAATACTACTAGTGAATTACCCTGACCGTCCAATGATTAAATAATGATAAGCAGTTTTGCTATGATTGATTGCAACTCCAATAGTGTTAAAATTAATGTGTAATAATCATTTTATTGAGTTCTACATGTTACATCATTCGGGTTTGTCTAATTTAACTAAATTTAAATGAAATAAAGTTAATAATTAAATACTTTTAATTCTTACTTAACTGTGACTGTGTCAATGTTAACATTTAATTGAAAATATTTATCAAAAAATAACATAAACATTAAATATGGATAGTTCATATCGCAGGACGGGTTCCAACCGGCCTGAAGGATATATCCAAAGTGAGATTTGAATATCCAAATTGAATTGAAGAATTTTCGGATTCCCTATTTTCCCTATAAACTCGCTTGACCAACAATCTTTGTACCACAACGCAGAAATCATTCAAATTCCATTAGACATAACTGCGTATGACTGATGCATAACAGTAATATATATTGCTGCCTTACGTCCGTCTGTCACGACAACAAAAACTGTACTATTAGATTGTAGCGTAACTGTTTTGTGATTGAGACTCGTAATAGCAATGTTCGGACAGTGTGTACTGGGCTTTATGACGAAGAAACATTTTCTTTTTAGCGTGCTACTGAAAAATTATATAGGGCAGTTTTGGCTGATGATGACAGTGATCGCATTATCTTGAAATGATTATATCATTTAGGGAGTTAGTTACTCTATGTTATAACGGAGTCCAGGCCGATTGCGAGCCACAGTGACTTATCTCTCTAAGGAGATCAGCCAACTGCGCTGCGACTCTTTATTCTCTCGCTCTCGTCCGATGGGACGGCAATCCGACACGACCGTAGAGAGATCAGGCGCAGGACCGACATTTACATGCTCTCCAATGAACTTCGAAACTTCAGGCTGATTTAAGAGTCTCTTAAAACCCACAAAGCTATTTCAGACCCGGTAATCGAACCCGAGACTTCGCGCAGCAGTAGCGCTATGAACATAGGAACTCACACTCTAACTGGGATAAAATTGGACTCCTGTCTGAGATATACATACATATACATATTAAGCAATTTCAGAGGCTGTGAAGTCCTTGGAACAGTAAGAACCACCTGTATATCCATCCATGGACTTTACGTCTATAAGTGTCACTAATTTAAGAAGTCTTTTCCTTTTAAAAACATCCTTAGCACTATAGGCCTGCTACCATGTACTGACTAAATAATATTCTAAGATTAGGTACATGAAAGAGAAAGCCTAAGTGAAGCAGAGATGGGTTTCCCACCCATTAAAAGCCAAAGCAAATATAATTAATATGCACCTGATATCTTTAGAAATGAATGCTGTTAATTGCAATATATGGCTTCGGAAGCTGTTCGGAGATATAGCTTAGTTAACGTAGTTAGCTTATCATAGTGTTATGAAAGATTACCGCCTTCTATATCTGGTAAGGTGCAGAGAACCTATCTAGAAATAGAAAATTTTATTCGATACCTAAATTAAAAATAAATAACTAATATAAAGAAATAAAACTATCGCATGTTCCATTTTTGAAACGACTTCAACCACGATAATATATAAAATCAAAATAAGGTTGGTTCAAAAAAAAAAAATATTTGAAACGGATTAATATGTAAGAACCAGTACTGGAAACCAAACCTTCGAATAAAAAATTCGCATCCACATAAGTTCATCCGTTTAAGAGCTACGTTGCCTTAGACATGCAGACACACACTCAGTAGTCAAATTGATAACACACTTCTTTTTCAGGGGTTAAAAATCGGTGGGTATCTGCCATTCATATTTCTAGAGAAGATCAGATACTTTGTCCATCCGTCGAACAAGATGAAGGTATACTACCAAAACACTATACAAACCGATCTTACACATCACATCATGTACCTACCTTATCAAAGTCAAGTCACGACTCTTAATTAATAAGAGAACAGTTTTTTGCCCGCGTGACATCGGCTCGTGACTTGTTAGTCTTTACCAACTTGCGGAAAGTAAGGTAATGCGTTTGACATTTTCGTATCACGGATGATCACGAACTTTGATGGTTGTTGCTCAAGTTTCAAGTTTTCTTGTGTCGATTCCGTTTGAGAAATGGAGCAAGTTTTTATTCAAGGAGTGTTACGGTCGCAGGCGTATATCTTGACAATGATTTTGAATTTTTTAATGAGGATAAGTTTTAAGAAGCCGAAAATCGATGTCAGTGGCGTGCACTTGGAGAGGCCTATGTCCAGCAGTGGACTGCGATAGGCTGATGATGATGATGATGATAAGTTCGCGCATCGGGTGTTTAGGTACACAAAAGTGTTCCCTTTATGTGCTTTTCATTAATCTATGATTATTGCCAGGTTTTATTTCTAATCATGTCTGTTTCGAGGAAATATGATCTGTTTTCTCCTAACGATTTTTGCCAAGTTATGTGCCAGGGACTAAAAATACCTGTAGCCAGGATAAAATACATGTCTATTGCTTCCATATTATTTGAAATATATAACATTTTTATTTGCTGAGAAACATAAATCTACCAGTTTTATTCAATTTGGAGGAATTTATGCATCAGTATAGCAAAACTTATACCAAGGCCAAGCTATGAACTTTGGTAAATATCCTTAAAACAAGAGAAGCTGAGAACGCTACTGTCCAAAACCAACAAGAATTCCTAACACCCCAGCATCAAACACTTCTAAATCAAACTTAAAACAACATTCACTGAACAATATGCAAATCCAACGAAGCCTCAATACCTGACCGTGGGAGGATCTATCGATAGACAAACTGACAAGCGTGTGAGATTAGAACATACGTGCTAAATAATGTTAATCTGTGCTAACTCGGTCACGTGCAATCAGAGCGAGAATAATCGAGATATGTGTCACAGTTTCACTTGTGATGTGGACTGGTGACTTGTGATGTAGGAAATAAAGGTGGATAGATGCCAGCACATCAAGCTACTATATTCTGTCAAATTTTGTTAATAGATTTTCAAGTTTATTGCTGTTCAACGCTATCACTGGAGCGTATGGTTCAAAGTGCATCTGGCGATCCATATTGTCATATTGTAATTAGGACGATGGAGTAAATACAAAGGTCCGTGAAAATTAGGTGAAAATTCGATAATTCCCATTTCTTTTTATCCAAACTATATAAGAACCCTTCTTGATAGTCTAGTTAAAAAGTCTAAGATATTATTTTATATTTATATTGTCATATAATGTACAGTCGCCAGTACATTTAGCTACCCGAAAAAGTTTTCAGCGATAAAGTCGATAATCTATTAACCCTTTGACCGCCACAGTCACGTGTAGATGACAAGCCAAAACCAGTACACAAACGGTCACTACTACATGACAGACTTTTAAAGTTCAAAATTAATAGTAATCGATATTATTCCGAACTCACTACTATATTGCAGGTATTTATGGATGAATTCTTAGCTTGGTGCTGAGAGCATGTCTCTTTTTTTGACGTGACAGATTGTAATAGCTTTATGTGCTGGCGTCTGTGACCACATTCTTAGCAAATAAAGACCTATTCTATATTATATACTTCCACACGCTATTTTCCTAAAAAAGAAACACTTAGAAGTTAAGTAAGACGTAATTAATCAATGCAACAGTAAATAATCCCAACTGAGATAACATTCAATCAGTAGGACCACCTTAATTCCTATGTCTACTGACTAATATCCATGTCCACTGAGTAATATTGGCCGTCAGTTTAAAACTAATCCTATTGAGATTAGATCTAGACATATTGAGTTCAGTCTAGCCATAGATATTAATGGGAAACTAGTTTGACTATAGGAAACGTTTATTGTATTTATTTATAGTGTGGTTTTTTGTTTAGTCTGCGGATTTTTTAATTAATAATGCTCTGTTGTTGTAACGGGTTATGGCTATATATCGATTGTGTGAAAGAATTTATTTGTATTCAGACGCCAGCACATCAAGCTACCCGAAACTGTAAAATAATCCTAATCAATTTTGATTTATATGCTTCAGCGATAAAGTTGAAAATCTATTATGGAAATTTGATAGATTGTAGTAGCTTGATGTGCTGGCGTCTGTACATTCGGATTTGACACCATTAATATGTAGTACCCATAATAAGTGGTGGATTGAGGAGATGAAATCCTCCTGCCCTTATCCCTTATCCCTATTAATTTTTATTTGGGGTCGGCACAGCATGTCTTCTTCTTCCACACTCTTCTCATCACGTCATCTCACAAGTAACATTCTTTCTAGCCATATCAACTTTCACACAATCCATCCATCTTTTCTTTTGTCGTCTCCTTCCTTTGTATTTATATTTTACCAAACAATAGTCAAAATAAATCATAAGAAAATCAGACATCATGTATTTGTAATTGGTCCTCCAGCCCGCGACTAACAATCCGATATCCACCGACAGACGTGTCAAAATGTTTGCAGACTTCTCAATGACCTCGCTGACAGCAAATATTAAACACACAGACATATTGACGGATTGATATCCATATTATTAATGCATGAAGATCAACCAGCTCGGCACGGAGAAAGTGTAGACCTAATTAAAGTGACATTACTTGGTGTGATTTTGAGATTAAGATCTAGAGAAATGTGTGTTAGGTTTGCGTGGCTTTGTAACTTGATATGGAATTAAAACTAGAATGGAGATTGTGAGAGTGAACGTTCAGTGATCGCTGATCGGAGGACCAAAAAACAAATGCTGATAAAAAAGTGGATATTTCAGCAGGCTCAGTATGGCGAATCCATGTCTATTCTATCAAGAAAAGACGAAGCTCTTTCTGTCAATGTCAACAAGTCTTCTGCCCCAGCTTGGCGCGACCTATCAACTCGCATATAATCACTTGTAGACTTATGTCGGTCGAAGAAAAGAAAAATTCTTTTCTACGAGTCAAAATAAGTTTTACGTCAATCTGTCATTACGTCCATTCTCCCGTGGACAAAACTTTGTTCTACGTCTATTGGGTTCGGATTTTGAAGTATTCCCATTTTGGCACCTATATTTTGAGGACCAAAGCTATTCTCATCTCAGCAACAATCTGCATTTGACTTTGATGCCGAAAAAGTTCCGAATTTTGTAGCAACTGTTGTTCCTTACTGCTGAAAGTATTTAGTAATTTTTGAATATAATATAATATCCCTCACACATTCACACAATGTCATCTAGTCCCAAACTAAGCAGAGCTTGTACTATGGGTACTAGACAACTGATGAACATACTTATATACTTTTTCTTTTGTAAATACCTACATATTATACATAGAAACCCTGATAGAAACCCAGACTAAACTAACCTATATGGTGTCATGGAATATAAATGGTTGGATAAAGAACTTATAAAACCGCATCTTTTATAAGAGCCTGAATAATCTTTTGAATTTAATTTTCAAAGTTAATTTTAATTAATTAATGATTTCAATAAAGAAAAGAAATAAAATTAATTAACCGAGTGAACATTTTGCGACATTGAGATCAGAGTTCTAAATGTCAACGACTTTCGACATAATCTGTTTACACTAATAAATTAACAAACGATGTCACCCAAGACGGATTAAATTAAATTAGCTATAAATTTTGCTAACCCAATTGTTTTGACATACTATTAAGAGCGATATCGTTTGAAGATCTTATCTCGTCAAAACATCGGACCACTTTGGTTCACCCCGGATGTCAAAGACAAATCACATTTTGCTCTCGACAAATCGTATTGTAATACTTTTAGGTTAAATATCGTGTGATTGGCTATTGAGATTTTCAAATAGTTTTTTTTTTATGTTCTATTTTTAAAAACGTTTTTTTTTCTATTTAGAACAGAACATTCAGGGTCACTGAAGTACACACGCTAGCTAGAAATGCTACTACAAACTTTTAAAGTTCCTGAATAGATTTTGAACTTTATCGCTAAAGCATAAGGTTCAAAGTTGCTTGGGAAAATTTGACAGTTTCGGGTAACTTTATGTGCTAGCGTCTGCGCCTTTACATAGTAATATAGCGGCCTGATTTAATTTCTTCAGGATCAGATAAATTGAAGTCAATGATGCTTATACAGACGCGAGCACATGAAGCTACCCGAAACTGTCAAATTTTCCCATTCATCTTTGAAACGTATACTTCAGCGATAAAGTTGAAAATCTATTAAGGAAATTTGACAGGTTGTAGTAGCTTGATGTGCTGGCGTCTGTACAACTAAGACAATCTTTCTATTAGTAGACTTCAAAACATCACTAGATTTTTCTAGGTATTTCAAGTCTCGAGATATGTTTGTCTTGTTTGCAAAACAATTAATTAATTAATAAATGACATTAGGATGCGCGTTAATTATCGCGAATTCCATTCCAAATAAGTACCGTTAGGAGATCAATTTTTATGAGCTTGTGTAGCAACTAGCGAATTCGATATTTCATAGTGTCCTGTGGTGTTTAAATGTGTATCAATATGAATGTTGAATACATGCATATTTTATATCAATATGAATGTTGAATACATGCATATTTTAGGTTTTATTGTGGACTATTTGCTCTAGTTCGCGGCTTCGGTTACGTTAAGGAGTATTATTATTGATTAGGTATATGAAGTCTTAACTTTCATCCTTTATGTAATGCCTTTAGGGGTGGATTTTATCAAAATCCTTTCTTAAGGGATCCTTACTTATAGTTGCTTTATAAATAAGTCTCAGTCCGATCGGTTTAAAATTGTCAAAGTTTCAAACAACTTTAATCGCTTATTTCATCCCATTGGGGATAGAATTGATCAAAATTCTAGCGGATGCCTGCGCCATAACATCTACCTGCATGCCAAATTTCAGCCCGATCTGGCCAGTGGTTTGGGCTGTGCGTTGATAGATCACTATGTCAGTCAGTCAGTCATCTTTAAGTTAGATGACGCTAATTAGGAGTGTTAGTTGAATCAACAGTAAAGATTATTTTATATTATTTTAAGTCCTTATCTTAAAGGTACGACATGAATTTATATTCAAATGTATACCAACAAAATCTGTTTCCATATCAGATACTATGCAAATAATATTTATTGGTCCTTTGAGTCGCGTAAATATCGTTTTACAGAGCAAGGTCGCAGTAACAATCCGCATTGAATCCTTATGACTTAATCCTATGTATACTCCATTAACGTTTAGCTTACGAACTAAAACCGGCTGAATGTGACTCGGTCAGTGCTGGTCCCTTTGTGTCCTCCATTGATAACCATCTCAATGTGCCCGTCGAAGCGTGACGGTCGCCATTTTGCATTCGTTTGTTAGCAACTGTCAAATCACGCCCATACATGGCAGTGAATAGTAGAAGCCATATTAAGTTGGTTAATTAGTGTCTGTGGTACTAATTAAGCAACTGTTTGGTTCGTTTACATTTATGGGATTTTCCGAATAGGTAATGTATCTCTCATCATAACATACAGAGTGCCTTTTGTATTATGTTGAACTCAATAGTGAATGATTTAGTTTTATTACATTACAAACTGACATGAGAAAAGATACCTATAAGAAAGAATTAATAACTATAAAGAAAAAAAATCTGGACCCAAAACTAATTTTCGCAAAAACTTCCGATTAATTTATTCAGGTTACCCCATTCCATCGCATTCATTGAAACAAAAATTGAGACTTGGCTGGGGCACTGCCGTGCCCTCAGGTAATTACAAAGTAAAACACTCTAGACCCAAAATACATTTATGCAAAAAAAAAAAACTTCCGATAAATTCCTTCAGGGTAACCCATACTAGTTAAAAAAAAAATGAGACTTGGCTGGGGCACTCCCGTGCCTTTAGACAACTACGTAAAAAAACTCTGGACCAAAAATAAATTTTCGCAAAAACTTCCGATAAATTCCTTCAAGTAACCCCCATTCCGTTGAAACAAAAATAAAAACATGTTAACATGTCAATGTCCCGCATTAACGTCGCCGGCGCATGCCAAAACAACGGCCTTGGTGCGGCATTGAACCTGATTACCTGCTCACCAATTTTATACTCACTCAGTTTAGTGTGTACTGATATCGTACGTAATGGTAATTTTTATTGGTATATAATTTTGTTTTAAATACTCAACAACACAAATGATGATTATTGGTTCAATTTATGTGTTTAAATTAACTACATGGCCTCATTTGTTGTCTTTATTGAAAACAGTGTGGCCATTTGTACAGACGCCAGCACATCAAGCTACCTGAAACTGTAAAATTTTCCCAAACAACTTTTAACCTACAGTTTTATGACAGTTCTATAAAAGTATTGAATTTGACTAGTTGTCCACATCCCTATTCTATCAATACATGTACAATGTACAAGTATCTACAGGCGCTAGCACATCAAGCTACCCGATACTGGCAAAATTTCCCAATCAACTTTGAACCATATGCTTTGGCGATAAAGTTGAAAATCTATTAAGGAAATTTGACAGATTGTTATGTAGTATGTACATTGGTCTATTGAACACCTGTCGTAAGTCCAAATAAGGACCAAACGCGCTCCTCGAAGAGATGTCAGCAACACAGGAGGGGCCCCTTTAGGGTCAGGGTCTGCTTGGGCTGCGGGTTGTTTGTAAGAGATACCGTGGCCCTGGCACACAGGGACCTCCAGAAGGAACATACTGGGTTTTAGTCAGTAAGAGTCTGACACTCCCTCCAGCTGCACCCTTAGCGGGAGGGGTCATTTGATGATTTCCCACGAAAAAAAAAGGACCAAACAAAACATTGGTCCTTTTATCCGCAAAGCCATGTAACACGATGATAAGAATTTTCTAGGCACATTCATATCATACAGTTTCTTTAAAACAGGTTCTATTTCAATGAAAAGCAACATTACCTAACAATCTAGACATTAGTTGAGTATGGAGTGGAATTGTGTAAACGTATCGAATTGTAAGCCGGTATTACCAGTCACAGTATGGCCGGTACGGTTAACTCGCTTTAACTGGACTATTAAGTTCTTTGAAAAACTTGTGTAACTGTGATTTTGTTAACTTAGCGACATAGTTCCAGATATATGGATGGAAGGCTTCAGAAACTTGCTGATGATTTTTATTAATTATATATTTATATACATATTTAATTAATATAAATTAAAAAAATTATAAAAATACATATAATAGAATAATAATTATTATAAAATAATAAAAATATACAATTTTACTATTTTATAATAACAATGCTGATGTAAGTAAATTTAATATGTACTTGTACTATACTGGACCCTGAGAACCCTATTAGGGCTAACAGGGTCCTCAATAGCTCCTCATATAGATAACACCTGTAAAACTTGTGGAATAAAGGATGTGAATACTTTACCATATGTGGAAAAAAGGCTCTCCTAACCAATTGATACACAACTAATGGAAAAAATGGAAATTCATAAATAGCTTTATCATTAATTCTTTATTTAATAGATATTTTAGCACTTTCTACACATTAAATTATTTTTTGCACGATTCCCATATCTCTACGGAAACATAATATATGATAATTTACGTGTCGTAAAATTTGTTGATATCTTTATAGCTTCCTGTGTGTAATCCTCTAGGTACTATGTTAATTTTAAGAGAGATTTAATTGCAAAAACCAGTTGTAATCATGCATTGGTTTCCATACATGTCTCTAATCCTGTTAAGATGGGATCATTAATATTCCGTGCTATTTCTTTATGATTATCATTGAGCTCTGTTGAGGAGCTCGTGGCTAAGTAACAGCCGCACGGATCGATCGATCATAAGGTTAAGCAACGCTTGGCGCGGTCGGTTCGTGGATGGGTGACCAGTTCCTCCGTGTTTCGGAAGGCACGTTAAATTGGTGGGTCCCGACTGTCATTTGTACATTTGTGGTTACGGGTAGTCAGAAGCGAGAAAGTCTGACAACCAGTGTTACAAAAGGGTCTTGGGTTGCCCAGGTAACTAGGTTGAGGATGTCAGACAGGCAGTCGGTCCACGTAAAACACTGGTACTCAGCTGCATCTGGTTAAAACTGGAAGCCGACCCCAACATAACTTTGGAAAAGGCTAGATGATATCATTGACCACTGCTTATTGCCAGTACGAACGCTATTGCTTAAAAAAAAAACTGGTCCGGAAAAACATTGAACAGATTAACAGGTCATCGTGCCTATTGACCGGCGATTCGGTTACAATTGACATGTCGTGCCCAATCGGCAATGCCCATTGTTTGCAACTGTGCCGGACAGTTACGAAACCATTTAATTCAATAAAGGAATTCGTTCAGCTGCAAAATGAGGTGTAATGTGCTGTGGAAATATTAATGTCACTTCTAAGAATGAGGCTTCGCGGTTTACGTAATGTTTTTGGCTCGAACACCTATTTGCATTTACCTCAAAGGGTCGTCTATCCGAAGGAATGCGTTGTCTAATGTCTTGTATGCGTATTTAAATTCTGCTCCGTTTGTACTTTGCACGAATTTGTGTAAAAGAACCACGTACGTGCGAGTATGGCGTCAGCATGGCTATTGAGTCATCTGGATAGTCTCCAGTTGAGTCACAATTTCCCATATACATTCCACTCGACATTTCATGGCGAAAAGTATCTAGATATGTCGAGTGATCACGATATACCTTAGTTTAACATTACAAACCCTGTCACATGGTATTTTTCACCGAAGACATGGCTTCTTTCCATAAACACTTAACACAAAGCCTTGAGGTGACAGCAATCTCTTACAAACGACCTTAGAGAATTCTTGCGATAGGACTTCAGGGAACTATTCGCATATTTAAAACAATTGGCATTCAATAAGTATCGCTATGAATCAGCGTCCTACAAATACCGAAACCGTTCCACCACAATTTCCCAATCATTGCGCCATTTCTTCGCAAGCTTAGAAACATCTTGCTGGAAACCCAGCATTGGAATATTCCAGGGCTATCAAATTCTCAGTACATTGAAGGAATTACTGCAGTTAACTGGAGGTACAATGTGAAACGGGTTTTATTTGAAAATCTGCCAATAGCCGTGCGTGCGACCGAAAAACGACAGTTGAAGGTTGTGGGAACTATTAAGTAATCGTTCGATATATTTTGTGTGAAAACAACGTTTTTAACAGACGACCTTGCTCGGGTTTAGCAACACATTCGCCAGATTGATGAATGAAAGCGTTTACGCGTTCCAAATAAAACGTGTGACTTCATCGAGGTGTTTTGTAAAATGTATTTATTGGCAAATGTAGGAATTGCGTGGGATCATTTGCATCTTTATGTTTTCTTTCATAAAAGAGTTTTTTTGTTACGAGACGCGCCAAAATAAATGATGAATAAAAGATGAACTCATATCTTTTTAAATAAATATCTTAATAACCCACTGCCTTGTTGGCAATGGGTTAGTTTATTAGTTTATGGGTTACAGGTAATGTTGTATTTCGTTTTAACTATCCTCATCATAGGTGCGTAACAAGATTATTCATAAGTTCAGTTGCCTATAAAAAAGAAAGTAAAAGAAATAATGAGTCATGAGTAGAATGACGTTTTATACGATGGAAATAAATAAATTGTTAACAATCATAGCTGTAATAGAGTGCCATAAAACCCAGCGAAGGCATGTCACAGAACAACTATAGCAGACGCAAGCAATGGATATGAATATAAAGGCTTTAGAAAATGTACCCACGAAGACGGATTATAAACTCAAAGATAATGTCTCCAACATAATTTATCTTAAGCACACTTTCGCTATGTATGTACAAAAACCTCTCCATACACATCTAAAAGATCATATCAAAGCAACTGAAACTCAGTCAAATGAAACAAAAACCGGTTTAATAAACACGATAGAAAATCGCGAAAGAGATATAAAAATCACGTCTAAATATAAAGTCAATGAAGTATTCAATGCTAATGTTACACTAATATAAGCAGCACATGTACGCTTGAGTAGACTAATTAACGGCGACGGTGAAGGAAAATATACCACAACATAAATTCGAACTATCGCATGTATAACAGCGGCAATAGGTAATAAAAATGATAATCTACATACCAGATTTGTTTCAGATTACTGTGTGAAGGAGCTAAGTGAAAACAATATGGCTTCTGAAGCATAAACCTAGATTTCAAGAGTAAAATTTTACGATACCGTAGGTGAACTACTGAGATCAAGCGATAACAGAAGGTATTAAATATCAGATAAAAAGAGTGATCAGACACTAGTCCTTTGCGTAATGAAAATAATCCTTTGAGGAGATTTGAGCTCCTTATCCAGAAATAACATAAAATAAACAGTCACATACAAGCGCTAAAGTCCAACGCGGTTAAAATAAAAATTGTGATGTTGGAATTTAATTTTGTAATATGTAGTTTCACAAGTAGGACAACACAGCCTTGCTATTATCTAGACAAGTAGATCCGTCCGGTTGTTTATTTTAAAGGGATGTACTTATACAGATACTTTGAATATAATAAGAACCTGCAGCTGGCCTGTTTGCTGAGATATTTTTCAATCGATGGCTCGTTTAATAAAAATCCCGATTAGTATTAAATAAATGAATGCTAGTTTGTGCATATGAACAATGGCATATAAAAAATTAGTGGAAATTAGGCATTCCAAAAGGTAGTTCTTGAAATTCCAAAACCAACAACTGTACTAAAAATGTCAGCGTACAGGAATAAACAGAATTCAGAATAAAACGTTACAGAAAACAACAAGTAGGGTAAATAAGAAAATTGCATGTGACTACGACAACTAACAGCAGAAGACAATAGCGAACAGTGTCAAATAGCAAAATTAAGTGCGAAACCTAACCAATTGAAATCCCATGTCCCGCGCTGACAGGCGACCATTTCGCAAGATCGCAACACAAAATAAAACCAACAGACAGGCCGTTCAATATTCATAACGTCATCTGTGGCAAACACAAAAGGTATATAATAAGACGCATTCAGCACCACATTACCGATGCAGCACGCAGATCCATCATTATGCATTCCTCACGTTGCATGCTTTGAAAATGTCCTTGCGTACACCAACTTAAAATTACCGTAACGAAGGACCTACGTCAGATAACATAAGGACCAATTTCGAGATACGTTTGGTCCTTCTAAATTTGCGGAATCTTTCTCGACTCTCATGGTTCTGCATGACAAGGTGGAAATAATAACGGGGTAATTTTATCACAGAATGTTTAGCACTTGTATTCATATAGTTGACAATTCTGAGTGATTTAACACTGATTGTCGTTGGTAAATGTTCTGGCAAGTCTAAGCTTTCTTGTCTTGATTGTGAGGCCGTTAGGACTGGATAGAATGTTTTGATCCGCGAGATAATGTTTTAGACGCAAATGTTGCTTGTGATTTACTGCTGGACTTTGTCACGGAGAAAAGTAACTACCAGTGACCTCTCGACGTTGTCAGATAGGATAAAAGGTACACTTGCTCATTCATTTCTTACCTTGCATCATACGACTTAATATTGTAAGCGTTAATCCTCACAATTAGGCCTTATCTCTCGAGCAATTTTTGCCGTCAAAAGTACTTGTAATAACCATCATCCGAGTGACAAACCCGTCTGTCTGCTCCACAATTGTCACTTTAATGCAAAAACCAGACACCTATCCTTTCCGGAAGGGTGCCTCCATACTTGTTTCAGTGTAATTTCAACCTTGACACCTAACATTACAGTTCACAATTCATTGGCTTAATGTGACAACGGAGTTCCATGTAAAGTGAGTCGTATTGTTTTAATGGTAGGGTTGAAAATTAGTCATGTTATTTCAATGAGAGGTGATACGTGCCTAACAGCTGTTTTGTGTGACTAGGCCCTTTGTTTTTGAAATTTTCGTCGACGCCAAGGACGGACAAAGGACCTTTTGTGAGCTTTGTGAACAATGAGATGAGTTGGAGTACTCTAAACAAGGGAAAAAAACAATTGCGGTGTTAGTTTCTCGTGCGATGATAGTGGGGATGAAGGTGTAAAGATGTCTGCAATAGGGGAGCGAGGTAAGGAGTATTCCGGGGTTAAATATCTAGAGATGAATAGGGAAGATGCAAATGTAATATTATTGAAAATTTTATCATTAAAATTTTTAAAAAGTATAAAAGAAAGACTACTGTAACGTTTTTATTTTACATAATGTTGATTTTTACGAATAATTAAAAATTAAAGTGACTTGAAACGAAACGTATTTCAAAACACCAATCAGCGTTCAGTGACGTCACTCCCGTAATGACAACTTATTTGAGGTTATAGATAGTTGTAAAGGTGAACATTAATGTAATTAGTTTGTGCGAAAATTAATTGTGTTTTTCAGATTAAAATGGAAGTTGGATTTATTGATTTTTTTTAGGTGATAATGCTACAGTTTTTTGGGGTATTTCCATTTCTACTTGAGCTTGTTTCGATCGTTTCTGAGGATATATAGACACTTGTACATTCTTATCATTGGATATTTGAAAATTTTCAGAATGATGTGTTTCTGTGATTAATGAACACTCTAAAGATGAATCTGAAACATGAAAGAAATAATAATTCAGTTCTTCATCAGCAAGTACTATCTTAATAATATTACAAATGTGAAAATTTAAATGTTTGTCTCTAGTATAATAAGGATAAATCTGAAGGAATGAATTAAATGCTCTCAAGAATTTCGCGTTTTTTTGGAGAATAATAATTATCCTTCTCATTCGCAGCTTGGAACCACTTTTTTCTTAGTTTTGGGTCAGAAGGTCCAGTCAAAACTTTGTTGAAGTAGATGGACACAAAACATGAGTCAACGCGGATTTTTTTCGGAGCATTGGTGGTATTGTTATGATCCCCTGATGTTGACGGATAATCCATTTTAAATTTTTACTGAAAAATATCTCGAAAGTCGAGAAAAATGCAAATGAATGAAAGCCGGCATCGAACAAGTACGACTAGTGTCAGACGCGAATGACGTCATCGGAACCGTAGGCCCGTTTTGGCGCGAAAATTTAAATTGTCAATTTTAAACTGCATTTTTTTACAATAAATTGCAGTGTTTAATTTTTTTTATATATTTGTGGTCTATTCTACATGGAATTCTTTAAAATAAAAACAAAAATAAAAATATTGCATCTTCCCTATTCCCGGAAAGTATGTAAAGTATATAAAGATTCAACTGTGCCACAAGTAATATTCGATGATGAACTAAAATTTAAATGAGACTGAGATGATGGCAGTGAACTAAGTGATCGATAGATTACTTTCGAATATAAAACAGATGCCATTCCTTTCACGCATACTCAAATAACTGAAACACGACATTCTTACGCAAGTTAACATGCAACAAGTTATCAAGGGGTTAATCTTGTATCGTTAATGTGAGAACTCTTAGACAATACGAGTAAAATCAGGAAGGCACGGCTCATCGGTCTAATGACCAGCGTTTTTACACTACCAGTTAACGAAGACCCTTAGAACCTTACAGAATACACCTTAAACAAGTCCAGATGTTCGATCAAAGGGGGGAGTAGAAGCTCTAGATGTTCTGGTCATGGATACCACGCGAGTCGGCCATTTCTCGCGCGTGATTACTTTTTAACCTGTGGGAACACTATAAATAGGATATGGTGTAATTTGTAATGGAAAATATTTGTTTGTTTCCATGGTTTTATCGAGGTGAGATGATTGCAATTAAATTTCTTAGAAAGCTGACTGGAAGAGTCAGATGCAAGACTGCATCAATCCTACTTTTATATGTATGTAGAGGTTTGGTACTCTTTCAGATAGGGGCTACAAGATGGTTTTGATGAAAATTGGCAGTACCATATCAGCTTATATATCAAAACTAGCTTCCGCCAGCGGTTTCACCCGCTTTCTGTGGGAAGTACTTTCCATACCCGGATAAAAAGTAGACTATATGTTATTCTGATGTATAAGCTATATTGTGGTAAAGTTTCATTCAAATCCATTCAGTAGTTTTTACGTGAAAGAGTAACAAACATCCATACATCCATACTTACAAACTTTCGCCATTATAATAGTAGTAGGATGACATGTAGGATACTTTCAAACATATGCAGGAAAAAGTTTCCTCGGGCAGAACAACGTTTATCATGATATTTATAGTGGTAGGTCTGGTATTTATCTGTGGAAGTATTAATATAACATTATTTCTTTGAGTTACATTAGTCAAAAACGCCAAATCAGTCATTATAATAAGTGTCAACTTTTTGCAGAAACACGGAATTGGAATTTCACAATCAAAGCCTAGGCATAAAAAATATTTACTGTTACCGATAAAATCTCGAATTGTTGCCAACAAATAAAATAACTACTATTGTAGTAAATAATTGAAGGTATTGATATCGGAGTTAACAATGAAATTCCTTTCTACTTACGACCTTACACTTTAAGTTTAAGCTGTTTTTTGCATTTATAATCGTATTTTATAAAAACTTGTTGGTGCAGTAAAGGGTAATTGGCATGCCATTCAAGAAATACTTAAAAAACAGCCTATCGAGAAATATGAAATGGAAAAAGGAAAGTAAATACAGTGAAATGGTTACTTTTAGCTACACTCTAGAAAACTAATGTTGAGTAGAACTATCAGATATAAAAATAATATAGTAACACCGGGACGCCTTTCACACAGTCGGTTAACCCCAAAGCTATTCATTAGCTTGTGTTATGGGTACCAACACAACTGATAAACGTCATATATTTACATACATTAATATTAAGATAAACAAATATTATAACACCTAGAGCCATGATGCTTATCACAAAAATTTACAACTGGGAATCGAATCCGGGACTCTCTGTTCAGCAGACCGGCATGGCAACCATTTGGACCAACGGCGTCATCATAAACCTTATATCAAAAAATAAAGATGGTCCCTTTTTGAACATAGGAAGCACTTTAGCGCATTTTAGCTGATATCTAGCGAAACACCCACGTATCGCTTTGATTATAAAGATTCTCGGTTCACACACTTAATATTAATTACCAAAATAATATAAGACCAATGTACATACACCGAAGCAATTGCTCCGAGCTCCGAGCTATCAAATCACACGTTAAGGCAATCACAAATAATTGCTCACATTACTATTGTGGCCAAAGCAATAGCAGGGCGCGACAGGTTGGATAACTTAGCGATGACGCAACTAACTTACCTAATAACTTAAATATACTTAGGACTAGTTCCACTAGTTCAGATCTAGGCGTTGACTTAACTCCTAATGTAATGTTACACGCCTGATTAAATCTTTATAGCAATTTATTGAGGTGTTAATTTGCTGAATTTGCAGTGAAGATTGTTTCTGCGACTTTTAAAGGCGAAATGAGATACTTATGTCATTGGTTTAGGTTATTTATGGGAGCAATTAATCGCTTTATGATACGAGAAAGATGGTGGTAAAATACGTATAGAGCAGGCACTCACAAAGAGTCACACTTTACGATATCACAGAAATATTCAACTTAATATATCCTTCTCCCCCACTTTTTTCCTTCTGGAGGTCCCTGTGTTCCATCATCATCATTGGCCACACAGCATCTTTGTAAGATGATTGTGGCAGTGCTTGTATGTGGATTTTAGTGGCGCATGCATTTTTTTCTATGACACCAGAGTCCAATACTTGCACGACATTTTTTGCCACATTTGTCGCAGGTGAAACGCGCATCCACGGGTAGGGCAGTGTTATTGGTTCGAAGCCTTGTTTGCTTAAGTTGTTGCCCTATGCCTAGGCAGACCTTGGTCCTAAGGAGGGGCTCCGAACTTGAACTTAATATACTAAGCCTAATCACCCCTCACAGCATCGAAACATATAAACAGTATATTATACTGTTTTAACGCGCCATCTGTCCGTGAAACATCAAACTACCACAAACCTATCCATCACCGCCAATCTCAAAAACACCTGAACCTCTCCTAATGATCTTGAACTACCAACACGTTAAACGATAATCTACTGTGACGAAAATAAACCGGAAAGTTTGATTTTAAACAAGTTTAATAATCGTGTATTCATAGCTTTACACTTGAGGTAGCAAGTCGGCCTTGTAGTGTACCTCTCACTTTAATACCATTTAAATGGGTATGGTATGTGATAAATACTTCGTTCTGTTAACTTCTGTACATAAATATAGTCACTCGGGAAACTGCCAACTCTAAATGTTACTTGCGAACCCTCACTGGACAACGCCGTCTAAGTTATAGTGAGGGACTCTTGAATGCAAGCGTATTATCATGCTTATGGATTTTTTTATGGATTAGTGATGATGGATCCTCTATTCCACTTGTTAGAAGAATCTAAAAAGCGTTGGAATAATTTTCGGCATACCTATATCTATTTTCGTCATTGTAGATCTTTTTTTTTTTACTATTCTACATACATACTTTTTGTAATTGTAAGCAAACGTATGGACGCCGTAGTAGGTCAATCTATCAGAATCTGTAAAATTTTACCAATCGAAAATTAACCGTCCGGTACTGTAATAAGGTTGAAAATCTATTTAAGAAATTTGACAGGTTGATGTGAATTCTCCGGCTCTGATAATTTATTCATCTATCCCAAAACGGACATATGGGACTGAAACCTACACAAAGCTACTTGGGACTTCGCTTCTGACTCTCGTCGCGGACGGACGTGTCGCGCTGCGCTCCCGCTCGTCTCGACGTCAGTTATTCTGTGTTGCGCTCGCCGTAACACGCCAGTGGTCGCTCTGCCGATTACAACCCATAATCAAAAGCTGCCTTTTTCAAGGCGGTGGCTGATTGCTGTTTCGATTGTCTAACGTTACACCGAGCTAACCACTCGGTGTTTGGCCCCATCTGGGTAAAATCCACAGTTTCGTGGTTCTCGGTTGAAACCTTACGGTGTCAACGAAGCCGAGAGGGTGTTGACCCAAATACACCCGCTGACCCCCTTCAAGGCGAAGCAGTCAATTGGACGGGAGCTCGGAAGTCGGCCTTGGGGGATCTCCTAGTCGTGCCTTGTCTCTGGTTTCCTTCCACAGCTACACACCTGGTGTCGGTTGGGCGTGTCTACACCCTTCGCACTAGACCTGGCTAGGGCCCGTTCGCACAATAAGACTGGCGAACGGTTACAAGCTTAGGGCTCACCAATAGGTACTCACCTCCCTGCCTACACCCGGCAGGGAGGGTTACACACCCCCGGGCCCATCCACCCGGGGCGATAGGTTATTAGGTTCCCTCCCTCGCTTGTTTGGTTCACCGTGGCCCAGATCCCCCCGGGAAAATGGCCTACGAGGGACTAGACAAGTTCGAAAAATTCGAGGTCCTTCTAGGGGACCCCGAAATACGCTCACGATACTGTATCCATTGGGATCGTGACCTAAACCCGAAAGGGCTGGCTTCGACCGCCGTGCCGAGTAATTATGAGAATTTGCCTACCGCAGGTAACGCACCTCACGATAAGCCTTACTCGAGTAAGGACCCCCGCATTGTGCGCAACACAATGCCCACTAATCCGCGTACCGCGAACCCCATTGTCGCCGAACCTATTGTTTCGGCAACAAAGCCCGTCCCGCCGCATTTCCCGAAATCGGCTGTTGTTCCCGAAACAACATCTGTCCCGGTAACAAAGGCCGAGACACAGCTGCGCCCTGCAGCTGCGGCCTCTGTTGCCGAGCCGATTGTTCCGGGAACGACAGCTGCTTCGAACGTGTCACCCGCCGCGATAGAGCAGTTCACCGACGCGATGGACACCTCGTCCTCTCGTTCCGCCTCCCCGTCATCTCTCGTTGAGGACGCTCAGTCGTCCTTATCAGAACCCTCTTCCTCCGAGGACGACTTTACTCTCGTCCAAGGTAGGAAAAGGAGGAAGGGCAAAAGCGGCGCCAAGGCCCGCAAAACAGTCGCCCTAGAGGCTCCCCAAACAGCCCGACCAATTCCCGACTCGCCTGCCTCCCCGGACGCCGAGCCATCAGCTTCCCCGGCCCCCTCTCCCGTCCCCTCACCCCCGGCCCCCTCCCCCGTCCCCTCACCCCCGGCCTCCCAGGTCGCCTCTTCAGGGGTCGCTCCAACTAGGAGCGCCCCGCCGGCATACAAGGCCAAAGAAATCCCGCCTGTCTATCTTCAAGACAAGGCGCTTTGGCTCTCAGTCTCATCGATGTGCAACGACAGGCACATCAACATTAAAAAGGCCAAACCTATCGAGAATGCGATTAGGATCACATTCTTCAATTCGACAGATTATAGAGCGACTATAAAGCTCTTAAGGGAAAGGAACATTTCGTTCCACACATATTGTCTTCCTGAGGAGAAACCACTCAGAGTCGTAATCCGACGCATCCCAAAAGAAATCCCAACCGAGGACATCCTGAATGACCTCGTCGCCCAAAACGTTCCCGTCACGCACGTGCACAGAATGCACCGTTCCCGCGGCGGCGCCGCCTATGACATGGTTTTAGTCGTTTGCGAGCCGTCAAACGACAAACACCACCCAATTTTCGGCATTCGCACAGTGTGCGCCCTCTCGGGTATCTCAATAGAGAAACCCTTGAGGACGGGTATTGTGTCGCAATGCCACAGATGCCAACTGTGGGGTCACTCACAGAGCAACTGTTACGCTCACCCCAGATGTGTTAAGTGCCTAGGTGACCATGGCACGTCCGACTGCCCCCGTCCCAAAGACCGTACGCTTTGTACGGAACCACCGAGCTGCGTTATTTGCGGCCAATCTGGCCACCCGGCCAACTACCGAGGGTGCCCCAAAGCACCCAAGATTTCTCCCAAACTGGCCAAGCGTGCAAACGCCCGCCAGCAAAGGGAAAGCCCATCTGTCAGGCTTCCATCCGCCCAACTTCCCGCGAGGCTCAGCCCTCAACGTCCCACACCATGGAGCGTTCTCAACACGCAGAGAGCCTTCCCAGCCCTGAGGCCGACACAGGCCCAAGTCACGCCCGCCGCGATTCCACCACTGATCCAGGCCCCGATACCGCCCACCGCGACCAATCCCACTTTCAGTCCCGCAGCGTTACAAGCAATGAACGTGATCGGGAGCACTCTCAGCGTGTTTGAGAGTGACAGAGCCCAGCAAATGTCCAAGGCAATCATTGCCACCGAAGGCAACCTGTTGAAACTCTTCCAAGTATTGCAAGAATACGCAGACGTTGCCCAGTCAGTCCAGAACCTTCCCCACTTTCAAAAATAATTATGGATAATACACCCGGAACAATAAAACCCCGCTCCCTTAGGCTTGGCTTTTTTAATGCCAACGGCATGCTCGGCCAACGCGACGAGATTGCCGCCTTCCTTAAAGATCATCGGATAGATATTCTTCTCGTACAAGAGACCTTCCTAAAACCCCATAATCGCAGCCCGAACGTTGCGAATTATAAAATCGTTAGGAATGACAGAACGGTCCGTCATAAGGGCGGCACGCTCATTTACTACAAAAAATCCCTACACTGCGTAGAGGTCACTCCCCCTGACCTGTCCCTGTTAGAAGTCTCTGCATGTCGCCTAGGCATGACAGGGCACAACTCGATCACTGTCGTCTCGGCATACTGCCCTCCCTCGTCCCCCGTAGACAAAATCCTCCTGACTAACGACTTCAGCGCTCTCATGAGCCTGAGTGACTCAGTGATAGTCGCCGGCGACTTCAACGCCAAACATCCCGCCTGGAACAGTAACACCGCCTCTACCAGAGGAAGGCTGCTGCACAACCTGAGCGATACCCTTCACTTCGACGTCGTCGCCCCGATGCAACCCACCCACTTCCCGCTCATCCTAGACCATCTTCCTGACGTCCTCGATGTAGCGCTCCTCAAGAATGTAAACTTACGTCTACACTCTATCGAGGCACTACACGAACTCAACTCCGATCACAGACCGGTCCTGATGGAACTAGCTTCCCGCTTGGGCCCTCTCGACCCGGACCGTCCCCCTCCCACCAAGACAGTGACGGACTGGAGAATGCTAGGCGAAAGCTTAAAATCCCCATCCGCTCACCTCGACTCCATCCCCGACGCAATCGACTCGGTCACTGACATGACGGGCGCGATCGGTTCGTTCACCGAGCACGTACAATCCGCCGTGGACAAATGTTCACGAACAGTTGAGGCTCTGAACTTTCATCGCTTCAAACTGCCGGAAGATGTGCGCGCCCTGGTGACCGAAAAGAACGCGGCCGTCCGTGCCTACAGTGTCTTTCCCTGCGACGCTAACAGATCTCACATGCGTAACTTGCAGCGTGCTGTAAAGGAACGCATTCGTGAGATGCGTGAAACGCGCTGGGACAAGACGCTGAGTGAACTAGAGCCGTCGCATCAAGCCTTCTGGAAACTTCAAAAGATTCTCAAATCTGATGAAGTGGCCTCCACCCCTCCCATCTCCCGCCCCGACAAAACCCTCGCCTTCGAGAACGACGAGAAAGCAGAATGCCTAGCAGACAGTCTCGAGACTCAATGCTCCCCCAGCACCCAACCGATCGACCGTGCTCACCTCCTAAAGGTCGACGCCGAAGTCGAACGCAGGTCCTCCCTCCCGCCCGATGAAGATCCCGATGATCCCATCCTTCCTGTCTCCCCTGACGAAGTGGTGGAGATCATCAAGACTCTCAAGCCCCGCAAAGCCCCGGGCCCCGATAAAATCACCAACAGGGTGTATAAAATTCTCCCCGCTTCCCTCATTATGCTCATGACCGCAATCTTCAATTGCGCCATGAAACATAACCTATTCCCACAGGAATGGAAAGAGGCAACCGTCATCGGTATTCCCAAGCCCGGCAAACCCAAGTCGGAGCCCACCAGTTACCGACCCATCAGCTTACTCAACGTGTTCGGAAAGATCTACGAGAAGCTTATTTATAAGCGCCTCAAGGATTTCGCCGAATCACGCAGACTCATTCCCGATGAGCAGTTCGGCTTTCGAGCCCATCACTCCTGCATCCAACAAGTCCACCGCATCGTGGAAGACGTAAGCAACGGGTTCCAACGCGGGCGTTTCACCGGCATGATTTCATTCGACATAGCGAAAGCTTTCGATAAAGTCTGGCACAACGGCTTGATTTACAAGCTGTACCAACTCGGCGTGCCAGATCGTCTCGTCGTCATCTTGCGAGACTTTTTATTGAATCGCACTTTTCGCTATCGCGTAGACGGCGTCCTTTCCTCGCCCCACCCGATACGAGCCGGAGTCCCTCAAGGCTCCGTACTCTCACCGCTTCTCTTTACGCTATACACTAGCGACATTCCAAAGAGCAAGCTCGTCAAGATTGCCCTATTCGCCGATGACACGGCAATATACTACACCGGCACCAAGCCGGAAAAAATTTCTCAATCGCTCCAGACCTATGCCAACACCCTAGGTGCCTGGTCTAGGAAGTGGAGAATTGAAATTCATCCAGACAAAAGTCAGGCCGTACTCTTTTCGAGTCCGCACCGTCGACTGCCCCCCCGTCCCCCGTCCATCTCCATGTTTGGCAAGCCGATTCCTTGGAAGGAGCATGCCAAATATCTCGGAATAACCCTCGACCAACGTCTCACCTTCGCCGCTCACATCCGGGAGGTCCGCAACAGAGCGGCCTTCGTGAACGGTCGTTTGCATCCCGTACTCAATAGAAAGAGCAAACTGTCCCTGAAATGCAAGTCTCTCATCTACAAGACTTGCATACGCCCCATCATGACCTACGGCTGCCCTCTGTTCGCACACGCCAAGCCACGTCTAATTCATAGATTACAGACCCTTCAAAATCGTGCTCTAAGAAAGATCACAGATGCCCCCTTCTACGTCCGAAACGAGACTCTCCACGTAGATCTCAGAATCCCCACATTAGGTCAGTTTATGAAGCGTGCCTCCATACGTCACTTTGATCGCGGCGAAAAACACTGCAACCCACTCGTAGTGTTAGCCGCGAAATACACTCCATCCCAGATTAGTAAGATACGCCGTCCCAGGCACACCCTCCTCATTCCCGATGATCCCATTACCCTCCTCCAAGAGAGTAGTAAGAGTACAAGCACACTACACAAACCGCGTTCGTACAAACCTCGCCGCCGAGGTCCGCCGCGACAGTCCGATAATAACGACTCTAGTCCTCCCGTCCCTAGCACATCGAGCCAGCCCGCGAGCTGAGCCAGTAGCTTAAAAAAAAAGTCCGTAATAATAATTACAATCAGATCCAGCCCGTCCCTTTGCTGTCCTCCCCCCAACGACGCCCTGAGCCGAGGTCCTAACCCCACAGGGGGTGCCCTCAGCGCTGTCGTTTAGTTTTTAAGTTCTATATAAGCCCCTGGCTGGAGGCCTAAATAATAAATTTTAGGACCCCACAGGAAAGCCCGGTTAAGCAGTACACGGCCTCCTAGGCTGAACTGCAAGAGGTCATAACAAAAAAAAAAAAAAAAAAAAAAAAAAAAAAAAAAAAAAAACAAAGCTACTTGGTTCAACGACACTAAGCTTACATTCCTGCCTACCAACCAACAAATAAGGGCCTACTAACACTAAGGAGTGTCTCAAACCACGGTTATAATTATCGAAGGTTGATCTGGGGACACATATACGAGCACTGTTACTTTGCAAATGACAGGGCTACATGTGCACTTTCTACACCTAAAGATACCTAATACCTAGTATCTTGGAGAAAGGCTGGCTGCTTATGAGAACACAATGTGACATACGCAAAACCAGTATTCAGTACACAGCAGCTTTTCAGTTGATACACTCGCACTGACGTCAGCATGTCAAGCTACCCGAAACTATCAAATTTTCCCAATCAACTTTGAACCATACGCTTCAGCGATAAAGTTGAAAATCTTTTAACCTTTTGACTAACACGTCAAAAAAAAAAGAAGTGTCCTCATCGCTCAGCTAAGAATTCATCCATAAATACCTGCAATATAGTTAAGTAATGAGTTTGGAATTATAATATCGATTAAAACGAACTATGTATTAATTTTGAACTTTAAAAGTCTGTCATATAATCGTGCTGGGCACTTTTTGGCTTGTCACTATACGTGACTGTGGCGGTCAAGAGGTTATGCGAATTTGACAGATTGTAGTAGTTTGATGTGCTGTTTATAGATGATAATGCAAAAATGTCAAATGTCACAACAAAATTTAAATTCATACTTCAAGAACACTTCTTTCGATATTCGCAATGAAATAATTCAGAGTTTCGTATCGAAGGATCAAAATGAGGTTACATCATTCTCTGATTGAAGTCATCAAAACATTATATATAGCAATTTATTGGTCTTAGTACCTCAAAAACGGTATCACTTAAAAACGGTTCTCATTATTGCAATGCGGTTGTCGTTTATAAGTGTAATACTCGTAACAACTGATTGCAGGCATAAAATTATCTCTGCATGTACTGACATTAACAATCTAGTTCAACACTGATTGGGGTATGAAGGATACTGTTTATAATCAACAATCTTTGATGAACCAATTTGAGAGCTGAATAAACTTTCAAGGTAGGCTCCAGCACAAACAAGCAAATATCTTCTTTCTCTTCAACCTTTAGTCATCCAATGCTGAGTGTAGGTCTCTTCCAAATCTTTCCACTTCTCGCGGTTTTGTGTTATGGCTGTCCAGTGTCTTCCAGCCACTTTAACAAGATCGTCTATCCACCTAGTCGGTTGTCTCCCTACATTTCTCTTTCCCGCTCGTGGTCTCCACTACAATCGGTCAAATTTCCTTCATAGGTTTTCAACTTTGTCGATGAAGCATATGGTTCGAAGTTGATTGGGAAATTTTTTAACTTTTGGGTAGCTTGATGTGCTGGCATCTGTACCTATAAAAAGGACTAAATTTTGAAATGAATGATAAATCATATTTATTTTGCAAATAGGTTGAAATCAACACTTTTACACGTGAACATATTTTTTATGAAAAACGAGATGAGGTCGGCATTTCCTAGCTACCTTGAGAGGAATCGCCGAAACAAACTCAATGGATATATGAATATATGAATGAAATGGATCGAATCTTGCAAATGAGTGATGAGGTGTCAGATATAGACTACGAACAATGTTTTTTAACGGTTTAACAGAAGAGACAAGAAAAAGGAAGCTCTAATGATCAACCATTTAAAAACTCAACACCAGAAATAAAAGACCGTCACACGATCCAAAGTAAACATAAACTAAATAATAAAATCTAAACTTGCACGCAGGATGTTCACCGTAGCTCTGTTTATGCGCCCGCGCACGGTCTAAATCTGGCAACACCTGGTTTGGATGTAAACATGGCGGTGAATGGACGAAATATTTTGGTGAATGATGGATTCATGTTCACAGTAAATTAGGTCTACATCCGGTTTAAGTGTTTCGCTATGGTTTTACGCAAATTTTTGAGGTAAAAATAACACGTGGCGCAAAAGGCCCAATTAGAATGTTAAAGATGGCGTCTTGCTCTTGCTGGAAGCAGATTTAGGGCCAATTTCACGATGTCCGAATAGCTACTATCTACCAGATAAATTCAAAAATGGATCAGAATTTGTATGAAATCATCTACCAAATCGTACGTGGTGAAACAGGCCCTTAGGGTTTTATTATTAACACAAAACAATCTCACCTTTTTAAATTAATTAAGAACATTTTTAAAGAGATCTCGCTTAATTATGACACCTTCTTCGGGGAAAATATGCTTTATACGAATATAATTACTTGTATACCCTCTAACGAGGCCATTATTTCCTCTTAATCAATATAACTGTGATATCCACATCCTGAGTGACTCACAAAGCTCTTGATTTTCAACTTATCTTATTCATAAAGTATCCAGAATCCCTGTACAAATATTCATTACATCCGGGCCGAAGGTATCATGTTTGCGCAAAACAAGTTGGACTTATAGACAATAAATACCGTTTTCATATATTGCTGCAAAGGTTTCTTTGTTTTATCTGATTCTGGTTATTGTCGTTAATGTCGTCTTAATAGTACGTTAAATCTTAGTCGCACATTTTTTTAGAATTATGGGCCAAATATGCCAGAAATAAAAGGTAGTTTTTATTTTCTTTGATAGTGTCATTTGAATTTTTTGAATATCTATCTTCATAACTGGTGTAAACTGGATTTCAATTCTAAATAGCTTATAGCTAATGATACTACTAACAATTATTGTATTTTTATGCGTATGAAACTTAAGTTCATATTTCAAAGTTCTATCCAAAATTTTCAAAACTTTTTGGCATTATAGTACTATCAACCTTGGAGATTATTCTCCCAAGATAAATAACTAAGCAAATATTCAGATTTGTCTCAATAGAACTGATCACTATTGACTCAAGGAAATTAGAGCTTAACCCACGCTACCCCAGGTTTGCGAGGAACAAACAGCCGGACAAACAAAGCGCCCACCCCTTCCGGCTTCACGTATGCGCGTACGCATAGCAACCGCGCGTTATTGCCTGATCGTCGGTCGATAAAATAGATCTGACATGTAGCTTTTCTATTATTTAAGGTAATTAATGGTCGGGAAAAGATTTATGGTGTATTGTTAGCTTTTAATAAAAACTTTTTTACATTGTTGACAGTTGATGTTGAAGTTAGCAATGGCGAAACTATTTAATAATCTGTTTTAATGCATTATTTTCTCGGCTTTTAATAATGTTCTATTTGCAATTTTGCAAAAGGTATTTTAAAGCAAGTTTTAAATGTTACACATAATTTCACAAATATGACCAGACATAAATTATTTTATAGAATCTAAAGTAAAGCAACGGTATCAACGAAGATTTTAATGAATTACATTAAACCCTCGAATGCCATTTATTATCACACAGATTTATGTATGATAACTCTCATTTTGTGACAAATTAACCGCGTTTAACGTACTAAAGTGAGACATAAAGTTAATATTTATTGGTCCTTTGACGCTGAATCTTTGTGTGGGGTCATTAGCCGGTATAGGACCACTGACCAAAACAGAATTATAACTTACTGTTGACTGAAATATTGAAAAAAGCAAAAATATCAAATAAGCGGAAATGATTAAGGAATATCTTTAAATATATAGAAAGAAATCGAAGATCGCAGCAAGCCTGTTATGGTTTTAGCAATCAATAGAAAACAAAATCCTAAGGGACAGTGTCATGATGTCCGAATAGCCACTATCTACCGAAAAGTTTCAAATATGGAACAGATTTTTTATGAAATTATCTATCAAATACACTAACTGGTACTTATTCATAGGTGCTGAAACAGGCCCTACATATTTTATGGTTTTAATATTCTATCAAACCAATTTTATCATTTTGTAGACCCCTTGTTTAGTTACAAGATCCACAACCACGATCCAAAACCGAGCGACGGAAAAATTCCATATTTTATCATTACTTCCAAAATTATTAAGGAATTAATAAAAAAAATGTCTCAACTGATAAAATACAGGTAGCAATAAAGTATAAAGAACATAACTTTATGATATCGCCTTAAAAACTAATCCGGACATGAACCGATCGTAAACGTTGGACTAATAAAGAATTATTTTAATTTCTGACATCGAATGTACCAATAATTTAGTTAAAGATAACTTTTATGGTGTTTTAAGCAGTAACTATTGCTTCATTTTAGTACCTGTATTTACTCTACACTTAACAGTTGTAAAAGATCTCAACTTAAGTCTAGCTTTAGTTGAGAAATCTGAACTTATAGGAGACTTAAGGCATAATAAGGATATAAAATTGGCGCACAAGTTTATGTTCTCGTGAGATACCAGTTAGTTAACAAAAGCTGTAGTGAACCTACATTGCTATCACATCAATCTGTACAGTGGAATCATTATCATTAGAATCTATACTCCAAGTTTCAAGTTCTAGATTATCGCCATAAAAATTATCCGGCACATATTTGCTCAATCAACACAGTCCGAGGGTTACAGAACTAACATAATGCCCTACAATTATGGCTCGGTATGGTGAAACAGACACGTTCCCACAACGTAACAAACACACGAACAATGCTTCTGTACTTACGTCATTGTTCAATGGAGGTTGTAAAGTAACGCTAATGTACGGTGAAGATACTGGTGAGATGATTAATGGAACTGAGAGTGCAATTGTAAATAAAGAAGATACTATAGATAATTGTGTTATACCAAACAATGATTGTTTCGATATAACTCCCAAGGCTTAAGTAACTTCAAGAAAACTAGAGAATTTATTAACCCTGTCTATAATACACCTGATCTGAACAGCGCTTACAGTGAAAATTAAAAGATTCAATTGCAACCCAACGGGTTATCCAAAAACATAAAGAAATAATTTACTCAGGTATCAATCTGACCAGTTATTTCGTTGAAATAAAATGAAGAATTGAAGACACACCGTTATTTATAAAACAAGACGGTATAAGTACAATCTTGTTAAAAATAAAACCTTATTTTTTAATGGAAACATCGTTAACACAGAAAACGAAGTTATGGGTAAAATATGGCTGCTTCATCTGTGCTGTATGGTTATAATATTCGGATTGGTAATGGTACCAGGAAATCGCCTTGATATTCCACTGCATCATTCGAGAGTTAAGTGACATACCAACGACAATTTGCTATGGATTAAAAAATATTGCAAGCGACAGCTACTGAAGAACTTCAAATAAAGTAACCAATTTCAAAATAGTGAACTTGCACAACTAGATTCTCCAAAACCATCACGTGATCATGTCGCTACCAATTTTGATGTCAGAAACAAATCACAGCCATTAAAGACGATACCTAATAAGGGTGTACTTCCAAACCTTACATTAGTCCTTGTCCAGATACCTTCGGAGCCTCGCCTCCAATGCATCACACTGTAATCATGACTAAGAGTACCGTATAAGACAATATGCCGCGAAATTGGTCCAAGTCGATATTTTACACCGATTGGGATCCGTAGGCGTTCTCTTGACACGGGTTAAGCAGGAAAAGAGGTCAACGAAAGGAGGTTCGCTCCAAATTTATTTCTGATCATATAAAAGAGTTGTTCGAAATGGTATCGTGCTCATTGAAAATGTATCTGATGATTGTTCTCAGGTTTTGGACCCTACATTAAATGTATCAGCTGCCTTTAATCTATTTGTAAAGCTCGGCATAACTAATGGTTAATGTAAAAATACTGCACATGGCAACATGGGCGAATGCATTTAAATACAATAATTTCCAAAAATATATTTTATCATTAAAAGCGCATAAAATTCCAAAAACGTAAATGGTAATTTCTATACAAGCGGTATCCAAACACGTAGTTTGTATTGTTTCCAATATGAACAATTAATATTCTTTCACCGTCCTTTTACGGACGTCAATAAAAAGCACTCACTGATGACAGAATAGCAATTACTTAGAAATGTTCAAACAACCACCGATAGCGGCCGAAGATGTAGATAGTGATAGATATTTTGTTGTTTTGAATATTCACGACGCCACTGCACGATAGCTGCAAATTCAAATTTCTCAGAACACAGGAGATACGTTAGAAAAGAATAAACTTCAAGATCAAGACAATAGGCAATACTTTCGTTTGAAAGCCAAAGAGCATGAAATCGGCACAGATCCATAAGTGATTTATCGTGCTACCGTAGGCATTCTGTCTCCATAAGATAATTAATCTAGAACTGGCATCCGCTTATAAAGAAAGTGTTAAAAATAATATAGCTAATGATTTATGTGCCAGTGAAAGCCGAAAGATATTGTATGCAAAAATAGTTGACGATATGTAGGACTGGAGATTAAAGATTAATTTCGTGTATATTAAATAGCTTATGGTCGTGTATGGGTACTGCACGCGTACATGCTAATATAAACAATGTCACTTGGTTTTACAGTCTATTTTTGCGTGCATTCCAGTGCTCTGCACTTATCAGAGCCGTCAACCCCTTTCTCTTGGAATTGCATCAAAGAAAAAGTAAGTCCATTTGAAAAGATTGACCTAAATGCTTGGACAGGTTTAGTAACAGCTACACGTGAGCTTGTAATCTGCGGATAATTGAAATTCAGTGGGCATCGAGACGAATTAAAGTCGCCGTAGATCTTGCACTGTTGCCAATTTAGAAAATTGGGATAAGTAATGAGAGCAACTTTTTGTGGACGTAATAAATATGGCCTTGGTGACAGAATAGCCTATAGAACAAACTCTACTGGTATATTAAGTATATATACAATGTAGGTAAGACTCTTATATAACATTTTATATGAAACCGTATTTGACGGTGGGAGGAGAGACGATCAACAACAAATACCGACAGCCAAACAATTAAGCAATCAACACAACTAACAATTAAGTGAAAACAAAGACAAACAACAAGTTTATTCACCATTGACATTGGAAAAATTGCCCCACCCTGTATGGGCAATATTTTTGCCTTAAACACTGGGTGTGAGCACAACTAGTCGTTACGGAAAGAAACATCGACTTGCATTTGCATTTAATCGTTGTCGTGGCATTTGTTGGTGAAAGCATTGTAATTTCATAGGAAATGTTTCATATGGATGGTGATACATAAAAAGTATGAACAAATTCATGTAGGTACACGCATCGTTACCTACTTGTCTATACAAAAATGTTAGTGATAAATATCACTCAGCCAATCCATCTAATGAATGGAAATCTAACCTAGATAATAGAATCGATTCAAGTATTCGAGTACCTAGTATAATATTATCTCATGCCCACTTTCAACACCAGCAAAGAACGGTGGTTTTTGCAGCGAATTCCATAAACATTATGGAATCATAATAATATCCTATATCAATTTAAAATGAAAGGAAATGCCAAGCTAAACATGGTGTAGAAAACATATAAAAGGAAGCAAGTCCAGTTGTAGCAGATTTTATGATTAACAAAAAGTAGGTTTGTATTACCGCATTAATCTAGAATACCGTATGACCTCAAGATAAGAATAAGCCCTATGTGCGCGACGCACCTTTTTATACTTTTAGACTTTTTAGATTTATTTTTATTCTTTTATATTTGAATTTTGATACTTTCTACTTTTGTTTATTTGTGAAATAAAGGCAGTTTTCTTTTCGCTGCGGACATAGCTGGTAGTTTAATTTCGCTAGACTCCACCAAGGGTAGCAGGAGTTCACAGCCAGCACCAACCTGACCCGAGACCCAGCGCCTGAGGATAATCAGGCTCAGTCCCCTTCATCGTGGGGGGTCTTAATAAAAACGCAATGGTGCGTTACGTCGATTTCCATATTAAGGGTCGTCATGCGAAAGACAGTAACATTATTCGTAGGGCTAGATCGATAAGTGGCTTAGGGTTGTCGTCTCAATTCGTCAATAGGGACGCCATTACAAAATATTCGTATCTTGCGGATCTTGCGGAAGAGTTTTGTTACGGAGAGGTTCAGCCGACGCTGATTATTGGCATAGACAATTGGCATCTCACCGTGTCTAGTGCCACTCGCAAGGGTTCTAAGTCGCAGCCTGTCGCAATTCGTACAGCATTAGGTTGGGTATTGTTCGGTTTTAGTTACAGTTCGACTACTCAGATTGTTGTCAGTCACGCCACGCTGTTTGAGTCCACGACCGTAGGCCAGAGCGACCGTTCCGAATTAGAGCAGCTTCTTAAAGATCAGTACAAACTCGAGTCTATAGGTATTTCAAAACGTGAGACGCGCAATGCTGATGATGAACGTGCTGTTCAGATTGTTGAGCGCACAGCACGCCGCTTACCTAGTGGTAGGTTTGAGGTAGGTTTGATTTGGAAGTCTGATGATTTATCGGTACCAAATAGTTACAACCTCGCTTTATCTAGGTTTCTAGGGTTGGAGAAGAAGCTAGGTAAAAATATTGATTATGCAGAGCGGTATCGTGCCAATATTCATGATATGGTTCGGAAGGGCTACGCCGAGCTGTGTCCAGAGGTGCCCACGGGGCCTATATTATGGTATCTGCCGCACTTTGGCGTCGTCAATCCAAACAAGCCAAACAAATTGCGAGTTGTGCACGACGCTGCAGCCAAGTCAGAGAGCGTTTCGTTAAATAGTTTGTTATTGTCGGGTCCCGACCTGCTTCAGCCGTTGTTGGGCATTCTTTTTCGGTTCAGGGAGGGCAAAATTGGCTTAACCGCGGACATTCGCGAAATGTTTCCGCAAATTAAAATTCGCGCTGAAGATCGCGATGCGCAAAGGTTTTTGTGGCGCGATAGCCCACGTGAACCTCTGCGTGTCTATCGGATGTCGTCTATGATGTTCGGTGCTGCATCAAGCCCATTTACGGCTATGTATATTAAGAACAAAAATGCAGCCGAGCATCAGGCACGATACCCGGACGCGGCTCATGCAATCATTTTCGATCACTATATGGATGATTGCATAGTCAGTCTTGATAGCGCGGATGAGGCAGCCAAACTTGCTGCTGAGATTCACGCTGTCCACCAAAAAGGTGGGTTCGAGATGCGTGGCTGGGTTTCCAATAGTGCCTCTGCTCTCAGGTTATTACCGAAAGAAGCATTATTGGAGATGCCGGCAACAAGTCAGTCACATCTAGATATTGACTTAGGTCACTTAGCTCCATCTGTAAGGACGCTTGGTCTTATTTGGCAGCCTGTGATAGATTGCGTAAGTTTCAATATTAAAAAGAATGTGCTGCCAGGTAAATTCACTAAGCGTGTAGTTTTATCTCACTTAATGCGAGTCTTTGACCCTCTCGGTATTCTTGCGCCCATAGTAGTTACTGGTCGCATTATGTTCCAAAATGCTTGGCGCAGGGGTCTTGATTGGGATGAAGAACTTTCAGCAGAGGATAGTGCATCGTGGAGGCTTTGGTTCAAAGATTTGTTTAGTGTTGCCAATCTACAGATTCCACGCTGCTACTACCCAGTCGGCCGCGAGGTAGACCAGTGTGAGCTTCACGTTTTCTCAGACGCTAGCGAGTCCGCCTTCGCGGCTGTGGCGTACTGGCGTTTCGTACTCAATGATGGAGAGGTGAAGCTCGCGCTAATTTGCAGCAAAGTCCGCGTAGCCCCATTAAAGCCAGTGTCCATCCCACGGTTAGAGTTACAAGGAGCGTTGATCGCCGCGCGCCTCGCTTCAGCTATTTGCGACTCCCATCGTTGCAAACCCGTCAGGAGAGTCTTTTGGTGTGACTCCATGACGGTGTTGAGTTGGTTGCGGAGTGAGGCACGCTCATTCAAGCCATTTGTATCGCATAGGGTCGGCGAGATTCTGGAGATAACCAGTGTTAGTGAGTGGCGATGGGTGCCCAGTACATTAAACGTAGCTGACGAAGCAACTCGAATGAAGCGCACTATGTTGTCTCCCGAGTCGCGCTGGATCATTGGTCCGGATTTCTTGCTTTCCTCTGAATGGCCTAATGAACCTAGTAGTTCATCAGAGTGCCCGGGCGTCTATGAGGAGAAGAGTAATCCGGGACCTACATTTGTTCATCTTATTGGTAGTGTCGAAAAGTCTGTGCCTGTCTCAGCAGATCCTAAGCGTTTTAGCTCTTGGCTGAGACTGGTACGAGCTACGTGTAGAGCTCATAAATATCTAACGCGCATTAGACTTCATTCATTAGCACAAAGGGGGTTAGATGTTGATTATTTAGTTCGTGAGCGAGGGGGGATATTTACCTTTTCCTTTCAGCCGTCAAGCTCTCTTGGCTCTTCACATCCAACGAATGAGTCAGCAGACGATATGCGCCTGGCTGAGACGCACATTCTGCGCCAGGCACAACTAGACTCATTTCCCGATGAGGTGATGCGTCTTAGCAGCTATCCACCTCTGCCCATACTTCACACCAGCCGACTGTTTCGTCTTTCCCTGATTATGGATGAAGAGGGCCTCCTACGTCTATCCAGCCGTATCACTGCAGTGTCGGGGGTGCCTGAAGCCACAAAGAGCCCCATAGTCCTCGATGGGAAGCACCCTGCCGTTCAACTACTAGTGGATCACTACCACCGCCGAGCCGCCCATGCTAACACAGAGACCGTGGTCAACGAGCTTCGCCAGGGATTTTACCTGCTCGGCTTTAGAAACGTCGTCCGCTCTGTTGCCTTCCGTTGCCAGTTGTGCCGCATACGCCGAGCCGAGAAGTTCCAGCCGCCCACGGGAGACCTACCGGAGGCGCGTTTAGCTCACCACAAACGCCCTTTCACTTTTACCGGGCTAGATTACTTCGGACCAGTTCAAGTGACCATTGGCCGGCGACGAGAGAAGAGATGGGTGGCGCTTTTCACATGCCTAGTAGTCCGTGCCATCCATTTGGACGTTGTGAGCAGTTTGTCGACGGATGCGGCAGTTATGTGTCTTCGGCGCTTCGTGGCTCGGAGAGGAACGCCTTCAGAGATCTGGTCAGACAATGGCACTGCTTTCGTCGGAGCAAGAAGAGAGCTCCGCGCGCTATATGGGGACGCAGCGATGGAGTATGCCGCTGTAGAAAAAATTAACTGGCGCTTCATTCCCCCGTCAGCGCCATTTATGGGTGGAGTTTGGGAGCGACTCGTGAGAAGCGTCAAGACAGCACTTCAAGTGACCCTCACTGAACGTGCACCGACGGAAGAGGTCTTGCGGACCGTGCTCTCAGAAGCTGAGGCGCTTATTAACTCCCGCCCCCTGACGCACGTTTCTGTTGAGCCCGGCAGTGAAGAGGCGCTCACTCCTAACCACTTCATCCTTGGAGCTTCGTCGGGGCGTCCTGTTCCAGCAACCCTATCAGACCACGACCTGGTTTCAAGAAGCGGTTGGCGCAAAGCAGTTCGTTTGGCGGACCACTTCTGGCAGCGCTGGGTCAAGGAATACCTGCCGATCCTTATTCCCAGACCAGGGCAAGGCCAAGTCCCAGAGTTGGCTGTGGGCGATTTGGTCCTGGTGGCTGACGGCAACCTACCGAGGGGCTCCTGGCCGAGAGGGCGTATCTCAGCGACTTATCCGGGCCGTGATGGCATTGTGAGAGTGGCTGACGTCACAACTGCAGCAGGCACGCTTCGGAGGCCCTTAAAGAAGCTGGTGAAGCTGAGTGCTTGACTCAGGGGGGAGGAATGTGCGCGACGCACCTTTTTATACTTTTAGACTTTTTAGATTTATTTTTATTCTTTTATATTTGAATTTTGATACTTTCTACTTTTGTTTATTTGTGAAATAAAGGCAGTTTTCTTTTCGCTGCGGACATAGCTGGTAGTTTAATTTCGCTAGACTCCACCAAGGGTAGCAGGAGTTCACAGCCAGCACCAACCTGACCCGAGACCCAGCGCCTGAGGATAATCAGGCTCAGTCCCCTTCACCCTACTTCCTCTTAGAAGTAATATAAGAGCTAAACAAGCAAGACAGTAGCATTAATAGAAATTGCAGATTTATCGAGATAAAAACATAATAAGTTAGAATAAAGCAAACAAATCTTGGAAACTGCTTTCAGTAACCAGGCAATGAATTTCTTGTCAGAAGATAAAATTGAAGTATACATTGATTGAGTGAAGTGAACAAAGTTAAATGTGTTGTGCTGGGAGCCTTAAATATGCAGTGTATTTTAAAATAATTACTTATTTTAAAAATGAATATAATATACGCAATATGATAAGAATACTTCAAAGTTTAACTGTTACCTTTATAAATATCAAGTAAAAACGACCAAAAATGTCACATTTTTCATACCAGTTTGCTGTATAAAAAATGGCAACAGAAATACATCATCCGGGAAAATTTAAATTTTTAGCAATCACGGTTCATGAGATAGATACAGCATGGTGACTGACGGACGGACCGACAGATGGACAGAGGTCGTAATAATCGGGACCTTTCGGGTACGAAACCCTGAAAGGCAACTCAGAATGTTGGAGAAAAACAGTCAAAAACGGTTATTATACATGACATTCAATAGATTATCTCAAAAGCAAACACGACGCTGATGAGTGCTGATACAATGAAAGTCAAGAACGAGCAAGGTCGTAAGCAAGACAGTAGGATAAAATATATAGGTATCACAAAAACGGAGGTTGAACAAGATTGAGAGATTGGGTTACGTGGTAATATTACAATGTGAGACCACGACGCTGAATATGTAATGTTGCTACGTGAATTATTTATCAAATTCAATTCTGTATATGAGAAAAGTTAAAGAGAAGAAAACTTAGGAATTGACATTTTACAATGTTTCAAATAAAGGTTTTAATGTTACCAAGGAGCTTGCAAATGATGGTATCATGAGAAAAAAAATCGATTCGCACAAAGTTACTAGTACTACAAGTACATTGTAACATAAAAATTAATGGCCAGAAAAGATAAGAAGACGTAAATAACAAGATCATAAACTGTGATTGGAGGGACAGTCATAAAATAATGATTGTCAATTTAATATCTTTACCAGTTAAAACAACATCGAATGGATTGAAAAATAAAACAACGACCTTAACTTGGCTAAACGACAACTTGGCTATAAAATATTTGGCACAAACCCCAAATTGGAAAGAATCACATTCTTGGTTTGGTTTATCCAATCAGTTGAAACCATTCAAAATTAAAATTGTTTTCTTTTTAACCTTAAAAAAATACTCTGGCGTTGACTAAAACTTCAAACACGAATTTCTCTATAACATTTGAATTATAATGGAATCTATTAAAAGATCAATAGCTAGCATTATTTGTTTGATCAACCCCTGTACCTAACTGTTCTGCATTCAAGGTTTCTTCATTACCTGTTTCTTTATGGGATTTATCATTGCTTTGTTAGCACGTGGTATTATCTGGTACTTATTTAACTACTCTATCAGTTACATTACTATTAGCAGCCATAAGGTTCCCGATTGCTTTGACTCTTACACTGACAATTATGTATATCAGTAGCCACAATACAAATTACCTTATTCACCTTGAATAAATCATTTAAATCGTTTACAAAGACATTGTTTTATGATCGTGTCACTGATCACTTTCAAGTTTCTTGTGGTAATAAATGCTTTGATTTGCGGGTACGTGTGGCTTTGGAGGATTTAAATCTTTAGGTTTGTTTTTAGCTGATATCGTATAGCTTGCGCGTGTTCTTTTTTAATTGAAGATTATTTTCTTTGGATATGGCAAATTATGTTGACGATAATTCTAATTGTAATATTGTCAATTTAAACCTTTGCCATGCTTGACTTTTTCTGCTCCAGTGATTTTGTTGATATCATTAAAAGTTTCGACACTATGATATTTTTTTTATCTATTGATGTCTGGAGTTTATTTATGTTTTCTTTTTTTCTTGCTACAGAACTAAGCTGGGATTATGTGACGCATAAACAATTGGCTCAAGGACTCGTTTAGTTACATGCAATTAGATTTGTCACGATTTACCCTCGATTAAAGTTTAATTACTGTATAGTGCCAACTTGCCACGTGTTTAGCATATTATTATGCTCATTTCGTAACATACAATGCATATATTCAACTTGGAATTATAGAAACTGCCTAAGTATTCAGAACAGAGGTGTTGCTTTTTTAGAATTATAAAATACCGCCATAAATCGTCTCCCAAGCATTTGTTAATTTGGTCTATTTCTGAAATCACTAAAAAACGGTCCACGATTCATGGAAATTCATGAATTTTTTTATAATAATTGGCTCCTTATGATTCACCTTTATACTGATACAAGGAACTAGACTCGTGATGGCCAGAAGGCTTACAAACAAGTTGCCATTTAGACTCACCGACAGATCCAATAATATTAAAACTTAATTTTGTAATAAGGAAGACATCGATAGATTCGAATACATCACATATGCAATACTTAACCAGTTTTATTTCACTAATAAATAAATTACAATCATGACACTGCATTCTTGTCCTTGATATTACAATATTAAAATAATAAATTCAAGAGAAAGGAAGCCTTGAATGTAGCTGCAGTTATTAAATCACATGAAATCGATGTAATCCTGACAGCTAAACATTAATTTGGTAATTTGTGAAGATATTAAGGCGATAAAGATGGTAATTTAAATGTCAAAGAAGAAGATACAAAAATATTCTAAATAGTGTTGGCAAAGAACTCCAAAGATTCTGACAAGGAATGCCATATAAGACTTACAAATGTCTCCCAAATGAACGTTACCAACATAAAGACTATTCTATATCAGTATGAAAACCGCCAGTTCCCGACCATGTGGCACCGTTTATTTTTGTACTAACAGCTACTCTGACCGTGCTGTTTACTCCTTGCTATTTTAGGAGATGCATCCAACACGTGTATTTACCTTTGGAAAGGCGTTTATTCGGAATGCATGTTGCTCTGTTTTCAACAAAGAAAGGAAATCATTGACGATTGTATTCGTAGGATTATCGTCAACATCATTATCTGTGAGACGAAAATTTGTAAACAAACATCTGGTTATTGATGTCATGTATTTAGTTAGCAGAACTCTAAAGAATGCAAATTTTATCTATCCTAATATAATAAAGCTGAAAAAGTGTTCATACCGTGAACGAATAGTCCGATTTTAAAAATTATTTCAGAATTAGATAACTCACTTGAACACACAAGAACATAAAGAAGGTACTATCAGCGATAAATCAGAGCAGATGACACTTACATCACAGATTACTTCACAACAATGAAATAAAATTATTTACACTCCATTCAAATCTAACGGTAGCAGAAATTAAAGTTGCAAGCGATTGCAAAATGGCTACCACCAATTTAGGCGGGATAGTTAGCGCCATGTCAAGGTAATTTGAAAATAGATTTTTTGCACATTTGCAAGAATTTCGTAAATGTCGTCGTCGGCAAAAACATTCTATTAACTCAAAAACTGTGTTGTTTCTTTGTTATTGCCATTAGTCTAACGGAATTACGAAGCTTGAACCGGCTTTTAGAAAACAAATTCATTCTTTCATTGACAGTTGCTAATTTATTGAACGACTTTTTTTTAATTCCCTCTTTTATCTTGTTGCCGTATGGATAGGCAAGGGGAAGGATGAACGGAACTAGGATTTATTACAAATGTGTTCTCGAAAAATCCTTTTATTGAGTTAAGACATAGAAGGGTGGAACAAACTGTCGTTAATCTCGGAATCTGCGAAGCTGAATTCTTACGAGTAATCCTAGACTGCAATGCCTTTATGTCACTGTTGCTTAACCATTAGTTAACACGTTAGTAACTTATCGATCCCAATTCAAAGGGCCTGTTTCACCACGTACGAATAAGTTCCAGTTAGTTTTTGGTGGATAATTTTGTACAAATTCTGCTCCATTTTTGAACTTATTCGATTATTGTCTATTGGGACATTATGAAACTGGCCCTAATGGCCTCAATTTGATATTTCAATGAAAACTTCAGTTTATTTTTTAGTCTTTGACAAGATGGCAGGATACGAATCAGTGGTTTTCACCGTGTAGATGTACTGACACCAGCACAGCAGGCTACCCGAAACTGTCAAACTTTTCCATTCAACGTTGAACCATAATGCTTTAGCGATAAAGTTGAAAATCTATTAAGGAAATTTTACAGATTGTAGTAGCCTGATGTGCTGGCGTCTGTACAGTCAATTACACCCTATACAAATTGAGCGCATAGGAACTAGTAATAATTTGATACCAGGGCCATTATTTCTATCGAAAAGAATAGGTATTGGCATATTGTTAGCTTATAATATTAATACGGGTTTTAATCAGCTATTATAATGAATGGGCAGTCGGAGCATTCGTAAGATTAGGGTTCAACGACCTCATCTCATTCCATGTTATAGTTGGACCTAAAAACCTAGCTACCGCTATAAAACTGTCTGGCTAATGATCTGGTTTTTGTTTTAAAAGTTTATATATTATGTTGACTATGATTTTAATGGGCGATCGTCCTTATTTGGTTGGTATTTCTTGATAGTTTTTCCATTGACAGTTTTTTTTGCTGTTTCTTATGGAATAAGAATTCTTATTGACTTGTCTGTAGGTCGTAAGGTCTATATTTATATATGTGATGTTTGCCAAATAATGATTCAGTTCATGGCATGTTTTTCACAGGTACAGACGCCAGCACATCAGGCTTCTACAATATGTCAAATTTCCTTAATCAATTTTCAACTTAATCACTGAAGCATAAAGTTCAAAGTTGATTGGGAAAATTTGACAGTTTCGGGTAGTCGATGTGCTGGCATCTGTACCCCTATATACTTAAGTAATACAGGTACCTAACTCAACAATATAAGAGACGAGATTATCCCCACCACAAAATTCCATACATCGGAATACATGAGAGTTATTCAACTGCGAATTGAGATTACATTTCGCACACAAATGTAGAGGCATATTCAGTGTATGACAATAGCGTATTTCGGAATGTCGAGTATTGTTTGATTGTCGGGATGCACACATTAGAGGGAATGCAGACCCCAGAATCAAAAGCGTGACAACACTATTGTTACCATAGATAATGTAGGTAGGTGCGTATCCTATCGTCAAATAATAATATCTGACGGTAGAGGCACTATCATTAAAGCTAAAATAAGGCACTTTTTTACCTCGATCGCTTGTAATAGGGCAGCCCACAACTTTTTACCTGCCACCCTAACAGTAGCAGAGATCGACGACATTCACCAACAAATTCCCACAAAACAGGGGACAAAAACCTCCAAAACTCTATAATTAGCGAAAAAACTGACGCCTTTGACCACTAAAATGCAAATTCCAAAGCCAACCGGTTTGAAACGCAATGTTTTTTTAAGAACCGATGTTTAGACCAGCCGTCGTCTAAATTCAGCCAGGTAATAGATCGGTATACGACCTACTTTGAGTTCTAGCTAGATAAAGATTATACAATAGCAGCCGGTGATACGATACGAGATATTTTTTTCCGCGAATGGCTGTATCTAAGCGTGCCTCAGTAAAGCATGGAAAGTACAGTTAAAATAACTAAAATACTCACGAGTCTCCGGACAGCACACGGCGTTGCTTAGAAATATTAAGTTTTTTCAACCGTTTGTAGACACTGGTTGGTGACACACAGATTGTCCAGTTCACTGTTTTGGTGCACTAAATGTTTTTATTTGTATGTAAACGTTTTACTTGTGTTTATTCACAGCTGAGTTCTATATGCGGTTCACGGTTTGGGTCGGCGAGGAGTGACGATCGCCCGACGTGCGTGAATACGACGCGGCGCGGCGCGGCGAACTGACGGGGACCGGCCGAAACGTCATCATTGCGCGCGATCTCCCACTCTCCCGAGCTCTCGGAAACGCTCAAATGGTTTGTGTTATTTTCAAAATATTTTTGTTTAAAAGAATTGTTTATGAGAAAAAAGAACGTTTGTGAATATTGAGAAAGATTCACACAAAAATTAAATGCGTCGTGTTTACCGGTGTTGAGGCAAAACAGATATTTAAGGGATAGTAAATGTTTTTTCAAAGCCCTTACCAAACAATGAATAATTGCAGAAGTAACACAAATTCCTTTGGCATTTAATTTAGCTGATTAAAGAAAATTATTTTATAATGTAAGAATTGTAGGAATCCACATATCATTTTGTACGTAAACAAACATTCAAGTTCAAAACAATTCATAAGAAAAAGCTTTCAACCTTCTTCGTCAAAGTTATGAAAAACTTATTAGAATAATATTTAGAGGATCCTTTTCTCTTAGAGGATGACGATGTATCACTTCGAGTTCCTCCCTTTTTTTCGTAGATAAGTTCACTTTAAAAGACTATTTCACACTAGCGAATTTTACGCAAACAGTAATTAAAACAACTACCCGGTCAAAACATTACATTTAGAGCATCGTAGTGTCCGCCGAAATACGTTTGTGTAAAAGCGCTCTTAACCCATGGAGATATGCTGCAGGGCTCATGATACGCTTCGTTTTAACAAAGATGTTTGGGGTACTAAGTGGTGAAATTTGAATTTATAATAAACATACATTGAAACAAGCCTATGTTCAGATTATTTTGTATGGAAAGTTGATATCAGCATAACCAACAGCGCCCCTATCGGCAGAAACGCAAACAACAAAATATTCAGTCTTCGAAATAAACTTGATTATGAAGTAAATAATATCGACTATGTTAATAGCCCGGATTGCCTTGCAGAGGGAGCGGAATATAATGCCTACGCTTATTAAATACTTAAATATATTCAGATATTCCAAAGTGCATTGTATTTAGTTATGCAATTGGCGCTTACATAAGTTAGGTAACTTTAAACGGTTTATTACTTATGTAAGCGCCTACCCCTTTATTATTTAGGCTTGAAGGTTATTAATTTTGTAATTGAGGGAATATTTAAATGTTCATTGATATTATTCGCGCGTTTGATTTGCGTCTTGATTATCAAGTTTTAGGTTAAGCAGAATCAATTTTGTTTTACTTAGCATAATATTCTTCAGTAACTACGTTTTGTTAACTAAGTTTTGGGTAACTAGATGTGCTGGTGTCTGTACCAACCGAAGCATATATTTTTGGAGCGGCAATGAGAATTTTCAGTGTAACGTAATGTCTGTTTTTTCGTAGGAAATCATCAAAGCATTCCGCTGAGGGTGCAGCTGGAGGGAGGGTCAGACTCTTACTGACTAACACCCACTATGTTCCTTTTGGAGGTCCCTGTGTGCCACGGTAACTCTTGCGAACAACCCGCAGCCCAAGTAACGTAATGTCTAAAGTGTATTTAAAACAGTATAACGTGTATCAAGCACACGTTTTTTCAAAAATAATTTCCTCCCACGTCCTAAAGGAAGCTACAAATATAAATTCCGATAATAATATAATATTTACGAGGCAATATTAAAACTACATTAACATGATTTATGGGTCTGTTTATACCGGCGCACCCGCATGCAAAACTATTGTAACTGGAGATTATGACTATTTTTAACCGACTTCAAAAAAGAGAAGGTTATCAATTCAACGGTATGTTTTTACAAAAAAGAATACCGACTTCTAAAACACTGAAAAGCAAAAAAAACTTTTAAGTGCATCGCTGTCCAAATGAATGCAGCTGCAACTTCTTAACACCGACTTCTAGAGCGATGTACTTAAAACAGTGACTGACTAAAGATGAAGGAAAACTGCGAGGATACCTGGACTATAAAGTCTGAAATCACCAACCCGCATTGAGCAAGCGTCGTGATGGTGATTAACGCTCAATCCCTCTCTGTGTGAGAGGAGGCCTGTGTCCAGTAGTGGGACGATAAAAAGGCTGATAATGATGATTAGTAAAACTAATATTACCTAACTATCAAAGTTCCAAGCCACGGTTAACAGATTAAAAACGAAACGTCAAAGCTTAGCCTGTCGGCACATGAAAGGGGCGCTTATATTACTCTACTGATAAACAACTACACGTACAGTTAAATCCACGTGTATTACAGTTAGCAGGACACTAGACGGGTTAAATATGGCGGTAATCGAGTGGACACGCCATTTCCTTTATTCGTTACTGAATACAGATTGCTTTGATTGGATTGTAAAAGTGTTTTCCGTTTTGTACGACATTTGCGTAAGTTCGCAGTACACTATAAATTTTATTGTGCTCGTTACTCTGCTTGAAAAAAAGGTATTCTTTTGAGCCCTTTGGGGTTGAAACGTTCGGGCTGTGGCGTCGAAATGCTTCATATCTATACTAATATTATAAAGCTGAAGAGTTTGTTTGAACGCGCTAATCTCAGGAACTACTGGTTCGATTTGAAAAATTCTTTCAGTGTTAGATAGCCCATTTATCGAGAAAGGCTATAAGGCTATATACCATCACGCTAAGACGCACGGGAGCGGAGCAGTAACTAAAGATGCGGGTGAAACCGCTGGGGACAGCTATCTTTTTACAAAGATCTAGCGAAACGGCTCGTTGACGCTTCAAGTGACCCAACGGCTGGTTTTTATTTTGGTGAAAAGTTAATTAAACATTGCCATCCAACGTGCCAATGCTGCCAGCTTCTTGGGTACGCTACCAGTGGGCAGCGATGAGGGTGAATTTTTTGACGCCATATTTTAAGTTTAATTTAGTCCTAAGACTAAATGAAGAAAAACATTGCAGAATAATTTAAGGGGGTGTGAATCTTTTGAATTCGTATAATCTGTAATGTATTAAAAGCTACCAAAAAGCATGATCAATTCTAGACTTATTCTACTAACAGACTTAGGGACAGCAAAAATGTTATCGCTACACAGTGCCATCGAAATTAATTCCAACGACCACTACCATTGGAAAACGACAAGAATTTTCACGTCTACATCTGATCGGACGGCGCCACCCAAGCAGAGATATTAATGATCAGCAATACCATAGCATCCGATAGACTCTCAACGGGATATTTTGCTTAAACTATGCAGTCACAATGTTAGACAAGTTAATTTGTAGTTCTGGCTGTAAACTCACTTGAATGGTTAATGAAGTAGCTAGGTAGCTCCTGTTTTATTTAGTGGAGTAAAAGTAATAAAAACATTTTACTAGTAAATGTTTTTATTAAAGAAGTTAACACACAATGATGGTTGGTGCCTTTTTTGGCACCCAACAAGCCTTATTCATTAAATCTAATCCAGTTAGTAAATATTGTACCTAAACTTTAGCCACTTTATTGTAAAACGTGATCGAAACAGAACCCGATACTTTTTAAAACCACATTTTATAATAAGGTGGAACGTGTTAATATTTCATTTGTGTCTAATATCGTACAGAAATGTTTCCTAGTCCGCAAAATTTGTTTCTTATTCAAATTCATTATTGCATTGCTTAATGTACCTAAATAAGGTGGAAAATTATAAAATTATTGTCACAGTTATCGACCCTGCTAAGCATAGCAACTTAGAAGATAGAAATTTGTTTCAAACCATGATCTTTTTACAAGTTTCATTAGGCCCAGAATACTAGCTAAAACATGATGTAAATGACACAATTCCTGTGACATGGATTAAAGCAACAACTCCAAGGCCGACGAATGATCCCATAGCACTAATTAAACGAATTACTAAAGAATCACAGTTTGTGCACATTGCTTACTTATTACATTACTTTGAACAAAGTATTCCCACGCTATAATCACTACACTGGGGCAATTAAAAGATGGCCGCCACAACAATTTTGTTGATCGTCAAACTGATAAATTTGGTTTTAATACTGTTAATTAATTTGTTTGTTTCGTTAAAAGCTGGTTGTACGTAGATTATGAAGCGCTATGGGAAGTTATGGAAATACTTTAGAAAGATTTTTGGAATGTTTCGAATTATGGATCTATGGGACTGTCTGTGTCAAGTGACAAAGACATGAAAGTAGCTCTAGAAACATAAAAAAACAGAGATCAGAAGGTGTAAAACACATGCTGCAAAGAGTATCTTAAGTATGAATGTGGATGAATGAATAGGCAGAAGTAGAATAAGAAGGTAGTAGATATTAGTAAGACGGCTGATAGAGAAGAATGGGAGCGGAGGTATTGCTCCGACCCAAAATGTCTTGGCACAGGACATGAAGAAGAATGGGTACAGGTTGTGTCAATATTCTTTTGTTGTTTATTGAATTTAAAATTCTGACCAAAAAAATCTACAAAACTCAAATTTACTTTGGTGGCTTAAATAAAACCCATAGCAACATCGACCTGATCAATGGCAATGGTTTAGTTAGTTAGGACAATTTAAATGGTCATCTTGGAGTGCATCGAAACCTTCCAGATTCAGGGGCAGACCGGACAGCATCATATTATACATCAAAGTTGTGTCCTTATCTTCAGACTTTCTATATCATCCTCCTATACAACAACGAGGATATCCTTCAATAACGTAAACATTCAAGACACAATAGATTTTTTTACATGAATAACTATGTACTATAAGAAGGCCCATACAATTGACAAATCGAAGCACCTGCAAGCGTATACGCACGACAAAAGTGAACGTGCGGACTGCGGTAATGACCTTGACGTCACAGCGTGGGCGGTGATCACTTTGTTTTCATGCTATGTTGATTGCGGGGTAAGTAAAGTATACTCCTCGCCAAACTTTTTGGCATCTCGGAACATCGTGAGACATCGTGAGATGCGCAGAAACCATTTTAGGGAGTAAGGGAAGGTTAATATCTGACGGAACATGCGTTGCGTATTATCGGTCGCGTAACGCCAGAACAGGCAAATCCCATGAAAAACAATAAATGTAATAAGGTGCCAAGTCTCTCTATGCAATATTTTCATCGTAAAAAGTTTTGAGATCGCATCGTAGCCAAGTCCTCTTTACCTTATTTTGTAATGATAAATCAATATTTACAGACTGTATCAATAGTTTTACTTGCATTATAATAGTAGTGACCGCTATCTGTACTTACTTATGCAGCTTGTTTGAAAAGTTTATAAAATTATAACCTATTTTATTGACGAATTGACCGATCACTTGACTGCTTCGCTTTGAGTCGTGGGTTCGATTCCCGGGGTTGTTACCCTACTTAGTTACTAACATGCTGAATACACTACAGGATACGGAAGACTATTAATAATAATTCCAGTAATAATTCCATTCGATTCGCCTCAATTCAACTCATAAGCTTTTCAATTACTAGACGATCGCTAATTGAATTGCCCTCTTGCTCTCTAATTGAAGTCAATAGTTTGATTAATATTAAAAGTGGTTATCTCTTAGATACTACTCAACTGGATACGCTATTGCCGTGCCTTCATCTGCCTAGCTTTTTCCCAAGCCATGTTGGTCAGCTTCTTAAACGGATTCAGCTGAGTACGTGGAGCGACTGCCTACCTGGTCTCTTCAACCTAATAACCTGGGTTAAAGGATACCCCTTGATAATACTGGTTGTCAGACTTTTTGGCTTTTGACTACTATTAATGACTGCCAGATGATCAAATGACAGTCGGGACCCGCCAGTTAAAAGTGCCTTCCGAAACACGGGGGCACTCGTCATGTCAAAGATTTCAATGATCCACAGACCGACCGCGCGAAATGGTGCTTAACCTTATGAAGTTAGGATTCATCTACCAGTGCGTCTGCTATTTAGCCACGAGCTTATCTGCCAAATGCACTAGAGCGTCGCTCATACTCCAGTGTGCGCTAATTTTGACAAGTGCATGCTTATGTTTGTCAATTAGGTTTGCGTGTGGATGTGTAAAGATGTCATCGAAAATGGATGAGTGAGATCACTGTTTGTTGCATTGCCTCGCCCTTCGCGGATTACCCGAGACACCGACGACCCGATTGATAGACTTGAGAGACTTGCTCAACGCGGTTTCAGTGAGTTATATGCTCTAAGGGTTATCCGGACTGCCGATATTTAAACAATATTTGCCACAAGCTGTATAATTGTGTAACAGTTAAGAAACGATTACCATGTCAGTGTGGTATATATCTGTCGTTAGTATAATATTCGCAATGACATTCTAATCATAGTGCATTATGTTGGAATTAATATAATTAAGCCTATTTGGGTCTGTCAGACGTAGGGAATAAAGTGTGATTGGGTTTACCTACTTTGTGATTTAGCGGGTATTTGGTAGCAAATTACGAACATGACAAACTCCACTTTGAATTACAGGTTTAGTAAGCTTTGTTTTCTACTAGACTATAAACAAAAGCGCTTGTAGCGCAGTAAAATTAGCAGAAGCTGGAAGAAAAAAGGTGCGAACAAAATCGATGCCAAGTTTATAGTTATTCATGTTCTACCACTTCACTCTTTGGGTATGAACTCGTATATATGTAGTTAGGTAATAATTGTGAAAAAAGGATTATTGGGACGTTTTACTGACGCCAGCAGATCAGGCTACCCGAAACTGCCAAATTTTCCCAATCAACTTTGAACTTTATGCTTCAGCGATAAGGTTGAAAATCTATTGAGGAAATTTAACAGATTGTTGTAGACTGATGTGACATAATCATTTATTCAAACTTGGCTGTAAAACAGCACTTTTTGAACGTCAAATATTACAAAGACAGCCCCCAAAACGCCCACCCTTCACCACTTCCTATGTGTTTTTGCTGGGAAGAAAATATTTATTGCTATCTTTCATTGCTTTATTTGTTTGGTCTAATTGCATTCTAAAATTTGTGACAGAACATTAAGGGTTGGTACTCTCGTTACACTAGCGTGGTGATTAACGCTCATTCCTTCTCTGTTTGAGTAGAGGTCTGTGCCTACCAGTAGGTAATAAAAAGAGGCTTTATTTGTTGAAAAACCACTTAAATACATACATTTTAAATTGAATTACTACGCTTCAAGATAATTTGTTTTTAATGGAATATAATAATATTTTATTGCACTTTCATTATTGAATCAATCATTAGTTCAGACTAGGGCGACAAATTACTCTACTGCACATCCAGGTGAACCTAAAGACCTAGTTATTTCAATGACCGATGATTATCTTTAAAAGATTATAATTTAATCTCTGCACTTGATTATATATATAACTTTAGACGTAAACTGTTTAAAAGTTTCGTTAAAAAAAATCAGCCAAATGATTATATATTTAAATCGTATTTAATGAAGTTTTTCAATTACTACGGGTAGTCAGAAGCCAGAAAGTTTGACAATCAGTCTTACCAAGGGGTATCCATTTTCCCAGGTCCACGCTCCACGTAAAATACTGGTACTCAGCTGCATTCAGTTGAGGCTGGAAGCTGTCCCCAGCATAGCTTGGGAAAACACTAGGCAGATGATCTCAAGTATTTTTATCATTCTTTAAATACAAGATAAACAACCCGAATTGAGCAAGCGTGGTGATTCACACTCAATCCTTCACTGTGTGAGAGGAGGCCTGTGCCCAGCAGTGGGACGATAAAAAGGCTGATGATGATGACAAGATAGATAAATATAGAATTATACATATTATAATATTAAAACGTAGCGCCATATAATCGTAAATGTAGCTACAGCTGATTATTTCCAGCGGATGAGCAGGTACGCATGTCGTATTAAAATAGTTTTATAGACTAGGTATACTTACTTCTGATTTATTTTATGTACAAAAATAAATGTGGCCCGACGCGTAAGCGGGAGCGATTAATAAAACAGTTTGCATTATATTGTACTTATCCAATTGCCTTTAATTAAATAAGATCGAAATTATATAAGGAAGGCTAGAATGATATTATTGAAGTTTATATTAAACGCTTTCGATGTGTGTTAGTGCTTGAAATATTTAAATCTATAAGTTGGATATATAAATAAAATGCTAGAGACTCCAACACTTTTTTATATTAATTATGGACAGAAATGGGTGTGTCACATAGGTAAAACTAAACATTTCCCAAATATATTTTTTATCTTCTGTTTCCACGCGTTATCTAAGAAATTACTGGACCTTGGAATTGTTTTTTTTTGTTACGTAGCCAATTCATCGAGGATAGCTTGGTTCAGGTGCGAGGAGTAGGTAGTTCCCACGTGACGCGGAAAAAAACAATGACGGAGCTAATTGACAGTAACAATGTACAGACGCCAGCACATCAAGCTACTACAATCTGTCACATTTTCTTAATATAATTACAACTTTATCGGTGAAGCATATGGTTCAAAGTTGATTGGAAACATTTGACAGTTTCGGGTAGGCTCATGCGTTGGCGTCTGTGCAATCATTACAGTTTAGATATATATCGATCCGCTATCCCCTTCGCTTTGTACCACACAGGATATAATTCAAGCCTGCGGAGATGTCAAGAAGATGCAGATAAATCAGCTATGCCAGATAGATGCGCAGGAACAGGATCACAGCATGACAGCTTACCTGATAAGGCCCAGTATGTGTATCTGACAACGGTAGATGGCGCTAGTTGCGAATTTGATTTGTGGTTGGTTTTGCGCTACGATAGATCTTTTAAATTAATCTTAAGCTCTCATGTTAGAGATTAGTGTTTAGTATAGTTTTGACAACTTTAGATTTTATAAGTTAGTGTATTTGTGATGCGGATGCTGTGATATCATTTTGGATTTGACAGCAAGTTAAAAGAAGACGGGCATGGCGCTTTCATGTTTTTCTAAGGTTGTGTTTAAACTAAATGAGCTACTGCTCAGTCTTTCCCCTCCTATTTAATTCTATGTATGAATGCTCTAATGTTTTCGTGGTGACCTAGTGGTTAAAGCCTGGGGTCTTAAGTACGATTGTGCGGGTTCTGTTCCAGGTCAAATATCATTATAATTTTAATAAGTTATGTACTCCCTAAGTTTATCTTGGACACCAATGACTGATTAAAAGTGAAGGAAAATATTTTGAAGAAACCTGGAAAATGAAGCCTGTAATCTCCAAACCACATTGGACAAGCGTGGTGATTAATACTTAATCCTTCTCCGTGTGTGAGGAAGCCTGTGCTCAGCAGTGGGGCGATAAAAATGCTGAAGATGAAGAGGCTAAAATTATACAAAATAATTAATTTTGTAGATTTTTTAATTATTTAGATTTAAAAGTAGACAATCGACGCATACTGAAAGTATGATAAATAGGAGTTTGTACCAAAGAATTGCATTTATGAATAAGAAAAGGAAAAACAGATTGTCACGTGGCACAAACGAAATGAATTTCTTTAAATCGTCAGTAATTTAATAAAGAGGAATTTAATAGATGTTACAGTTCACCCTGTTCATAGTAATAAAAATTACATAAGTATATAATATTTCATTTGTCTTCGCATAACCTAAGGGCTGTATCTAACTATCCGCAAAGCTGTCTAAACCTAACCGCGAATGATTTACAGTGTGTATACCGCCTAAGGCTAATATCCAGCTAGAATTAATGACTGCTAGCAGTTATCTAATGTTTTGAGCTAGTTAGTTTCTTGAATTATGTCTAAATCTGTGTTTACTTTGAAACAGTTAGTTTAATGGAGTGTGCTTAGTTTACAGCGTTTTTTGATCATGAATTAAATTTCTGCAAATTTATTAACTTTTATTATAAATAATGAAATTTTCAAATTTTCCTAACCAACTTTGAATTATATGTTTCTCAGTGATAAAGTTGAGAATCTTTTAAGGAAATTTGACAGATTGTAGTAGCTTGATGTGCCGGCGTCAGTACTATCGGTACTGGACAGCTGATACCTTTAGTAAAAACATACATATACCTAGACAGTAGACTAAGTGTAACGGCCATGTTCATACACACAAGATCATTATTTTATATGGGAATCTAACCCACGACCTCTGGCTTAGGGATAGATTCACTAACTACAATACCATCGACTGTTATTTAAAAAGCAATGCTTGAAGATTCCTCTTCATCATCATCATCATCATGCCCTTATTTCTCCATCTTCTTGGCATCATCTCACAAGTAGCCTTCTTTCCGGGCCATATTGTCTTGCACAAAACCTTTCCATCATGTATTTACAATCCTTGTAACCTTATCCAAGTATTTGTTTCTACTTTAAAGAGAAAATATAATTAACAGCATAGTATGCTCATAAACATTTTAATTAAGGTTTTAATTCATCTGTACTGCAATCCTTTGTTTCATTACTTCTATTTGAAAATTGAAAGAGTAAGTTGCGTAAAAGTGTCATGTTAATATTGAGTTTTCTTGTTTTACAAGGTAAGTAAAGTTTTATAACGGACGCCAATAAAAATTGATAAAATCTTTCATCTATTCGAATCAGACGATATGACTAAAGGCTAAACCATATACTTTCTAAGTTATATTCACAAACTATTTCGTAATTTCAATTTAAATCTAAATATGTACATAGAATTCAAATGACTATATACAGACTTATGAAATACGTAAAGCTAATATAATAATATAAATAAATAATAATAATAACTATATAACCCTAGGCGTCAAAGTACTCCTCCACATCGCTGTCATCCGGTAACGTAAGCCATATACATATATATTCTAATAAGAGTCATTATATTTTCAGCCTTATCCAGTCTAGACTGCTATGATCCAGACGTTGACGGCGTTATGAAAACCGGATTGAATTTACTCGGAAAAAGTTCGAAACTTTCAGAAAACCTTTTGATATCTAACATTATATCAACAGACAAGGTTTCAAAGAAGAAAGAGGTGGATCCAGAAGTGACAAAAGCAATCAAAGAAGCGCAGCTGGCAAGGAAAAAAATATCAGTAGAACAGTTCAGAACATATCTTAATAGAAATGCAAAGTATGTCCTTAATAACATGGTAACAGAAATACTGATGAATCTTAACATAAAACAGAACATTTCGATGACGCTCGAAATTGTCAACGATGACTTTACAAAGATGATGCAAAATTATTACGACTTCCTGAACTCGGAACGAACCAACTCACTTTTAGACGAAAACTTTATATATGTAGATTTAGTTGAAACATCGGCACGATTGCTCTACAGTGAAGGGAGAGCGATGATAGAAGAAATAATATCGAATCAGAATTTAACCAACGTAAACAAAAGCGTTGAACTGTTGAACGTAAAGATTTTCACATTAACCGCTGAAGCAAAGAAAGAGGGAATGAGATATATTTGCGAGACGTACGGCGTTTGTAAGGAATATCCTACTTTTACCGATTACGCAGCAAATATTATAAATGAAATAATAAAACTTTCCGATGATAAATTCCGCAAATTTGTTGCTATATTAATCAGTATATTTAAAGACTACGAAGATTTCTTTGCCAGTGTCTCAGAGAAGGAAGATAGAGAATTTATAATTAATCAATTAAAACCTTTATCCACGGATTGGCTTGCCATTAGGCCTTATTTCGACGCAGTCAAAGAAGTGATGGTTAAAAAAAATAAGGCTGATTTTAATGATGAAGAAGAAATAAGAGTCAAGGCTAAAGCTATGCGGATACTTCTGGATATAATAGACAAAGCATTAAGTACGGAAGAAGATCTTCTTACTGTTGATATAGAAAACTCACTATTGGCTATAAAACATTGGGATGATGAGGAAGAAAAAGAAATTAAGAGTACTTGGGAAGTTTTTGTCAATAAGGTTATAAAAATATTAGATTATAATTTGACTAAAACTGCTCGCAGGGAAATAAGTCTTTTAATCAAGGCCATGATGAGCAGAGCTGCTGATAATAAAAATATGGTTCTAGATTTGCTTTTGATGGGCTCCACGTACGTCCAAGGCGAACAGTTGCCTCTGGACATGGGTATTTATGTATAAACTAAATATTATAAAGCAACTTTCAGTAGTTTTTTTTGCAAGTAAATGTTGTTTTATGTCTTTAACTTGGATTCTTATAATACCGATATTTTGCCTCGGCTGTGCAGAATATTATGATAGCACACCAGCATTTGCGCAGGCACAGATCCACTCCCTATTCCTCTATTCTCAAACACCTATAAGACGGTGGCAATCCGACACGAACGGTGAGAGATTAGGCAGAGGACCCTAATAAAACTTCCAGAAAACTACGGGTCCACCCGGGAATGCCACACAAGAGCCCCGAGCAACCAACAGCGCAACGGGGTCAAATTCTAAAAGACCATTTTACATTTTCTATTTTATTATAGAAGTAGAAGAGGTTCGTGAGGGCGGCGCGTTTTAATTTACGCACTTGTCATAGAGCAGTCACCAAGCTTTGCGGAGCTGAAGCTTGTCGGAGCTGCAGGTTTGTTCAAAACGTTACTGTAGCCCTGGTACACAATTCGGAAGGGCATTGAGGGCTAAGGTCTGCCGGAGCTGTAGGTTGTTCGCAAGAGTTACGGTGACTCTAGTACACAGGGATCTCCAGGAGCCACAAAGTGGGGGAGCCCGATTACATAGGCTTCACTTGATGATTACCTTTTTAGGTAGTCAATATATTTTATCCTGGTACGGGAAGTGTTTTCCCCGGGACGAGGGTTTAACCACGTAAAACAGCTAATTAAAGATACAGCAAGTCCATCATGTGTTTTTAAAACATGTAAATTGAATAACAATTTTATTGTTTTCTAGAAAGCTATTCTAATAAAAAAACTAGCAATTTTAGTTTCGCGTTCGATGTTCATGTTAGTCCTACTTCGCAGATTTATACGACTATTTATATTCTTTGATAGCTATTAAATTCACAGTGCATTTCCATCTAACCATTAAAATAAAGTGCACATTAAAATACTACTTATCGAATTTCCTAATTTCGTTTTTCATTCTCATGACATTACCAATGTGTTTATGGTAATTGCGAATCAAATCAAAAATGTTAATGAATTATTTTTTAATCTTGCAAGGTAAGCGGAATATAATACTCACAACATTTTAGTTAATCTTAATTATGTTATTGATGGATTTTTTTTTCTTTTGTATAAAGGCTAAATTATACATTTTCACACTCAAAATATAAAAGGGTCTTAAACTATAATATGTTACAAAATATTTACTAACTAAACGTTAACGTGTTAAAGGGTTTTAAGGCAGGAATATGTTACAAGTATTATCGCAAACCATTATCACATAACAGTTAAACTACATCCTAAAAATTATGATTATGATTTTGTATTCAATTATTAGTATTCTATTTTTCTATTGACATAACATATTTTCAGCTGCATCGACAATTTACTGCTATGACGTCGAAGTCGAAGGGGTTATGAAAATCGATAAAGACTTTATAAGAATGTTAAGTGAACGATCGGACTTAATAAAAAACTTGAATTTGCCTTTAAGCTTCAAGTCCAAGGGTAAACTACCAAAAAAGGCCTTTGGTTCGGCGGTAATGAGGGCTATCGCAGATGATAATCCGAAGGAAAAGTCTATGACTGACAACATAACACCTGAAACCGAACAAATTCAAGAATGTATTCGTCACCTTCAGGAACAAGGAAATGAGACTCTTTACGACATCGGGAAACAAATAATAACTGATCTTCATATAAATATGAATATAACTTCAATGCTTAAAGCTGCATCTGAAGACTATTTATCTATGATGAAAAAATATTGCGATGTCGTCAGTACAGAACGTATTAACTCAACAGTAGACAGAGAGTTTATATATTTAGATATAGTCGAAACATCAAACAGACATCTTTACAGCAAGGAAAAAGAACTCCTAAATGATATCATTGCAAATCAAACTAACACTACTTTTGATACCAGCGTTGATGCTATGAACGAAAAGATTTTTAAGCACAGCGTTCGAGAGAAAAAGGACAAAATGAAATACATTTGCAACAAATATCGTGTTTGTAGATATTACCCAGCGTTCACAGATTATTGCGCAGATCTTATTAGTGAAATATTAAAGCTTACCGATAAGAAATTCACTACAATAATTGTAATATTAAAAAAGATTCTTAAAGAAAATAAAGATTTCTTTGAAACAGTTACAGAAAAGAAAGACAGACTTATAATAATGAAGAAACTACATTCTTTTTCAACAGATTTGTTTGCAATGAAGGAATTTTTCGCCGTACTCAGAGCAGTTATCACGCAAAGATTTAAGGCTGTTCCGAGCAGCGACAACAATTTGAAGATGCGAACTAAAGCTATGCGAATTCTTCTGGATATTGTGGATAAAGCTCTGAGTGGCGATGAAGATCTCTTAGCCATAGATTTTGATAACTCTGTGTCAGCATTAAGAAGTTGGGCAAGTGGCGTGAGAGAAGAAATTAATGGCATCTACGAAGATTTCGCAAAGAACCTGTTCAGAATAATGGACTTCAACCTGACTAAAGGCGCAAGGAAAGAAATGAAAATCTTAATTCAAACTATTATGAGAGATATTGATGTGAATGACAATTCAGTTAAGACTTTATTTATGGATGGCTCAAAGTATGTTAAAGGTGATGATTTTCATCCATTGATAGATAGTCTGAATGCATAAAATTGTATGATATTTTATGTAATAAAGAAACTATAAATGGTCATTTGTTTCTTTTACCTAGCAAACCGCAAAGCGAGCTAAAATGTTACGTAAGTTTTCATCCCGTTTAAAGGTGGTTGAACTGGCTATCCACGGGCACTATCATTAAGAGGTTCCGAAGCGCCAAGGAGTACAGACTGTGCAGTCAAACAATTGCTTTAGAACTAGCGCAAAAACGTCGTACTGTCAAGTTTCAGTACTTACTTTGGCAGTGCGTAGATTTACCTACACCTCGTTTTTCTTCAGCGAGGGTTGGCTTAGCTGCAGCAATTTACTGCGCAGAAATCATTTTTGGGTATTTTCATCCTATTGTTAAAGATTCATCTATGGAGGCACTTTTCTGTTTACGTTAATACAAATAATTCCCTCTAAATGATATACATATATCGTCTACAAAAAATCATGCATTCAGTAACTGTATTGTTTCGAGTTCTCATTTTCCCAGGCCGATTAGTTTCTCTAGAGCGTCTTACGTAACAATTTCGCTTTTACGACAATTAACACATTCAAGCGACGAGGGTTTATCGCCGAGATAATAATGAGCTGCCTTATAATACTCTACATGAGTAATTATAACTTGAGTGTATTATAAATATTTATACTAATATTTATAAAGCTGAAGAGTTTGTTTGTTTGTTTGAACGCGCTAATCTCCGAAACTATTGGTTCGATTTGAAAAATTCTTTCAGTGTTAGATAGCCCATTTACCGAGGAAGGCTATATGCTATATACCATCACGCTAAGACATACGGGAGCGGAGCAGTAACCAAAGATGCAGGTGAAACCGCTGGGGACAGCTAGTTATATTATAATGTTGACCTCTAGATTTGTGCCGTGTGTAGAAATTGCTAATAAATTTTGATCTGATACACCAGTGATTCGAAGACCATCTTAATGTCGATGCTGCGCCTGATCTGCCTCCAACCGTGTAGAATTGTCGCCCCGTCGGACTAAGAAAGTGAGGAATTTGGGTAAAACTGTACACTACCTTAAACCAAGTCTTCGTAAATGAAGGCTGTGTCTGTCAAGTTAAGTACTATCCAGCAGATGAATACGAAAAAATAAAGTAAAAAGTCTGACTCGTGAAGGATTTGAACCTCCGCCCTCTGATGCTCAAGTGAATTTGTATATCGGTGCTCTAACCTACTGAGCTAACGAGTCTTGTTGCTTTGCAGCCAATTCTTAATACATTTTCGAAAAAATACGTCATTATTGGCGATTATCCAACATTACAGGTTACGAGAACTTCTGTAATCCTAAACTGTTTTGTAGCATCTACGTAATTACTGGAAAACAGCCAGGAAACACGTCACATTTCGGATACTGAATCTAGATTGTAGCTAAAATGCAACAAGACTCGTTAGCTCAGTAGGTTAGAGCACCGATATACAAATTCACTTGAGCATCGGAGGGCGGAGGTTCAAATCCTTCACGAGTCAGACTTTTTGAAGGTAGACTGTGTCATAAACTAACATTGCCCTCCTGAGTCTTCACCAGCCTCTGCTTCCAATAGACAATGTCTGGGCTTCAAAACGGGTCTACTAATTCCTATCATTGTTTCTATAAAAAAGGGACGAGGGATTCTTATTGAACGTTTGGTAATTTTACATTGCATACACAACAATCTTAAGATAAAGGCTAGAAGATGATGATGACGATAAGATTGAGAAAAGGAAAAGGACAAGTAGTGATTTCCAAACACCCTGTATCAAAGGTGTCTCGTTTGTAACAAGCTGCTCAAAAATGGTGCAAAAGTCTGACTCGTGAAGGATTTGAACCTCCGCCCTCCGATGCTCAAGAGAATTTGTATATCGGTGCTCTCACCTACTGAGCTAACGAGTCTTGTTGTATTTCAGCTAAAGTCTAGATTCAGTATCCGAAATATGAGGTATTTCCTGGCTGTTTTCCAGCAATTACGTGTATAGTGTAACTAGATCCATTTTTATCCTAGCCTTACGAATTAATTTCTCTATTAAAGTCCACATTCATCTGAAACAAACTTCTGAAAGCATTGTTACCCGTTTCCTGATGATAAAAATCTTATTCAGTTATTTTTGCGGTACGAGTAATAAACACACACATAATAGATCCTTACAAAATTTCGCAGCTATAAAATCAAAAGGTTGTTAAAAATCTCTTGTCCCATTGTATAGATTATAATGACAGGAATAAGTAGATCCCTTTTGAAGTCTAGACATTGTGAGATGGAAGCAGATGTTAGTGAAGAATCAGTTGGGCAATGTAAGTTTGTGACAGCCTGTCACCAAAAAGTCAGACTCGTGAAGGATTTGAACCTCCGCCCTCCGATGCTCAAGAGAATTTGTATATCGGTGCTCTAACCTACTGAGCTAACGAGTCTTGTTGCATTTCAGCTAAAATCTAGATTCACAGTCCTAAGTATGACGTGTTTCCTGGCTGTCAGCCAGCAGTTGTTATTATTTTATAGTTTTATATTGATCCTCAAACGATAGCACTGGATAATCGCCAGCAAGTGCGTCATTTTAATGCATAAAAATCTAGATTTTGGTGCAAAGTAACAAGACTCGTTAGCTCAGTAGGTGAGAGCACCGATATACAAATTCACTTGAGCATCGGAGGGCGGAGGTTCAAATCCTTCACGAGTCAGACTTTTACACCATTTTCGAGCAGCTTGTTACACAAAGGAAACACCGAAATTGCTGCCGCAGTTTTGGAACTCACTTCGCGTTCTCTTCTTTTTCTTAATTTTATCGTTCATCAGCATCATCATTCTCCAGCCCCTACCACAGTTTTATTAAGGGTCAGCACAGAACGTTTTCTACTTTCTTCTTCCACACTCTTCTATCTGCCGTCATCTGATGGGTAGCATTCTTTCTAGCAATGTCGACTTTCACACAATCCGTCCATCTTTTCCGTATCAAGTTTCCGTAAAATGGTGCCTTTCCTCATTATAAGATGATTGATCAGTACAGTACAAGTTTATCCTGTCATTAGTAATCTACTTTGCAGTAGATCAAAAAGTTTGACTCGTGAAGGATTTGAACCTCCGCCCTCCGATGCTCAAGTGAATTTGTATATCGGTGCTCTAACCTACTGAGCTAACGAGTCTTGTTGCATTTTAGCTACAATCTAGATTCAGTATCCTAAACATGACGTGTTTCCTGGCTATTTGCCCGATAGTTATAATTATTTTATGGTTTTTATCGATCCTCAAACTGTAGTTCTGGATAATCGCCAGCAAGTGCGTCATTTTAATGCATAAAAATCTAGATTTTGGTGCAACGTAACAACACTTGTTAGCTCAGTAGGTTAGAGCACCGATATACAAATTCACTTGAGCATCGGAGGGCGGAGGTTCAAATCCTTCACGAGTCATACTTTTTTCCATTTTTGAGCCGCTTTTTACAAAAGAGACACCGACATTGCTACCGGAGTTTTGGAAATCACTTCTCGTTCTCTTCTTTTTCTTAATCTTGTATCGTTCATCAGCATCCTCCTGCCCCGATCCCAATTTTAATTGGTATCTGAACAGCACGTTTATTCTTTCACAGTCTTATATCTGCCGTCATCTCACGGGTAACATTATTTCTACTCATGTCGACTTTCATACAATCCATCCATCGTTTCTTCGGTTGCAGCAAAATCGAAATGTGTTTCCAAAAAATGATACCTTTCATCATTATTAGGTGATTATTCAGCACTATTGTTCAGTACAAGCTTAATCTGCCATTATTAATCAAGTTTGTAGTAGATCAAAAGTCTGACTCGTGAAGGATTTGAACCTCCGCCCTCCGATGCTCAAGTGAATTTGTATATCGGTGCTCTCACCTACTGAGCTAACGAGTCTTGTTGCGTTGCACCAAAATCTAGACGTGTTTACAAAAAATGACGCATTTACTGGCTATAATCCAGAACTTCAGAGTTTCAGGATCGATATAAAACTATAAAATAATAAAAATCGCTGGGCAAATAGCCAGGAAACACGTCATATTTAGGATTGTGAATCTAGACTTTAGCTAAAATGCAACAAGACTCGTTAGCTCAGTAGGTTAGAGCACCGATATACAAATTCACTTGAGCATCGGAGGGCGGAGGTTCAAATCCTTCACGAGTCAGACTTTTTTCCATGGGCTATCTAACACTGAAAGATTTTTTTTAATCGGACCAGTAGTTCCTAAGATTAACGCATTCAAACAAACAAACAAACAAACTCTTCTGCTTTATATTATTAGTATAGATGAATAATCACGCCCACATTTGTCTGGAATGACCTCTGATGAATCATGTGTGCACATCTCATGTTCGAACACGGATTTACTTAAACTTGTTTCTTTCTTCATGTAATACAATACTTAGGTATCATATGTTATCGCTTGTTTAAGTTAAGGTGAGAGGCAGTAGTGTGTTGGTATATCTATACTAATATTATAAAGCTGAAGAGTTTGTTTGTTTGTTTGTTTGAACGCGCTAATCTCCGAAACTACTGGTTCGATTTGAAAAATTCTTTCAGTGTTAGATAGCTCATTTATCGAGGAAGGCTATAGGCTACATACCATCACGCTAAGACACACGAAAGCGGAGCAGTGACCAAAGATGCGGGTGAAACCGCTGGGGACAGCTAGTTTTTGAAATAAAATCTTTAAGGTCATCATCTGCCTAGCCTTTTCCCAACTATGATGGGGCTTCCAGTCTAACCGGACAGAATCGAATAGCAGTGTTTTTATTTCTTACAATCCGCCTGTGGTTCTTCCCGCTTCCCACGCTAACTACTCCGCGAACCCGTTTAAAATTCTTTACTAAATAAAGGAGTTAACTAACACTGAAATAATTTTATAAATTGGACCAGTAGTTCCTGAGATTGGCGCGTTCAAACAAATGAATACTTCAGTTGCATTTGGTTTTTATTTTGTACCTATACACATAGCCCAAGAAAATGTATAAAATTCCTTTTTTACGTTTCGTATACTATAGAGCTAAACCCCTACTGGTTTTAAAGGGTGTTGAAGTGAGCATGTAAGCCGACGCCTGCAATAAACATGACGGCTGTAACTTACTGGCACGTGCGCGTTACAATGCTTTACGACCGGCAATCTTTGCGTTTATACGTAAATAAGTAAGTGGCTAGTAGCGCCATGCTGGTCTAAGGATAGAAGGTTAATTCAGGAAGTTAAGGAAGAAATAAGTTGATGTTTGCATGTCAATCGAGACCCCATAATATTATGTTAAGATACGAGGAGAAATTTAATGAAGAGATACAGTCATCTCGTGTTTCAGAAGGCACGTCAAATTGGTGGGTCCCGGCTGTCATTTGTACATCTTTGGCAGTCGCTACGAATAGCCAGAAGCCAGAAAGTCTGACAACCAGTCTTACCAAGGAGTCTCGGTTTGCCCAGGTAACTAAGTTGAGAAGGTCAAACAGGCAGTCGCTCCACGTAAAACACTGGAACTCAGTTGCATCCGGTTAAGACTGGAAGCCAACCCCAACATGGCTTGGGAAAAGGCTTGGCTACGATGATGTAGTCGTGGTGGCCTAGCGATTAAAGTACCAGCGTCTCAAGTATGAGTGAGTGGGTTCCATTCCTAGTCAGGCACGCACCTAGAACGCCAAAGATGATGTTCAAAAACGTAACAGAGTCGACATTCTCATCGCACGTGTACCTGGTACAAAGTTTATTTCGAGCAAACCGTAGGAATGTGAGGTTTTGATTGCTAGTCGGTTTTACAGTCAATTGTTTATTTTTCGACATCGATTCGGTCGGCCGCCATTTGTACTCGTGTTTTACTCTCCGTACCTTTTGATTAAGTCTTTATTTGGAAGAAGTATAAATAAGGCTGTGGTTTGGGCTCGCATTAGGAGTTTAGGTCGTGGAATCGATTTTTTATAGACCTTACTTGACGGTGATTGTTTGAATTTGTTTTTGTATCACTGCCATTTGTACACAAGAGTAGGATTGATGACATAATTGTAGGTAATCGAGGATTAAAAAAATGCGTTATTTATATCATAACGTTAATTACGTGATCCAGGTCGCACCTGAATGATAATTAGATACATATAAAAACATACGATCGAATTGAGATACCTACATTTTTTTGGCAGTCGTTTTAATAGCGCAACACATATTTTGCAGTAGCTGACTTGAACCTCATCAGCTCTTGCTATTGTGTCGAAAAGCCTGTCACTGACATCATAGAACTTTGTTGATTTTTATAGTTTTGGCAATCACTCAATCTGACTTGGGCCCCAGTACTATTTTTTATAGTCACCAAGTCACCATGACCCTTATAGATTGACCTGTCCGTCAGTTACTGAATCAAGAACCTCCCTTCTAAAAGCTAAATTAAATCTACGAACAAGAATTTCTATAAGAAAAATTGAATTCTATTTTTAGACCACTTTAAATGTGTATCGAGAGGCGATAGTCTCAGTAACCTAGGTACGTCTAGTGAAAATTGCCAGGCACGCTAACTGGCGAGTTAAGGTCACCTTAAACATACTTTTTAGCTACGTATATTTTCATACTATACATAAATAATCCTTAATTCTTAAAAAAAATAAGAACTACAATTAACTCGTCATTGTGTGTTACGCATTCAAACTAAACGGCTGAACCGATTGAGATGACACATACACCGGTTCTAGGAGACGGACTTGGTCTACTTATTATGCTTTAAACGATTTATCAACTACAATTAGGTATAGACGCCAGCACATCAAGCTACCCGAAACTGTCAAATTTTCCCAATCAACTTTGTACCACATGGTTGAGCGATAAAGTTGAAAAACTATTCAGGAAATCTGACAGATTTTTAGTAGCTTGATGTTGATTGACCACTAAAGCTCACATTTAGCGCGCAAAAAGTCAGCTACTCACTTTACGCTCAGTATGAACCGTCCCTTACAAGCAAACATATTATTAATAATATTCATTCAGATTTAAATTATGATACCATACATCTTAATGCTAGGTTCATAATAAATGCAAAAACTACATCCTGTGTGAATATAAGTAACTCCACTGGATGCTTTGCTAACCTATGCTATTTACGACAATACCATCTGAAGGGGTTTCAAACATTTTTGAAGAAAGAAAAAAAAAATATATTTTGCGAAGAAAAACACAATCATTAGATGGACATGAAATAATGAAGAAATAGATTTGATGATATTTTCAATAACTTTAACTTGAGTTTTTGTAAAGAGGCTACCCAAAACTGTCAAATTTTCCCAATCAATTTTGAACTTTATTATTCAGCAATAAGGTTGAAAATCCATTAAGGAAACTTTTAATAAGTTTTTTTTTAATTATATAACATATTTATCGACGATAGCTACTTTTTATTCGGCTGCGCGAAGAAGTTTCCACATGGAGTGGATATGTGTTGTTATAAATTGACCAGAAAAGAAAGCGCCTGAAGATATTTTAACAACAATATTTCTTTATCTGTGTTAACTCAGGCGTTAAGTTTCACATACTTGTAAATGTAAAAAAAAATCTATATACCTAATAGTCCACTTGATTGTACGTTATTATACCTATTCATGAAATCGTTAGGTTTAGATCGTGTTAAAAACTATTTATATTTAATAAGATACAATAAGACTAACCACAAATCTAAAAAAAGATTGAAAACAGAATAGGTATATTATGTAATTTTGATAAAGAAAAATTAAGCGCTCAGCCCTGCATTGAAAGCATTATAAATAACATACCTAATCATTGTAGTATATCCTCTAAATAGCTTTCAATGTGACACCAGTGTTACGCTGTCCTATAACCAGACGTTTATCGATCTGGTTTAATTAAAATCTGCTGCAGATGGTCCACATAGGCAATTCATCATTGAGATAGATTGACTACATACGTTAGGTACATTTTAAAGAAATCTGTACCTAATATATTACATAGATGTATGTACATATAATAATAATATATAATATCCCTCACACATTCACACAACGTCATCTAGTTCGAAACTAAGCAGAGCTTGTACTATGGGTACTAGACGACTGATAAACGTACTTATAAACTTTTCTTTTGTAAATACATACATATTATACATAGAAACACCCCAACTAAGTCAAACACCCATATTTATGCACACAAATATTTGACTTATGCGGGAATCGAACCCGCGACCTATAACGTGGCAGGCAGATTCGTCGTCAAATTAATCAATTATTTGACGTATATATGATGACCACGTTGGCGTAATGGTAACCACGCCAGTCTGCCAGGCTTAGATCCCGGGTTCGATTCCCGGCATGGTCGAAATTTGTGATGAGAATGATTGTTGACTGTGGTCTGGGTGTTAAAATATGTGTTTATAATATGTCTGAAGTATATGGACACCCATAACACAAGCTAATCAATAGCTTAGCCTTGGGGCTAACCAACCGCGCGTGAAAAAGGTATCCCGGTATGTTATGTATGTTATATGAATACTGAGTTAGGGTTCAGAATTCACTTTTTCTAGCTTTCGTTTGACCGGCCACTTAAATCTAGCAGGCATAGCGAACTTCTCATGAATGTAAGAGTTGCCAATTAAATACGTATGTTCGCTACATCTATATATAAACATGTATGTATGTACATCCTGTATAAACCCAAACAATGTTTATTTTGGATCGAGAGAACGATATCAGGGGTTTAACCTTACAAAGAGCATTGAACTTAACCGACTGCGTAAAGACAGAGTTATGTGTTTATTCCAACATTGGAATGTTCACGTTATTTATGGTTTTGTAAATATATAAAGGCTCCAGGGATTAGTAATTCAAGAGTAACGATCGTGTCTTGTTTTTTTTTATTTGTTTGAGGTAGATGGATAATTTCACATTTTGCGTGATGTTGCCAATAAATGAAGCTTAAAACTGTTATACACGAAGGTTTATTAATTTGTGGTCATTGATGAGAGTATGAGGGCATGGGTTCGATTCTAGGTCAGGCGAGTACTAATGCAACTTTTCTAAGTTTGTATGTACTTTCTAAGTATATCTTGGACACCAATGACTGTGTTTCGGATGGCACGTTAAACTATAGGTCCCGGCTGTCATTGAATATCCTTGGCAGTCGTTACGGGTAGTCAGAAGCCGTTATTTTCTACCCACCACACATTTATATTCGCCCCTTATTTTCTAGAGATTTACATTTTAGAAGAGCTATTAACAGGTTTAATTCTTCTCAACATTTATCCGGAAATAGTACCAGTAGGCTCAGCATGGCGATTCTATGCCTCTTATAAAAAAAAGGCAAAGCTCTTTCTGTCAATGCCAACATGTCTTCTACCCGAGCATGGCGCGATCTGTCAACTCGCAGTCTACAAGTCTTATGCCGATAGAAGAAATTTTTTTTTCTACGAAATTTCTAAAGAATTCTAACGTCAATCTGTCACTTATCTGTCATTATGTCCATTCTCCGGTAGACAAAACTTGTTTCCGCAGTTGCCATGCTGAGCCTGCAGATGTCTCAAATATTATCACTCGATTCGCAAATGCAAAAAACGACTTCCATTTGTTTCATAGGCAGTAGACATATATTCTGCCCACCCTCTTATTTATCTAGCTAGGTTAATAATGATCTGTATACATGAATACAATAAGAATATTATTAATAAAATAAGTCTGTGAACAGCAGTGGGCGTGGTAAATAAATGTCATAATACCTCTCTACAGTCCCGGACAAGGCCAAACGACATTTCTATTAAAATTCCACATTATACTATAAATCTGGATCTAGTTTTTAGACGTGTTTCAATTGTGACCTACGACTGGTTTTGCAAATGTCAGTGTTGCGCTAGTGCAACCGAACTGCCATTGCAATAATGAACCTTTGTTACATAACAATAAGGGAGATTTTTGATTAGCTACAAGGTGCAGTGCGAGCGAAGCGCGGCTATGGATTAGTTTGAAGGTAAATACTTAATCAGTTTGGGTACAATCAGCTGAAAAATCTTGAACAAACAGTATGTACATCAAACTACTTGAACCTGTCAGCTTTCTTTAAAAGACTTTTCAACTTAATCGCTGAAGTATATGGTTCAAAGTTGATTTGAGAAATTTGACAGTTTGGGGTAGCTTGATGTGCCATCTGTACTTGCTATTTTTTAAATACTATTGTCCTTACTTTTTTGTGTCTTACATTGCTTGTCCACTAAACCTATTGGATCCCGGTCTCAACGTAGGTATTTTAAATCCTCCTGGTGCATGTTAAGTGCCCTCAAGTCCCGGGAAAAATCTTAAAAAACAGCTTTCAGTTAATAATGAATTAATTTCTTTATAAACGGATTTATATCCAAAACAATCCTCTCATTCAATATTGGATTTAGGATAAACAAACATGCGCACGCGTTGTAATGACATAAAACAACTGAGCAAGCGTTGTCTGTCAATTTTTGACAGCGAATAACTTTCGTATCGGGGGCGGTTTAACAAGGTCAATCTTTGTTTTTATTATTGTAAAGGGAAGGTCGTTTATCATATGAATTATTTTTATACGGGAAAATTATTGTCTGTAAATAATTGTATGTAAATTCAACGTTACTTTTTAACTTCTACTAAAAGAAATTCTGCAAAATTGAAATCAAAAATCATTTATTCAAATTATGTTGATAAATCAGCACTTTTCGAACGTCAAAAATCAAAAGACAGCCCCTGAAACGCTCATCCTTCACCACTTCCTATGTGTTTGCTGGGAAGATTTGGCGCAACGCACTCCCCAGCAACACCATGTCTGTCTTAGGTTTGTGGAAGCAATATGCGTATTTGAGGGTTATGCATCCGAGGTGGATGAGTAGACTCTTTCATAGTTAGAGATAGTTTAGCACAGAGCGAGTTTTTCCTCGGGTACACTTCTAAAAGTACCCACAATGATCGACGATTGTGTTATGATGATTTTTATTTAAGTTTTCCAAATATGCATTGGTGTACTCTCCATCAGGCCTGTACATAATAAATTTACTTCATCATCATCAGGATATTATATATTTTCCAATTACTTCCACGCCGTAGGCCGCTTGTTTGATTCCCCTACTAATCAAAAATACTCTGCTTTGTTGAAGACGAGACGGTGCTATGCGAATAAGCCTAGAAGAATATTGTTGTATTGTTCTAAATATTGGATGTATGTATGAAGTTGGTGGAACACAATTTACGCAATAAAAACACCCTCGAATTGATAACCTCCTCCTTTTTGAAGTCGGTTAAAAAGGACTGCAACTGAAAAGACTAAAGGCGCTCAAAACTACGTTTCACTTCATTGTCATCCAAATCTGTTGCACCATTTTCAAGTGACTAGCAATATTCTTAAATGCAACCTTTCCATAACCTTTCACATTTACAAAAAGATAAACCTATATGTCTTGTATTATTTTGTTAAACACAGTAAACAGCAATAAATATTTTAACACGACTTTATTACCTCATAAAATAGGAATGTCTATAGAATACATTGACGAGTCTGGCAACTTACTATGTAAATGTGTTATCAGAAATAAATTCTGTAAATACTAATGTGCATTACGAGATAAAATGCAATCGTCGCCATTTTGTATATTATAGCCATCGTTAAAAGGTTTGGTAGACGTACCCACCGATAGAAAATACTGATTGTAGTGTCAGAGAAAGTAGTCTATTTTTATGCAAGCCATAAAATAACATAATAAATAAGGAGTTTGTCAGTTTGTACTACATGGGTACATGGTTTGTACACCTACGTAATAGGTGTTGAAATCATTTCGGATAGCACTCACATACTTGTATAATACAAAAAAGTGTATTATGAATTTGTGCACAGAACTGATGCAGCTAAGCACCGTGTTTTACATGGAGCGAGAATCAACCAACCCAGTCGGGCCATCCGATACCCCCTGGTACTACATATTTGTCAGACTTTCTGGCTTCTGACTACCCGTAAAGATGGCCAAAGATATTCAAATGACAGCCGGGACTCACCGATTTAACGTGCCTCCCGAAACACGGAGCAAGTCGTCACAACACCAATCCACTGACCGACCGCGCCATAAGTTGCTTAACCTTATGATCGATCAATCTATGAAGGAAAATGTCATGTAAAGGTCTGTATTTAAAAAACAATGCCATATATAATTGATGTTATTAACTAACAAAATATAAATTAATAATTGAAAAAAAATTCATTATATTTCAAGTTTTACGCAAAATCTTCGTTAGTAAATCTATACATACATATAATAAAATCGTAGAAAATTAAAAACTGTACATTGAATATTTTTTTAAAAGAAAAATTGGGGCGTGATCTACATTTGATATCGAAACCAAAAATATAGTTTTTAGAATTTTTGTCTGTTTGTCTGTATGTAATGTCCGGGATAATCTCAAAAAGTACTGCATGGGTTTGCTTCAAATTTGGCAAGAATATAGCTAAGAGGTCGGGTCAACATATAGGCTACATATTATCACGCAATCATATGCGGGGAGGGGGTGAAGGTTAAATCACCGAATGCCCACGCGGACGACGTCGCGGGCAACAGCTAGTTATCAATAAATTATTAGACTTTGAACATATAAAATGACAATTTTAAATGTGGTCAACTTCTTTCTTATCTATGTATGTAGGGGGATATTTACATTGGCGCCAGAATATGTATATGCAGATGTTTATACGTGAAAATAACTTTAATGGAATAATACGTATGAGTTGTTAGAATCGGTTTGTTTTAATTTAAGCAATTATTTTTCACATTTCGCTGCAAATGTATCTGTTCTAATCAAATATTAACCTTCTGGTATTATGATAAGGTTGAATATCTATTAAAGAAATTTGACAGATTTAGGTAGTTTGATGTGCTGGCGCCTGTATATCGCGAGTAAGAATTTATTATTGTGTAAATACTAGTACAGATGCCAGCACATTAGGCTTCTACAATATGTCAAATTTCCTTAATAGATTTTCAACTTTATCGCTAAAGCATTATGGTTCAAAGTTGAATGGGAAAATTAGACAGTATCGGGTAGCCTGATGTGCTGGCGTCTGTACAAGTCGGAATGGTTATAAAGCTTCCTAAAGCCGCCATTTTCCTAACACTTAGGTATATTATCTTCATAACGCTAATCTGTTATCACAGTCTAATAACCAAAGCGAGCCGTATCAAATATCCGTAGCGCCACTAACGGAGCCGTCACCTCGGGGCTGTCGGTTCGATTCCCGGTCGGGTGAGCCGTCCGACTAATTGTCACTGATCAGCTGATAAACACTGCACTCATGTACTGTGAACTTGATTTTTGTGAAAGGTCATAGAGTAAGTTGTGAACAGAAGTGGTACGGTTAGTTTTGTAGGTTTCTCGCAAGCGTCCTCTTGGAGGGAATTATTCTAAGTTAGTGGGATATCTTTATTTAGATCGGAAAACGAATCTTATTTACCATGATATATCAATACCTACATCACTAAGCGAATTCAAAGAATCTTCATATTTCATGCTATCTCTGTACGAAATTACATTATTATATAAAATCGATACAATAAAAACTTTCACCAAAGCGTTACAAATAAGCTTATATTATTTTTTTGTAAGGATTTCTAACTAGACTTTAATGTATTTTGCTTGAACACTAATTTTAAGAACTACGTGACATATTTGTACTACGTGTTCTTTTTATCCGGGTGCGCGGAGTAGTTCCCGCAGGATACGGGCAAAACTGTAGACAAGGACGTAACTGACAGCAGTAATACAACTTTGAAACTTTGAAAACCTACAGAACGAATCAGTCAAGCCAAATCTGTCTATTATTTACGAAAGCAAAACAAATGAAATACAATTGAAATAGCAGTAGTTCCAAAATTAATTTAAAAAAAACAATTGAAAAGTCACAAAAGCCGGCCACACAACAGCTTGCCTTCAAGACACGGAATTATGTCACTGCGCAATCAAAGTACACTAAATATAAAGCCTAAAACATAACGCTTAATGTCCAGTAATAACCATCGTTAGTGTTACACATCTACATTATTATAATCTATATAATTTTGCTATCATTGTAACGTAGAAAGTTAACAGGTACTTTTATATAGAACGACCGTTTCATTATTGCAATAGAAAGAATAAGCAATATACTCATCTGCCTAGCTTCTTGCTATGTTGCTCTGTTTTGTCTCTATCAAGCTATCTTGAGGTCGGCTTCCAATCTAACCAGTTGCAGCTGAGGATCAGTGTTTTACATGGAGCTACTGCTTATCTGCCTTCCTCAACGCTACCTTGGTAACTCAAAATACTCCTTAATAAGACTGTTTGTCAGATTTTCTGGCTTCTAACTACCCGTAAATACAGTCAAAGAGGTTCAAATGCGGCTGAGACCCAAAGATTTATTTATTTTACCCGAAATCGAATCTCGATGACTCATCTACGGACCGAACGTCAAATGGCCGACGTAACGGAAGCAATTTTTTGACTATCATGAAATTTGTAGTAGCAAATTTCGGAAAGACAAAATTTGATGAGAAAGAAGGTTAATGATATTATGTTTTACCCTTTGAGAGATAATTCTTCGTTCTCGATTACTTGAAACCGATACGACAGCGATACGATCACGACAAATCACCTATACTAAATAACCTCTGAAACTAGTTTAAATTCACTGGTCTGTTCGCAACAATCTACGACTATTGACGTGGTTAAATAAAGTGAAATAAATAGGATTAAGTGCACATAATGAGGCTTTAAATACGTTTACGGTAAATCTTCTCTTTGGTAAGGGGTTATCCATTCAAGTCTTCCTTAAATAAGCTTTTAAACTCTCCTGTTCTTTGTTAATACTTGGTCATATTTAGAACTAGTCTAGATCCCAAAATTACGTGCCAGTAATGTTTCTTAAAGTATCGAAGGGTGGGCGTATTAGCGGCTGTCTTTTGTTTTGACGTTTGAAAAGTCATGATTTATCAGCCTAATTTGAATAAACGAATTGAGTTTGAGTTCGATTGTGTTATATATAACACTGTGATACAAGTCCTCGTGGCTTCATCTATACATAAACAAATAAATAAACTGGAGTGAGGAATAACAGCTGATTATTAGTAGATGCATACGGTAGTATACACATTATAGGTATGTATGTACCAAAATAATTTTTTTTTATCTCTCTGATTGTTCCGACCAATCTCTGTAATGACTAGACCGAGTTTGATGGGACTTTCAGTTTCAGATAACTGATGTAACAAGGAGTAACTAAATCTACATTTTAGACAAGGGTACACCCTTGTTCAAATCATCCATCAGTATTTTAGCTTCCCGTGATGAGTGGACGACTCCTAATCAAATGTATCGAGTTATATCGAAAGGGGAATCGATTATGTACTTAAAATCGAATATGGTGTTTAATGTTTTAGCTTTCTAAGCCCTTGTCAGCTTAGGCCAGTGAGCTGCTTATTATGCCCATTTATGGACCAATAAGTGAAGAGAAGTGGGCGCTCCTAATAAGATCCTGTCAAAATAATGTAGGCTCTTGTTTCAAAGAAAACTGGTAGACGTTTTGAGTACTGTTCATCATTTATATCTTAACTATCTATTAACCATGGTTTCCCAAGGGATATTCTTTTTGCACCCGGATAAAACTTAGCTTACACAATATTTTGATGTATAACCTATATTATAGAAAAGTTTTATAAAAATACGTTGTGTAGTTTTTGCGTAAAGGAGTAACAAACATACACAACACGCAAAACTTTACCGTTTGTAATTTTAATATGTTGGTATCAATATATATAGACACAATTGTCTTCATTACAACCTACTAGCTAATATATACTTAGTACAGTTGCCTGCACATTAAGCTGCTACAATCTGTCAAATTTCCTTAATAGCTATTTCAACCTTATTTTTGAAACATATAGTTCAACGTTGATTATATATATATATAGACAAAACATATAGACAAAAGAAAGTCGATTGGAAAAATGTAATAGTTTCGATAGCTTGATTTGCTGGCGTCTACATTTTCGAACACAAAAAAGATATCGAGTATGATAACATAGCGCATTTTTTTCAAAAGTAAAATCATTTGTAAACATCATTCAACATAACATTATTTGGCTTGATATTAAAAGTTCAGTTTCATATTCGCTTCTGCAATTAATAAAATTGCAGCTGCAGCACTTAGCGTGGTGCAATTATGACAAGTTTGTTTATGTAAATAAGCATAGAAAGTGATATTAATCAAACAAGTGCAATGCCGTGATATAATTGACACTGGGCCATGCCTCTGTCGCGTGGCATTAGAGACATTGCATACATATGCATATGTGCTGTCGGTTTTACGCACGACTTACTGTTAATTGGCGCAGAGTTTTAATTTATTTGGAACAATGTCTTTGTAATTAAGACACGTGTGACGTAGAAGTTGATAGCATCTGTTGCTGGCTGGTATGCTGTCCGTCGCGGGTTCGAGATTCGAGATTTGAAATAGTTGCACGATTCAGCCGAAGTTTAATCTACGATTGAAGCGGTTGATTGATGGGTGAGTGATTTTCCGAGAAGTTGCTGAAGAAGTCAATATTGTTTATTGAAAGGGGGTCAATTAAATTAGCACTTCTTCACGTCATGAAAGGAGAGCTCCTCCAAAACGCCCTTTCACCTTCGAAGGTTTTGCAGCTGGAAAGAAGAAACGGTGATGGACTAATTCAGGAACACGGGTGTCTATTACAATTCAATGATGAGATTAAAATTGTTATTACTCAACAATATGTATATTACTACTGTCCAATAAGAAGTAAGTGAAAGTTGAAATGACGAATGGCGGTTGAAAAAATAATCAGCCGACCAGATAAATCAGGAATGGAAGAAAAAGTCACGATATTGTTTTCAGATTTCAAAGTACTATATTCAATCTAGAATTTGAGAATACTGTGATGTCTGGTCAGAATGAAATTTTACTCCGACGAAATTTGATTTTGGGGAGAGATTTTGCTGAAGAAGATCGCTTGGCTATCAATAAGAGATGAGCAGAATGGCAAAAATATTTGGTCAAATGCAAAACATCCCTAACTAGAAAGATAACACAAAGGTAACATGGCTACAAATATTTGCGCGCGCGCAGTATCGCAACACGAGGTTGATGTACTGTCAACCGTCACGGTTCTCGGTAATGTGGCAAATGAAAACTATTGTCATTTATTGTTGCGAGTATAATGTCAATGTGTGATCTTTCTTGATCATTCGAAGAAATCACACTAATACAAACGAGAGGTTTTATGTGTGGATTCCATACTTGTTACATTGTGACGACCCCGTGGGCGCAATGGTAACCACGCCGAACTTCCGAGCTGAGGGTCCCGGGATCGATTCCCGGCACGGTCGACATTTATATGATGAGCATACTTGTTGGCTGTGGCCTGGGTGTTATAATATGTATTTATAAATATATATGTGTAAAGTATACAAGCTTTATTAGCCTTACCTTTTTCACAAATAAACTATTTGAATTTGGCGCTAACCGACTGTGTGTGAAAAGGCGTCCCGATATTATGGTATGTTGTTATATGACGTAAAAGCTTAATTGTTTGATTGGTTCCAACTTAAATTAAACCTTAAATTCATATATTCATAGAACTTTAATTAGAATCAAATCTAAACTCCTATACCAAACAGACCTAAAAAAATAGCTTGTCATCTATGAGAAACGTGATATTTTTCTCTTGTATTTCCCTATCACACCGTGCTCAGTATTACAGCTAAATTATATAAAGGCAATGACGTGAATCGGCAATGCAAACAAACAGAATACACGATTTTGAGCACAAAAGCCTAAATAAACAAGATAATTTGACCAAGTTCACGTGTTTCTGTTAATATTAGAGATAAAGTTTTGAATTAAAAAGAATATTATGGTAAACAGAAATTGCCTGTTTATTAGTAGGAAATGTTTGAATACTAGTTATTGCTTCCTGATTTGCTTAGGTTTATGTTATTAGTCGTTGTCTCGGTTACTTCGTTTAGACATTGTATCTGGGGTTTGATATACTCTATCTTATTGAAATACACTTTCATTTTTATGTAGTTTCCCAAACTGTGTACAACGTTATCCTGTATATGAATACTCAGTAATATTAAATAATGTGCAGGTTATACTGTTACCTACTTCTGCTTACTCCCTTTTGTATATCAGCATTCGATCACGTTTTGATAAGACAGAGGCTTACCATGACCTCTATGTACATATTCTAAGTAATACACGAACTAGATGCTATGACACAAATATTTGACAAACATTTGTCTAACCGATTCATTCAAATCAAGTTTGTTATATTTCTTAGTTCTAGTTATTGTTGAGATACCGTGAAGTAAACTGACACTTCCGATAACAATAGAGGAGGCAGAACTCACTATAAATAAAATGTCGCATGATTCTCTCAAACAGAAAAATACTTTGCTTCGTTTGAATACGAGCTTATATGGCTCATGCAGGGCGCTTTGTTAAATAAAATAATACAACGGGCTGCCACAAAAATATGCAAAGAAACTTATCTTAATAATTGCGCATCGCAATAAAAATAGCTTCATAAATCATGATGTCAAGCACATCTCGCTGTCTCTGAGCTCTCAAACATGGCAGATAAGATAACGCGCGCGTCGGTAGTCAGTCACGTTCAGGCGATGGACAACTTCGGGTACCGCGAGATGGGGTGGCCTTCGCCCCTCCAGACGCCCTCCCCGACCTCGCCGACCTCACCCATGAGGTCCCGCTACCGGGCCAGCAGCATCAGGTCCAGGGCACCTAGGGAACCTGAGGAGTTTCCACTAAATACCAACTACAAACATGTCCGCAACATCGATTTGTTGGAGTCGGCCCGAGAGCCTGGAAAAGCAAAGGAATACCTCTTCGTTGGCCCTTCACCACCAGCTGAAGATGCACCTAACATGTACCACAGTTTTGATGTCCTCGCTCCAGACCCTGAAGCCAGGTTGACAGAAGAAGCAGCAAGAAGAAGTTTGTGCGAAAAGGCGCTGACGCTGGGCGCCGCTAGGTTTTTTGATGACGTCGAATGTGGATTGATTACCACGGATAATATTGAGGAGCATATAAGTTCAGCACCAGAAGTGGTTGTGAATTTGACATTGTTGTGGGCTGCGTTATTAGCTAGAGATGAGTTATTACCAACCATTTTGGAGGCTGGTGCCGATATCCATTATTCGGAACCAGCTGGACTGACGGCCTTACACCTAGCGGCGTTTAGTGGTGCAGGAAGAGCGGCAGTATTCTTGCTAACCCGCGGCGCTGACGTTGATTTTGCTCCAAAATATTTCGCGCCCCTTCATTGTGCTGCATTTGGTAATTCACTGGAAGTTGCTGAATTATTGATAGCTAACGGTGCCTCATTGCACGCCGTGGTTCAAAGAGCGGGCTGTGAAGATAATCTTGTGCATTGTGCTGTAAGAGCTGATGCTGTAGAGTGTATGGAGCTTTTCATTGAAAGAGGTGTAGATCCTGCATACGTCACTTCGGGAGGATTGAACGCCTTACATCTAGCCGCCGAACTGGGTGCTCAAAGATGTCTATCATTTTTGCTAAAAGAAACAAAAATAAGTGTTAACGGTGTAACTAAACAAAGAGATAAGGAGTGCACGGCAATTCATTTAGCGGCGGCGAGAGGCTACGCCGAGTGTTTAGAGCTCCTGTTAGCAGAAGGTGCAAAAGCAAACACAAAGAATTACAGAGGATTTACTGCATTGCATCTTGCAGCCCGGTGTTCAAGTATTGAATGTGTTGAAGTTCTACTCAGAGATGGAAACGCTGATCCTAACGTTGAGGATTACGATAAAAGGACGCCATTGCATGCAGCCATCGGTCGTGCAGAGCGAGCCTGTGATATCATCGACATGCTTGTAAGTTGGGGAGCACAGGTAAACAAAAAAGATGAATACGGATATTCACCGTTACATCTAGCCGCCATGGATAATTTGACTCAATGTGTTGAGACTTTAATATTTCTCGGTGCTGATGTGACATCAAAATCTAAGAAAGGTCACACAGCTTTAAGTGTTATTGCGAGAAAAACTCCAAAATCTCTAGCTATACTAAGACATAATTTAGATTGTGGAATATCCCTTAACCAACCAAGTGAAGCAAATGAAGAAGTGCAAATTGAGTTTGACTTCGGTAGAATGTTGAAATTTTCATATCCCCGTGAGATCACATATTTGAACAGTTTGATTGATGAAGGTCAAAAAGATATATTACTTCATCCGCTTTGCTCTGCATTTTTGTTTATGAAATGGAGGAAGATAAGAAAGTTTTATTTAGCGAGACTCATATTTTGTTTTCTATTTGTGTCATTTTTGTCTATTTATGTGTTGACTGCTGTCGTGAAGACGTGCAAGGGAAAATATGCTGAAAAATATGGCGTGCTCAACGAACTTTGTCAGAAACAGTCGTTGCTAGGTCTCATTCTCACCAATAATCCTATAGAATTTGAAAGATGGGTTCTTATGGCTATCACAGCGTTTGAGATCCTTCGCAAGTTAACAGGCATAACGGGATATTCAAGTTTCTATCAGTACTTTACAACTTTTGAGAATCTAATGGAATGGTTTGTCTTGCTGTCTGTATTTTCTCTGTACAAAATACACAATGATTACAGTTGGCAGAACCATGTTGGAGGGTATGCAGTCTTAGGAGCCTGGACCAATTTGATGCTTATGATGGGCCAACTTCCAATGTTCGGAGATTACGTGGCCATGTACCAAAAAGTGCTGACTGAATTCTTGAAACTACTACTGGCATACATTTGCCTTCTGCTCGGGTTCACAATTTGCTTCTGTGTTGTTTTTCCGAACGAGGAGATGTTTTCTAATCCTTTGATGGGTTTTATTAGTACATTATCAATGATGGTCGGAGAGTTGAACCTGAATATTCTGATCAATGACCCTACGAAAGACGATCCGCCTTTGATATTTGAGCTTTCATCCCAAATTATATTCATTCTGTTCCTTATGTTTGTCACTATTATTCTGATGAACTTGCTTGTTGGTATTGCTGTCCACGACATTCAAGGTCTTCGCAAGACTGCTGGCCTCTCCAAGTTAGTTCGCCAGACAAAGCTGATTCTATTCGTCGAAATGGGCATGTTCAGTGCTTGGCTGCCGAAATGTCTCCACAAATATGTATACAGAACCGCCCTGGTATCTCCTGAAGCTGGCAAGGTTATTTTGAGTGTAAAGCCACTCAACCCTCGTGAAAAGCGACTGCCTACTGACATCATGATGGCTGCTTACGAATTAGCGCAACTGAACAAAGTGAAATCGGGTAGATCTATAAAAGAGATTTTGTACAAAAACAAGTACACCTCGAAATTGAAGAACGAGGGTCAATTCGCTCATGATCACAACTTCAGTCTGGAAATAAGAGGAATGCAGGAGAAAATAGATCAAGCAACGTTTAATATGAAGAAGATAGACCAGGAAATAAGGCATTTGAACACTTTGCTAATGGACCAACAGACACTTCTCCATAATTTCTTCAAGAACACTGATGTGATACCTTACAGAGCGCCTCATGTTTCCACACCGGCTTATTCTCCTGAGTCTCCGATATTCTTCTCGAGTAACACAAGTCAGAGTCAGTATTCAGATAATACTAAGTATGATAAATGAAGCTGAGGGTGTTGTTCAGGTTTGAGCACTGAAGCAGGAAGCTTTCCTCAGGTCTGATGTTATGAAAGAAAATGTATCAGATGCATGCGAAAAGGTGTTTAACCCCTCAAATGTCTTAAGTAATAAAAAACAAATGAGATATGACATTTCCCAATTTAATTTGAAAATATTCACAAAAATAAAATTAAATACTTAAGTTATTTATATATATTTATTTTTTATTATTCATAGGACAAGTGGAGATTTTTTCTTTTTTTTTCTTATGTATACATGGTGTTCTTTAAACAGTCGAGGGGTTAAGAAAACCTTTGAAAGTTTAACTGGCGACTGTAAGCGAAATGAAACCGTAGATCAAAATTGTTTTTTTTAGGATTTTCGAAAGAATATAAATTTTAATTTAATGTCAGGGTATTTTTGTGATAGATTTAATTTGGTTTTAGATTATAATATCAAATAGGTATAAATATAATTTATTTTTAAATGACTGCCAGCATGTGAAATACCTTTTTTTACATAAGGAAAAAAATTGCATGATTTGTAATATTTCAGTAGCCATTGATAAACGCGAAAAAATAATGTTATACAAATATTATTTTGAATATTTTCTCCTGATTCAAGAAACGTGTCTGTTACAATCTTATCAAGGAATCGTCGACAGTAACATTCTTAAAATTAAGTAACGTGTTTAGTTAATTTTGATGAGATGATAATGTTAAGATGATGATAAAAAAGTAAATAATGCCTTATGTACTTTACATACATTTCGTGATAAAACTGTAATTTGTTATCGTGTTGGTATTTCATTAAATCTTATTTTTATAAGTATAGTTTTATTATAATGATATCGAGACACCTTTTTCACACACGGTTGGCTAGCCCATGGTAAGTTATTGATTAGCTTGTGCTATGGGTGCCATAACACACAAAAAACACAACTGAAAAACGACATACTGGGTGTAAGGAACAGCCTTCCACAAACAGATAGGGTGCACTCAGCTTAATTTTTTGTGAGATGTTAAAACAAATCAGTTTTATTGGATTTCCATAAAGTTCCTGAATCAATTTCACGAACCAGTCTTCTTAGTATACCATACTGAGCTCATCCCATCAGTCTGTGAACGGCTGGCCCTTACACCCTGTATGCATTACATATCTATATTTATAAATACATATTTAACACCCAGACCACAGCCAACAGGCATGTTGATTACACAAATGTCAAGCGTGCCGGGAATCGAACCCGGGACCCACAGTTCAGCAGTCCGGTGTGATAACCATTGCTCCATTGGGTCGTCAAAATGTATATTATGTTCTTATAAATTGGAGAGGTGCTACATTGATACTAATTAGTAGAACTATCCCTCTATTCAATGAATTTGAAAATGAAGGGCTATAAATATTTTTGAAGAAAATTTTCGAACGAAGTATGATGAAAATTTTAATAAAAACACACAATTATTGCTTTAAAATCAATTAGAACAACGTTATCCGCGTTCTGATACATGACCTTGTATTTGTACCGACAACAAACGAAAGGGCTTGATTTATCACGGTTATAAACACCTGGCATTTAGAAACTATAATATCGACGCTACGGGTACGACTTCAATGTTTTTAAATACTAAGGCTAAAGAATACTAAGGCCACTATCTACCAAATAAATTCAAAAATTTAACAGAATTTTGGCTTAGTCTGTGTGTTATGTATTTACAAAAGAAAAGTATATAAGTATGTTTATCAGTTGTCCCCATTTACCCATAGTACAAGCTCTACTTAGTTTGGGACTAGAAATGTGACAGTGATGGTGCGTACTAGCAGACCTTGAATCCCGATGAAACTTTGAATGAAAAAATTTATCTATCCTACTAATAAATAACAAGTAGCTTATTCGGAACTAGTCCAGAACATATCAATACACAGTGAAACAGAACCTAAAAATAATAAAGCCTGTACCGAAATATTGCTTGCATATTTTTTTATACACCTGAGTGCATTGTGACAATAATGACTGTTGATTGAAGTGCAATGTAATTAATTAATATTTATAACTAGCTTTCAAATATCCTTGCTCTTAAATAATATGTCGTATAAATTCATTTATTGTTAGTTCCGCGTCCTATAATAAACAATTTTCTGCCTGTGGAGTATAGGTAACCTTCATTTTAATTGAGTAGAATGCCTTTTCTTATTAACAGAGACTGGGGAAAAGGGATTAAGAGAGCATCCAGTGAGAGTAGAAGCCGACCCCAACCTAGCTCAGGAAAAGGCTAGGCAGATGATGAAGTTTATCAGTTGTGTTAGCACCCATAATACAAGCTAATGAATACACTTACTTTGGCGCTAACCAAAGTGTGTGAAAGAAAAAAATGAGAGTTTATGCTACGTATTTATGTTATTTGTAGATACACTGTCAAACGGTTTTTGAACCTACTGAGAGCTGATGAGGTAAGTAGATACAACTTTGGCAAGCCTAAAATATCTTAGGAATAACAGGGTTGTTTTCTTCGATTCATGAATAGTTAGGCGCTAGGGAAATACAAGAGCTGAATTAGCTGCCTATGTGAAAACAATCGTTACTGATCCACGCAATCTACATCCTACAAGAAAATATGTATTATAGGAATATCTTGATAGATCTTTTTACGGTGATTTCAATTAAAACTTAAATGTTCGCATAGAGTCTCGTTTATACATAGTATCAAAGAATCTCAGCAATATCGAGTGCTTAGTAAGTAAACCGGGTCTATGCAAGGCTAGGTACACATGTACGTTTTACAGAACTGAGGACCAGTGTTGGATTGATGATTGAGTTTTTGCTGGGGTGTTTGTTGCGCCACTTCTTGCCAGCAAACACATATAGGAAGTGGTGAAGGGAAGGCCTTTTCGGGGCTGTCTTTTGTAACTTTTGACGTTCAAAATGTGCTGTTTTGCAGCCAAATTTGAATAAAAGATTTTGAGTTTTTTGAGATGTTAACTTTCTCTTATTTTCAATATTACTTTGCAAGGTCCTTGTGGTATTTTCTCTTTATATATGAAGCTAGCGAGATCAAACTGAGGAAGTGGTACCTGTCCAAACTACAGACGTGGCAATCGTTGATGGCAAAATAGAACATAATGAAGGATAAAAAAACCCATATTTTTTTATTATTACATACTGGTAACTGGGTTGAGGAGGTCAGATAGGCTGTCGCTCCACGCAAAACACTGGTACTCAACTGCATCCAGTTAAGACTGGATGCCGACCCCAACATACCTTGGGAAAAGGCTAGGCAGATGATGATACATAGGTACATATACCATATCATATATATTTTTTTACAATTCCCGTTATTGGTAATATGTTCGCTTGTGTATTAAGCCTAAGTCTATAACAATTAAAACGCAATGCAGTCGCAGGCTCGCCGCCGACCTTGCGCGTACGCAGTATATTCGCTCTCGCAAGTGATTGCTGATACGTAATATCTACATATTATCATATCTGTTTGACAATAGTTAAATATGTATGTCAATTAGAAGCGAGAACTGGTTTTTATGTTATTTACTTACTTATTTTAATTAACTAATGATTTTCATTTAAAACTATATTTATATGTCTTTATTTCCCTTGGTCACGCCATTACGCGTGAACGTCTTTACCGATTCCCCTTTTTTTTGTTGTGTTGATTATTGTCAAAAGAAGTTTCTCCTGAAAGAAAAAGAAAAAAGAAGGTCAACGTCTTTTTGGTCAGCTAGTTAGCTACATATACATATGTATATACCACATTTTAAAAGAAATCTTTAATATTAAAATATATTAAAGCATGTCCTGATTAAAATCATGGTAATTTTCAGTTATATTCCAATGAAATTGAGACTATTGTTGAAACTGCTAAATAGATGTCACTATTCTCAGTATTGTATTAGAGCCTATGTACAGACGCCAGTAGGTCAACCTACTCTAATCTGACAAAATTTTACCCATCGAATTAATCTTCCAGTATTGTGATAAGTTTGAAAATCTATCAAAGAAATTTGAAAGATTGAGGTATGTTGATGTGCTGTCGTCTGTATCTCTGTAATTTTTTCTAATAAAACAAATTAGCGAACACTTGAGAACCCGACTGTACCGTTTACCATCGCTCCTACAAACACGGTCGGCTTCCATTCTAAATGTTTTTATTAACCACATCAAAGACGCCGCCACATAACCTATGTCTACCAGTACTACTGCCGGTTTGAACTAAATAATAACTGTTTGAACTAAACTGCTGGTGAGTAATTAACCGTGCGATCTGGAAAAGCGGTTAAGGTGGATTTCAGCGAGGCCAAGATGTCTTTCTACAATCGTAATTGATGAACGTGGTCATGACGACGTTTTGAATGTTATGTCTAAACATTTCTTTCGTTTCTACTTGCCTTTGTACAGACGCCAGCAGGTCAACCTACCCGAATCTATCAAATAGGGATGATGACTAGGTCTAAAATAAAATATTTTATCATAGTCATATTGTAAAGCATCTTAAAATAAAGTCAGTTTAATTTATCGTTTTGAGCCGAAATATACTATTTTTTTTATATTGATAATATAATCGAAATAATGTATACGGCTTGACGTGAAAATCTATGACGTCAAAACTAAGTAATTTTTATTTCATACAAATTGCATACAAAGTAAGCGTTTTTGACAGTTCAATAAAAGTAATGGATTTGACTAGTTGTCATCTACCGTATTTTAACTTCCTTTTAACAGAAGGAGGATAGGTATTTTAGCGATATTTTTAAATATTTTTATGACATGAAGATAAATAAAACCCGCAATGATTGTAAAATTTTGTAAGATAAGTGGCATGACAAATAAAAAAAGTCATAAGTACCTACGGCTACACATAAGCTAGAAAGCTATACAAAAACAGTTTGTCTTGGACTCGCTTTTATATGGTCTTTCTACTAATTGAACGGTGTACCTACATATCTTAAAGTTTAGCTTAAAATATTGGAAATATTATAATTTTTCTTCTCTCCCACAAAGTGATGACGCCTAGGATACAACACGTTGAAATGTTTTGTTACGTCACTTTAAGGCACTAATATTACTTAAACGTGACGTCACAGAGCCCGAATCTTTGGCTCCCACTCTTTTTCCGCTTCTATCCGCGTTATATCTTAGTACTTTTATTATGTTTTGATAAAAAAATATGTAGGTGTCCAATATATTTTGCTTATCTATAAGACAGAGTAATTTGAATCACTATTTTTTAGGTCTGACGTCTTTAGAGCTGTCATGACGTCACGTCGGCCATTCGAGAAATTCTGCCACTGGGGCTAGTGAGGTTACCCACAAATACTCTAGATATTAAGAAGACTTGTAATTGAAGAATTGTGATTATAGAGCCTAATTCACCAAAAAAATAAAATAGAAAACCAACTCATCATTTGCCCAACCCTTTTCCCAAGCTCTGTTGAGGTCGGCTTCCATGCTCATACCAGTGTTTTACGTGGAGCGACTGCCTGTCTGACCTCCTGAACCCAACACGATATCCTTTAGTAAGACTGGATGTCAGACGTTCTAGTTTCTGACAACCCGTAACGACTACTAAAGATGTCCAAATGACAGCCAGGACCCACCAATTTTACGAGCCTTTCCAAAACACGGAGGACTTCCTCTTGACCAGATGGTCACCCGTGACAAGATGGCTGCTTAACCTTACGATTGATCGACCCATGCGGCGTAAACTGAGCCACGAGCACCTCAACAACAAACTAATTAACGAAAATAAACCAGCAGTAATTGAAAGTTCCCATACCGTTCCAGGTCAGTATATACTTTAGAATCATCTCAGTGATTAAATTGAGCATTCATTTGATTAACTCACATGCCACTGCCGGCTTCAAATAGATTGGCGCCGACTTAAATAACAGACATAGTATGCCGGTAATAATATATCATATTTATCATGGATTCTTGTGGCTCATGGCTACACAGCAAGCGGACGATCAATCTGTTCATGAAAGACCAGCCATTTTGCTGGGAGTTTGTTGCGCCTCTGCTTCTTCCCAGCAAAACACATAGGAAGTTGTGAAGCCTGGGCGTTTTGGGTGCTGTCTTTTATTTTGATGTTCGAAAAGCCTAATTTGAATAAATGATGGGAGACCAGCCATCTTGCTGGGGAATTTATTGCGGCACTTGTTCTTCCCAGCAAAATACATAGAAAGTGGTGAACGGTTGGGTGTGCATCTTGGCGACTGTCTTTTGTTTTGACAATCGAAAAGTGCTGATTTATCAGCCTAATTTGAATAAATGTCTTTGAGTTTGGATTTGATCTAACAAAGATCAGGTTAATCTATCGGTACTGTGGATAATTCCCTTCGATAGTATTGGATTGCCGTCCCATCTGACTATGTGAATGAAGAAACTGTAGCCCCCTTATTATAAACCGTGAACTTAAAAAGTTCCGGCTTTAGTACTAGATTGAGACCATTACCTTTGTTCACGAAGATGGTTTAAAACCAGTACTAAAGGCGGTAGCTACTTTTAAAGTGACATATGTTCAAACAATTTTGTTTTATCACTTCACTTCACTATCATTCGAAGTCCGAAAGTGATAATGGGCTATCAATAGGTAATTAATGTTATTCTGTATTATCCGTTTATCAGAAACGTATTTTCCGCTATTTTCAACATTTTATAGGTACATACTTCGGAGGATTTTTTTGCTAAGTAAATGTTTTATCAGTAGATAGATATCTACTTTTTATCCAGGCGTCAAAACTAGTTTCCCCAGGGCAAAAGTGAAATCATGGGGGAAACCATTAATAATTAATCAATCAATTTTATCTTATCAATTATCTTAGTGTACCTACTATTTAAAATAAATATATTAGACATTGCTTTAAAAAACATTTTTAGCCATACTTCAAAAGCTTCCTACTAGCAATTCCCCTCAAAAATACCAGGAGCTCATAACTAATTACTGCCATATTTCTGTCTGACCGTCAATAAGACATTCCTGAGCTATTCCTACGCGAACTAATGGGACAGGTAACACATAGCTCGTGCTAATACCTATGCATCACTATGGAATGTTTTTGAAGATATTACGGGACATTTCTCACATTCCTCGCAGGTTATAAGGTCCTGGTTATTTTAGATGGGAAAGTTGAAATTTTTAAACCATAATTTTTATTTGGGAAATCCCACCCCATGTTTCTTTTGGAGCCCCTTAAGTGCCAGTACAACGGCGACCCTTTCGAATAATCCGGTAACGTGTTTATTTTTGGCGATCATTGTTAACAAGGGTTTTTTTACATGTGTGCATAAAAATCGGTCTGATTATCGATCCAACAAAAAGTCGGACGTAAGCACGCAGCAATAGACTGGAAGCCAACCCCAATATACTTGGGAAAAGGCTAGGGAAGACGAATCTCCTGTATTTAATTATATTGTCAATCGCACTCTACCGTGTGACACGACATTTCTAAAGGAAAACAAAGTTACAAAATTAATTCAAATGAACTATAATAAAGTACTTAGTAATTTGTTGTGATCATAAATCGGCCGGTACATACTCGTTGTGTCTAATTATAAAGAGCGGCGTACACTGAATCAGTGGGCACAAATAGATGCGCGTACGCATCCGACTCACGCGCCAATTTTAGTGTCCCTAACTCGTTACGATACGTTTATAAATCGAATACACTTTGGTTAAATATGGTTTGGAATGTAAGATGTAGAAATTTAAGATTTGAATGAAAGTTTTTTAAGTAGTAGTAGCCCGATGGGTTAGGAGTTGGGGTGGCCATCGAGAGGTCGTGAATTCGATCCACTATCATTGAGTAGAAGGTAAAAAAATAATTCAACGCAAAATTTTCCCAATGAATTTTGAAGCATAATTGCTTCAGCGATAAAGTTGAAAATCTGTTAAGGAAACTTGACGCGCTGGCGTCTGTACACACGTAGTATTATGTCCTATTTTAAATTAATGGAGTAAAAAATGTTCATTTATTTATCAATAATCCTACTACTATTATAAAGGCGAAAGTTTGTAAGTATGGATGTATGGATGGATGGATGTATGGATGCTTGTTACTCTTTCACGCAAAAACTACTGAATGGATTTGAATGAAACTTTACCACAATATAGCTTATACATCAGAATAACACATAGGCTATATATTATAACGCTATTAACTAAGGTGGATGAGCAATAAAGCATTTTTCGTCAGATTTAACTAGACGCCATCTATATCTTTTTAATTACAACACATTTAGCAAATTTGACTGTACCAGCTGGGTAAATAGTTATTACCTACTGTCATAGATGGAGTTAAGCTTTTCATACAATAAAACCGGGCTAACATTTTTTTAATTTATTTTTCAGTTCAATGTATATACCTAAACATGCTACATATGTTATTTCGACAGATAAAAATAATTTAAAGACAAAAGTAGTAAGGCAAGTTTCAACCTAACACCATCTTTAGCTTTTCAAAACAATCTAATTTGACAATCTGACATTGTTAGTAATTATAGCTGATCATAGATGGAGTTCATAGTTTTATTTTCATAAAATTAAATTATACTGGGGTGTCTTCCAGTCTACAATCGTAGTCACAAGTATCTATTAATTTTGATTATTCAAGTTCCAAGATAACACTCAAAATCGGGGACAGAGGATGAGAGCAAAAAAATCTGTCTTTGGGTAAGTTAGTCATTTAAGATCAAAGGAGTGCTGTACTTTCTTCATCTATACCTATATCTATACATATAATAAAACAGTAAAAAAACCGTGTCTGTACATTTAATATATTGATAAAAATAATTACTGAGGGGGGTTTAGAAACAGCAATAGAACACGAATCCAAAAAAAAAAATTGTGTCTATTTGTCTGTTTGTCTGTATGCCTGTTTGTCTGTTTGTTTGTACGCGCTAATCTTCGGAACTACTGGACAGATTTGAATGATTCTTTTTTTGTTGTATAGGTGGTAGGTCGGGGCAACATATAGGCTATAAATTATCTTGGAAATTTGAACACCTGATGCAGAACAGCAACAGATCAGCTTAACTATAAGAGATAGAGTAATGCTGCCATAGCAAAAACTGTTCCACGTGATGAGCATTTTCTGCTGCGAGATAAAATTTGAAGATCTAGAACACCTGTTATGGAACTCTAAGAGCCCAGCTACACCATCAAACATATAGGACTGATGTCTTAGCAAAAGTTGTTCGGTCTGATAGGCATTTCCGGTTGACTTATAAAAATCTAAGATCAGACACATCTGAAGAACCTCTCTTTTTTGAAGTCGGTTAAAACAACATAAGCTGAAAGTACCTCAGCGCGGTGAAGGCCGTAACAGTTTACGACTGATTTTCGATGACCATGGTATAGACGCCAGCACATCAAGTTACCCGAAACTGTAAATATTTTCCAATCAACTTTGCTACCATATGCTTCAGCGAAAAAGTTGAAATTCTATTTAGGAAATTTGACAGATTGTAGTAGCTTGGTGTGCTGCTTTATTGAAGACTTCTGGCCAAAACTTCCATTATTATTTTTATTTTATCGCATTAATATTCCTTCGGACTTACGTTATTTCAGTTTTTAATTTACTTTTCTATTTATCTCCGTGACACGGTAGGAGAGCAGACACTTAGATTTTTATGGATCAAGTATCTTCACAACAAAACGATAACTATGCTTACAAAAAGGTTAAATTGTTTCCATTATTCCAAGAAGCTAAGACATTAAGGATCATACGAACCTTATAATCCAACGAAGAGCTAATCTAAGTCGAGAGAGGCTTGATGCTTTTCGAGAAATCTTTTGGGATCGAGAAGCACGCTTACGTTTTCAGCGTATTTACGCATCAACATCCAGGTCTCTAGACACCAAAGAAGAATGTGATGCGCCACTGACCACTGATCCTGAACGTCTTGCATTGCCTCGCAAATCTTAGACGTTCTCGGAAAGAGAATCACGCTTGACTTCTCAGCGTATCTACGCATCTGCTTCTAAGTGACTAGAGACAAGTAAGCGACAATTTGCCGATACAGAATCATGCTTGACTCCTATAAACCTAATGCGCGACTAATTGCTGATAGAGATTATACGTTGTCCAGAATGATGTTGAACGAAATATTCATTATCAGTTACAACTGTTGTGAAATTCCAGGCGCCCAGCAACATTATAGCATCTATGAATGACGTTTTAACAAAACTGTTCAATTTGAGGCATTCCAAAAATGAAAGACCTGAAGCGTCTCGAATCATCTCGCGCATCATGTTGTTTTCCCGTCCCCGGGCTCTTAGAATTCGATATCAGACATTCCAAACCTTCGATTTTGACAGCCCTGTAGTCGCTGGCATAAGCGAATGGATCCGCGTACGAAGTCGCGGGCAGAAGCTAGTTTGTTTATATATGAGACATTCAAGTCGTGAATTTCCAGGACATGACGTCATTGGTAATATTATAATGTTATCAATATGTTATCATGATTTACTACGTAAAAGATATCCCGCCTAACTTATCAATTATCCTTATTAATAATCATTTTTAGTAATCCTTCATTATATTAGGTATAAATTTAATTGATTATAAATATAGACAATATGAAATACAACCGTAGTTTGTAAAACTAATTCAGTAAGATTAAACCATACTACAAGTTTTTGGTTGGAAGATCTGTTGCTATTAATATAGTACATTACATTGAATATTGTTTTTACTCAGGAATTGAACCTTGTACGGCAATCGAACTCGCAACCAGTTGACTATGCCTATGGGTCATGCTGGCATGACGGAAACCATACCAACCGCTATTAGACTCCTTTGTATCTAGGGCCAAGGTTAGTCTTTCAAACAACATCGTAGTCGCTGCAGGCGGCATGGATCACTCGTCTATCGGCTAGTCTCAATATCATAAAACAAGCTAATGTCCTTTCTCAGGTCCTAGACTGTTTGTGTACCTAATTTCCTTGGAGTCGGTGGCCTAGTGGTTAAAGAGCCAGCCTCTCAAGTTTGAGGGCATGGGTTCGATTCCAGGTCAGGCAAGTACCAATGCAACTTTTCTAAGTTTGTTTGTACTTTCTAAGTATATCTTGGACACCAAAGGATGGCACGTTAAACTGTAGGTCCCGGCTGTCATTGAACATCCTTGGCAGTCGTTACGGGTAGTCAGAAGCCAGTAAGTCTGACGCCAGTCTACGTATGGGGTATTGGGTTGCCCGGCTAACTGGGTTGAGGAGGTCAGATAGGCAGTCGCTCCTTGTAAAACACTGGTACTCAGCTGAATCCCGTTAGATTGGAAGCCGACCCCAACATAGTTGGGAAAAGGCTCGGGAGATGATGATGAATTTCCTTGGAATCGGTTCAGTAGTTACTTACTTCGGACAGAGTTACTTCACATTTATTATATTGGTAAGCCTCTCCGATCGTGTCGGATTGCCGTCCCATCGGACTATGAGAGTGAGGGAATAGAGAGTGCACCTGTATCTGCGCGAATGCTTGTGCACTATAATATGTCCTGCGCAGCTGGCTGTTCTCCATAAAAGAGAACGGCCGCCGTAGCTGACAATCGGCCTGGATGCCATCATTAGTAAGTAGCATCGGCCATCGGGTTACCCAGGTTACTGGGTTGAGGAGGTCAGAAAGGCAGTTGTTTCGTGTAAAACACTGGTACTCAGCTGCATCTGGTTCTGGGTTGACTAAAAGCCGAGCGCAGCATAGCTTAAGAAAAGGCTAGTTAGATTAAGATAACCGACCCTTCCTGCGCGAGTTTGACTTGCACTTCATCATCTCCCGAGCCTTTCCCCAACTATGTAAGGTCCAGTCTAACCGGATTCAGCTGAGTACCAGTGTTTTACAAGGACCCCCTCTTGGTTAGACTGGTTGACTTGCATTCATGGATTATATACATATAACTGTAGCTTTCCAAAGCATTATATACAACTGCTGGTTTAAATCAGAGCCTTAAATACATAAATTATATTTGATTGATATATATGTATGAGTATATATTTTTTGATTGATATAGCAATTTATCAATAATTTATCAATTTCAAATTATGATTTGTTAATAGCGTTATGTGATACAAATAATATTAATAGTATTTTTAAGTTTTAAGAAAAATGGCCAAATGTGCCAAAAAATGCTGTGGGGTTAGATAGGCCACCAGAAAGAATGGGTGAAAACTGTTTTTTTTTTTGAGAATCTCGCTTTAAAGTAGGTACAACGGACAGGCAGACTCGTAATAATATATTCTAATTCAAAGGGACATACAAGTACGCGTGAGATGACTTCTGATAGGATGGTATGGAGAAAGAAGTCTTGCCCAACCAAAATAAATTGGGAAAATGGCAGGGTATAATAAAAAAAAATTGTTTATTAACTAAAGGTATTATGTTGATGTAACTTTTCTAAGTTATACGTACTTTCTAAGTTTATCTTGGATACCAATGACTGACTAAAGGTGAAGGAAAACATCTCGAGGAAACCTGGACTATAAAGTCTGAAGTCACCAACCCATATTGAGCAACCGTGGTGATTAACGCTCAATCCTTCTCCGTGGGTGAGGAGGCCTGTGCCCAGCAGTGGGACGATAAAAAGCTGTGATGATGATGCTGATGATGATTATGTTGATATTGCACCACAAACTAAATTAAATAAAGAAATCCTTTTCAATTATTCTCATGATGATGTTTATAATATTAGAATTGGGTTTCACCCAATGAATGATCATACGTATTTAGTTCAGTCTTCTTATTTACTTACTTATTATTACTATCAAAAATTCATTCTGAATTATTTTATCAATCAATAACAAACTGTACGTTTAAAAACCAAGTCTTAAAGCTCGAATTCCGTACCACGCATCTCTCTATCGCGTATCGCCGACCGATGGCTGTGCGGTAATAGTTGCAGTATGGAACTGTATAGTCCCGTTTTACGAGTTATCCATCAACGATATACCTACATTAAACCATATTTAGATTCCCATGTTTGATACACTGGCCGCATGAGTCTGCCGTAGGCTTCTTGCCACCTTCTTTGGTTAGTTCTTGTCGTTAGTGAAGGGTGGGCGTTTCGGGGGCTGTCTTTTGTTTTGACGTTCGAAAAGTGCTTATTTGAATAAACGAGTATGAGTTTGGGATAGAATTCCAGCTTCATATTTATTTCCATTAATTTGCATTGATGCGCGCGGCGAATGACTAATGTAATTTCCGAAGCATCCGCAAGAATCAAACGATTGCGATTGGCAGTGTGGCTCGAAAACATACCTTTACTATCTTATTCAAGATTTACAATATACGGGAAACCCGAATTCTTTATCTACTTGGGATACTTGGATGGGGATTTAGCTATCATAATCGTTTTAATGATGCTAGGGTTTATATAAAAGAGGATGAGCCTATCAGGTATCTTTCATTCTCAATCCAACATGGCGTTGCTAGCCTTTCTGACAGTCGCCCTTTTAGCAGGTTTGTGCATATGATGTTTTTGCTTTTGTGGTGATCTTGTGGTTAAAGTATCAGCTTCTCAAGTACGAGTGTGAAGGTTTGATTCTAGGTGTGGCTAGTTCATAGATACCAATGTAACTTCTCTAAGTTATACATATGTTTTACTACCCCGATGGCGCAATGGTTATCACGCCGGACTGCCGAGCTAAGGGTCCCGGGTTCGATTCCCGGTATGGTCGACATTTATATGATCAGCATGATTGTTGGCTGTGTTCTGAGTATTATATGTATTTATAAATATATATGTGTAAAGTATTATGTAGTTTATTAGTTGTGTTGGCACCTATAATACAAGCTAATAAATAGCTTACCATGGGGCTAACCGACCGTGTGTGAAAAGAAAATTGATGTCCTTCTATTAAACGAAATAAACGAAATATGTACATACTTTAAAAATATATCTTGGAAACTCCTTGAGGAAACCACAAATCCGCTTTGAGCTCGCTGTTTTGCTTCTGATGCCATATCGTGTTAAACGCTCTTTCCTTCTCTGAATCGGAAGAAGCCTGTACCCTTCAGTGGGACTGTCAAAAGGCTAATGAAGATGAAGTGCTTTCAGTTTGCTTTTATTTGAGATTTAGTTGTGTAAGCGTTAATAACATTTTTGAAGTTGATGTATGTATATATGTGTTACTATATGCATATGAATTCGGTACATACACATTTTTTTATCATACCTGGGTTTCGGATCGGTGGGCGGTGAGTTTTGGATGGCTCACTGTCTAAACGTCGAAGGACGACAGGCCCGTGTCGGCGGTGCGTTCTTTTTAGTAGTTCTTTGTAGTCAGGAATATTGGAGGAACTCCGTAGGGCCACGGACTGCTGGGGCTGCGGGTTGTTCGCAAGACTTACCGCAGCCCTGGCACACAGTGACCTCCAGAAGGAGCATAGTGGGTTTTAGGCAGTAAGACTTGCACCCCCAGTGGGAGAGGTCATTTGATGATTTCACACGAAAAAGAGGTACCTATATGAGATTTGAGGAATCTACCGCTGCGTTTAAGATTCTTTGGACACCTACCTCCACCATAAAAATGTGAAGGTATTTTTTTCTATTCTGAAGACTCTTGCTCATATCAAACTTTAAAAATTCCAGGCTCTGCATACTCCTCTCCCAATACCTCGCGTATCGTGGGAGGTACTGTCACCAGCATCGAGAAGTTCCCTACCATTGTTGCTGTGGAATACTTCAACATATTTTCGTGGACCTGGGGTCAGTCTTGTGCTGGCAACATCCTGACGTCCCGATATGTTTTATCTGCTGCTCATTGTTTCACTGGATTGTGAGTATTAGTAATTACTGGTATTGTCTTAACCAATAGATGAAGAGCCAGCTATTGCGAGACCTTCGTCATTCTATAAAGTCTATAACTTTGTGTGTCCATCCATCCTACAAAAGTCTTTGCAGTAGTCTATTGTGAATATCTACTGAAGAGTGGATGCACATACAAAGTTTCAACCTTTATAAAATATGGAACGTCTGGTAGTCGCTAGCTCTTGGTCTATAATATTATAGATACGTTATCTATAATATTATAGACTAAGAGCTAAGTTTAGTTTAGTGAGTTTAGCTATTTGTTTCTTACGCAATTATGCTAAAATAGCCAGCACACGAAGCTACTACAATCTGTCAAAATTCCTTTAACGAGGTATCTAAGAAGAGGTATCCTAAGATTTTCCTATAAAAATAGAAAAAAAATAACTATACATTTTGGAGTTCCCCATACACAGAACTGAAAATATATTTTTTTTTCATTAAACCCACACATGTGGTGTATGTATCTACGGATAGGTCTTCAAAAATATAATGTTGAATTCAAATAGTAATGTGATTGAATTTTGTCACATATTTTTTTTTCTGAATTGAATAGTTTGCGCAGGAAACACTTCCAAAGTGAGAAAATGAGTGTCCATCTAACTTTGACTAACTACCGGAGAAAAAAGAACTAAGATCTCAATTAAAACTATCAACGAAAATTGGGTCGAATGAGGTATAAGTAGCAGTTTTTGAGTTCTAGTACTTTTTGTAGAAACTGCAAGCTATAACTTTATTATTCATAAAAACACCATAAAACACTTTGAAAAACGAAGAAATTTTTGCTTAGATAGATTTTTAAACCATAATTCGGTTATATTGTGAGCATATGAAGTTATATGTACCTACTATAATATGTAGCTTCCGTCAGCGGTTTCACCCGTGTCCCATAGGCACTACTCCACGATAAATGGGCTATCTAACACTGAAACAATTTTCCGAATTGGACTAGCAATTCCTGTGATTAGCGCGTTCAACCAAGCTAAACATACTCTTCTGCTTTATAATATTAGTATAGACAATGCTGTTGAAAAAACATATGAACATATGAAAATTCTCTCTTTCCAGCTTATACGACATCAGCTACCGCCGTATTCGAGCCGGCTCCTCGTACCGTAACACCGGCGGTGTTGTGATCAACGCTGAAGCAAGATACAATCACCCTAGCTACGGGCTTTTAGGTAGCGATGGTGACATCTCCGTCGTCAGGCTGACCGACGCTTTGGTCTACAGCCCCGTCATCCAGCAGACCTCTATCCCCCCTCAGGGCTTCAAGATACCTGATAACCTACCCGTCGTTCACGCTGGCTGGGGCCGTACCGAAGTAAGTTTCGTTATAAACTTTGATAGATATTTATTATTCCCTTTTTTCCTTGTCATAAATAAGAACTGATTCGCGTTTTCTCTGTGCGACAAGTTTTTTCTAAGGTTGCCAACTCTTGTTATAGTACTTCCTAGTATAATGTGTAGTTCCCGTAGTTATAATACTGTCGCATTAGCAAATCTTAGTACACCCGCAGCAGCAGTAGTCACTAGTTTTATTACCTATACACTTAACATTCTTCTATCAGTGATCCTTCTCAGTGTGAGAGGAGGCCTGTGCAGAGCAGTGGGACAATAAAGGGGCTGATGATGATGATGATTCTTCTATCGCTACAACAAAAGAAAATAAAACATGTCATTTACATAGCCTTTTCCTAACTATGGGACCGGCATCCGACATCCAGTCATGCAATCTCAAACAACTAAACCATCTAATATCCTAATCATCATAATAAGTCTTTATTTAATTACAAAGATCAAAACACAAAGATCAAGATCACATGGCTATGGACTTAAGTTTTTCGAGGAAGATGCATTCGTGGTTAAGATTTTCGAAAAAGTGAATATTCGAGATTTAGTTATTCGAGATCGCATGACTACGGCGTTACGTTTTTCGAGATGGCGTGCATTCAATGTCAAATTTTTCGAGGTAGCGTGAATTCGTTGTTAAGTTTTTCGAGGTAGCGTGCATTCGTTGTCAAGTTTTTCGAGGTGGCGTGCATTCGTTGTTAAGACTTTCGAACTCGTAAACTTGCGGGGACATGACCTTCGGTGTTACATTTTCGAAGTCACGTATCACACTCGTAATGAAGTGGAATTCGTGACAAATCATGTTGCGATGACCAAAGAAACGACGGATGGATTGTGTGAAAGTTGATATGGATAGAAAGAATGTTACATGTGAGATGACGGCAGATAGAAGGGTGTGGATGAAGAAAACGTGCTACACAGACCCCAAAGACCTGACATTAAATAAAGCAATCTCTATCTTATGTTTTTTTATATATTTTCTATATCTAATGTACTGCTGCCTTTTCAGCAAGGAGGAAATTCATCCGAAGTGCTCTTGGAGACCACGATCTTCACAATCAACAACGAGCTATGTGCTGCTCGGTACTTGACCCTGTCTGAACCTCGCATAGTGACTGAAAACATGATCTGCGCTGGCATCTTGGACGTCGGTGGCAAGGACGCTTGCCAGGGTGACTCCGGAGGTCCCCTGTACTACCAGCAGCTCCTCGTGGGTGTCGTTGCTTGGGGTCACGGCTGCGCTAATGAAACTTACCCTGGAGTCAACACCGCTGTCAGCTCTTACACGGACTGGATTGTGTCCATAGCTGTTTAATAGCATAAAATAACTCATTCATCATCAGCGTTTTTATCGTCCCACTGCTGGGCACAGGCCTCCTCTCCCACGGAGAAGGATTGAGCGTTAATCATAATGGATTGAAAATTGTTATTGTGTTGAAGTTTTTGTGTTAATAATCTTAATAAAATAACTTGAAAAAAATGTATAAATATTTTTTTTTTAATCTAGTGAACCTGTGGTTTTGATAAACTCATAAAATGGAAGTATAGCAAAACGTTTTTGACTGGTAGAAAGAAAGTAAATAATTATTAATGTAGGTAAACATATCTGGGTACATTAAAGTAATTAAAGAAATAAAAAAGATAATCTGACACAGTCAAAATATTAGAATACTGATAACTAATTCGTTAATCTATTCGAAGTCTTAAATTTTGTTCTATCGAATTCTAAAACGTAGTCTTATCTTTTATAGGTACGTTATCGTATCAAAGTGCGGTAGTGCCTGTCAACTTAAGTTATCTAAATTAATTTACAACGGATTTATTCTACACAATATATATGTATCGAGGGATTAAGAATCCCGCAGTTCATTTAGACACAAACATGGCGGTGCTTCCCCTTCTAACTCTCGCCCTTTTGGCAGGTATTTATGTACTTTCGCAATTTTTACACCATGATTATCATTTATCGCTTCAATAGTTCTACCTTTATCACGGTCTTCTTGTCTTTATGTTTCCTGGACATATATTGAGGTTGAAGCAACCCTCCTATTTTGTCATTTTATAACTCTACTTGTAATTATATATTATTTAGGCAGGTGTATATGTAGTAATAATGACTGGACATAACGAGCGTTTGACGGCCATGGCCGCTGTTCTCTCTAAGCAAATCAGCCTACTGCGCAATCGTTAATCACCACGCTTGCTCAATGCGGGTTGATGATTTCGGACTTTATAGTCCAGGTTTCCTCGAAATGTTTTCCTTCACCTTTAATTAGTCATTAGTGTCCATGATAAACTAAAGTACTTATCACTTAGAAAAGTTACATTGGTACTTGCCTGACCTGGAATCGAACACGCACCCTCATACTCGAAAGGCTGGTGCTTTAACCACTAGACCACCACGACTTCATTACGACTTCATTCAGGCGCAGGACGTATTATTGTGCAAAAGTTTCCGCTCAAACATAAGAGTAGGTACTCCCTTATATTCTAAGCAATGATTTACTTGGAGAAGCTTAGTGATTTTCAAAATAATCGCTTTTTTTGAATATAAATCATAAAAGCGATTAATACACATACCTAAATATTGTTCCGTTTGTAGATAAGCTTTCTTAAAAACTGAAGTAAAAAATTAAATGGATAATGGCCAATATCCGAAGATGCTCCGTAGATTTCATTGTTCCAATTAAGCTAAATTTTAACATAGAGCACTGAGCACTAATCATATAGATCGGATAATCAGCTTTCTCCTTATCCCTACAATTCAAACACGTTTGGTAAAACGTAAACCATTTACATACGCCCTGGCGTCTTTTTAGTCTTCTCATCTTTACAGGATAAAATACGTAGGATTACATCGTCTATACAAATCATAATATTTTCAGGCTCCGTCTACTCTTCTCCCTCACGTATCGTGGGAGGAACAGTCACCTCGATCGACAAGTTCCCCTCCATCGTAGCGGTGGAGTCTTACAGCGTCTGGGCTGGAACCTGGAGCCAATCCTGCGCTGCGAACGTTTTGACAGCCCGCTACGTAGTGTCTGCTGCGCACTGTTTCGCTGGATTGTGAGTAGGAATTTTCCTGGTTTTATCACATTATATATTAGTTGTTACCTACAAACCATTGTTGCCACATCAAGAATGATCTAGAAGTAGGTTTGAGTGCTAACAGTTTCTCAGTCTTGATAAGCCTGTTAATTCAGCCGCTGTTAATGGATAAAATATCTGATAGGTTTAGACACGCGCACTCTATGAGTTTTCTTAAATATGTCTCTTTGGTGTCTAAGAGATTTTCTAAAGTTCCCTCTGTGCCAGACATATTCGTATCTTTTAAGTTCGAGACAGTAAGATTAAGAGTATCAGCTAGAGCATTGACGTCCTATAAGATTCCTACTCACAGTCATGCTAAATTTCAAAGCATCGTTGAAAATATAGCTGCAATACAGACACTAAAAAGAGATTTACTTTCAGCTTATTCGACATTAACAACCGCCGTGTCAGAGCTGGTTCCTCTTACCGCAACACCGGAGGTGTATTGGCTAACGCTGACCATGCCTACAACCATCCTACTTACGGTCTGAGGGGATTCGATGGTGACATCTCCGTCATCAGGCTGAGGACACCCTTGGTGTACAGCCCCGTCATCCAGCAGGCTACTATCGTTTCCCAAGGATTCCAGATTCCCGACAACCTACCCGTTGTCCACGCTGGATGGGGCGCTACTTCGGTAAGCAGTATTATTAAATGGGTGAACTGTGTGAAAGTTGATATGGCTAAAAAGAATGTTACCTGTGAGATGACGGCATATACATGAAAACATGCTGCGCCCCTTGACGATGATGATGATGTCATGTTAATAAAGTGTATCTAAAATTAATCTAAATTACTGGTATCTTACACATAATGCCTACTGTAATAATAACCGAGTAGGTGTATGTTAAACGAATAGAAAAAAAAACTATTCCATAAAATTGTTTTTTTTTTTACAGCAGGGAGGACCCTTATCTCCAGTGCTCTTGGAGACCACCATCTACACAATCAACAATCAGTTGTGCGCTTCTCGTTACTTGACTCTACCTAACCCACTAATTGTGACTGAGAATATGATCTGCGCTGGTATTTTGGACGTCGGTGGTAAGGACGCTTGCCAGGGTGACTCCGGTGGTCCTCTGTACTATGGGAATGTCCTCGTTGGCATCGTCTCCTGGGGTCACGGTTGTGCTAACGCCACCTTCCCTGGAGTCAGTACTGCTGTCAGCTCTTACACCGACTGGATCGTCAGCACTGCTAGCTAAATTATTCCTGTAGCCTGTCTAAGTTAAATTTAGTACTTCTTCCATCTTTGTCTGCCCGAAAATTTTGTTTGTGTAAGAATTAAGAAACTCCTACTGTAAAGTGTGCGCCCTCGCTAAGTCAAGCTGGGTAGGTAGTTCTTAATAAAAACTTTGAAAACAGTTATGTTTATTTATTGATCCCAAAATACCTTTGAAAATGAATGAATTTACTTCAAACTAGATGAATCCTAGACTTTATACGGTAAAATAAAATTGGACCCTCAACAAAACAAAATTATACTGTAATGATAGCATCCAAGCCGATTGTCGGCTATGGTGGCCGTTCTCATTTATGGAGATCAGCCAGCTGCGCAGAACATATTATAGTGCACAAGCATTCGCGTAGACACAGGTGCACTCTCTATTCCCTCACTCTCATAGTCCGATGGGACGGCAATCCGACACGGCCGGAGAGAGATCAGGCGCAGGACCGACATTTACGTGCATCAACTAAGAAGCTGTAGGCATGCTGATTATGATGCTGAAATATTTTTAAAGCTACATCACTAAAGAATCAGATAAATCTCTGAAAAAGCCTCTACATATTTTAGCTTTTAGGCAATAATACATTGGAAACTGTCAGCTGCGGTGCGCCAGAAGTTAAGATGTGTATCCGCTTCTGTCCTTATTATATAAATAATTACTGTTGTAGATTACGAAGATTTCTCGAAGATTTCTTACCTAAATGACGACTACCTTTTTTTATTGGTTTGAAATCCTCATGGACTATCCGCCTGGGGAGAGGCGGAGGGGTGTGCCAGACTCCTACCGGCTAAAACCACCCCAGTGTCTAATCGCAAGTGCGCGCGGGGCCTCGGGAATCCAGATTGATCCGCAGCAAATGACGACTGCCTTTTCTACCTTAAAAATAATAAAAAAAGGCGTGGTGGCCTAGTGGTTAAAGCACCAGCCTTTCGAGTATGAGGGTGCGGGTTCGATTCCGGGTCAGGCAAGTACCAATGTAACTTTTCTAAGTTATATGTATGTACTTTCTAAGTTTATCTTTGACACAAATGACTGATTAAAAGGTGAAGGAAAACATTTTGAGGAAACCTGGACTATAAAGTCTGAAATCACCAACCCGCATTGAGCAAGCGTGGAGATTAACGCTCAATCCTCCGTGGGAGAGGAGGCATGTTCCCAGCAGTGGGACGATAAAAAGGCTGTGATGATGATGATGACCTTAAGATATCGAATGCGATTAGGTAATAATCTGAAATTATTTGTTGCCAGAAAATATTAGGCGCCTAAATTTTTATCATAGCCATCAGCACTGCTGTAACATGGCTCGTCTCAAGATGTTTCTTTAATGAAACTTTACTTGTATTATTCTCCACATGGAAACTTTCATAAATTATATAAGAAACGAAAGATTTACTAAGAAGTTACTGTATTCGATTTGAAGTGACACAAAAAAAAAAGATTTTTAACATAGCTTTCAATGAGTCATTTTTATCAATGGTGGTCCATATTGCCACTCATTGAAATATATTCCTCACACATTCACACAACGTCATCTAGCCCCAAACTAAGCAGAGCTTGTACTATGGGTACTAGCCAACTGATAAACATACTTATATACTTTTCTTTTGTTAATACATACATATTATACATAGAAACACCCAGACTAAGTCAAACACTCATGTTCATGCACACAAAAGTTTGACTTATGCGGGAATCGAACCCGCGACCTATAGCGTGGCAGGCAGGTTCACTAACCACCACGCTATCTGGTGAAGTGTGACAAAGTTTGCCTATTCTAAGTGTATTCTTTGCAAAGTTAACCTACAAAGCTAAACTTGACTGGCAGATAAGTTCCCATGATAGAAATATATCTCTAGAGACTCGACTCGACTGCCTCGTTGGCCTAGTAGTCGCATGGCGCGACTGCTGTGCACGGGGTCTCGGGTTCGATTCCCGGGTCCGGCCGATATCGCTTTGTGGGTTTTGAGAAACTTTCATAAAGCAGTCTGGAGTCTAGAAGCTGGTGATTGATTCACCCGTGCATCGGAGAGCACGTAAATGTCGGTCCTGCGCCTGATCTCGCCGGTCGTGTCGGATTGCCGTCCCATCGGACTACGAGAGTGAGGGAATAGAGAGTGCACCTGTATCTGCGCGAATGCTTGTGCACTATAATATATCCTGCGCAGCTGGCTGATCTCCTTAGAGAGAACGGGCGCCATAGCCGACAATCGGCCTGGAACCCATCCCATCAGATCTCTAGAAATTACCAGAGACACAGGATAACTGGTGGACGCAGCCAATACCTCTCATGATACCTAATTTATTTAAATTTCACAAATCTACACAGTTTTCATTGGCATATATTTAGACAAAAAAGCACTAGAAGGAAGCCCTTATCGCTAATCAGTAGTTTTCCAGTGTCACGGCTCCTGGGGCTTTGGTAATCTTTATTATTATATATATATTTTTACAATGTATTTATCAGATTATATAATTGGGTGAGATCAAGCCGAATCGCATTTGAGTTTGACATGGCAACGCAGATAGTTCTAGTCCTCGCCCTCTTTGCAGGTATTTATCATGTTCTTCTTTATTAAACTCCTTATTCTTCCAAGAGCTGGTTAAATGATGAAGGGATTCTGAAGCTTTGTTCCAGATATTTGGTTACTGGATGCACCTTATAAGAATGTGAATCAAAACTATTAGATAAAGATTATTTTTCTCTTAGACTGTAAAATATATTCTGGTTATAATCATTATCATGTATCTTCAAAACTTCTATTCCAATTTTACTTTTAGCTAACTTTAGATCAGAATATTTCCTCTTATATTGCATGTATGGTCTTTTCCAGGCCTGGCCTGCTCCTCGCCATCGGCCCGAATCATCGGTGGCACTTCTGCCTCAGTGGAGAAATACCCCTCCATCGTTCAAGTGGAGTCTATGGGAGCATCTTCAGGTATCTGGGCTCAATCCTGTGGAGGAAACATCTTGACCGCCAGATTTGTAGTGTCAGCCGCAAGCTGTTTCCATGGAATGTGAGTGGTTTGGAACAAATGCGTAGCTAATCTTGGAACTTTGATCATGAATTGATCATACCTTTTAAAGTAACTTCACTTCCATAAGCCTCTTTGGATACATTTCAATGCAGTTAGAGATTGTCTTGCAATTCGAACTTGATCTAGACTTACATAATTGTCTTGGACCCATTAGATAAAAGTGTTGATACAGATAAAATAGACCACCACCTATGCGCCAAATCTTATTCAAATTTGTGCATACACTTTGTTATTCAGTCACATTAATATATTTACATTTATATAACTAATTATGTGTAACTTGGCCCATTTCAGTTTCTACGACCCCAAAAACCGCCGTATCAGGGCCGGTTCCTCAGAGCGCAACACGGGCGGCGTGGTCATCCAAGTAGATGTTGAGTTCAACCACCCTACCTATGGTGCTAACGACATGGACGGTGACATTACCGTCGTCAGACTCCTGGGTGCTCTGACCTACAGCCCGGTTATCCAGCAGGGTCCCATCATACCTGCTGATTTTAATTTGCCTGTTGGATTAACTGTGGTGTTAGCTGGTTGGGGTGCTACTGAGGTACGTAGAGTTGTGTGAGCTAGTCGATACTACATCTCTTTTTAAGTATAGGTATCTTATCTAGCGAACTTTAGACCTCAGCATATCATGCCGGGACTGCGGGTTGTTCGCAAGGGTTACCGCGGCCCTTGCTCACAAAGACCTCCAGAAGGGACATAGTTGAATTTAGTCACTAAGAGTCTGACGCTCCCTCCAACTGAACCCTCGTTAGGGGTCATTTGAAAATTGCCTACGAAAAACAAAACCTCAGCAAAACTTCTTATAACTTATTTAAATTTGCCCTCAGCCAACATTGATTATTTATTTATGACAAATTATGTTGCCAAATGCATCAGAGCGATATTTTTGGTCTCTTTCAATACCTAAAATAAATAAGCAGTAATTAGGATAGGAATCCGCATATCAACCTTTCTAATCATAATCGAAATACCCATTTTTTCTTTTAGCTCGGCTCCTTACCTTCCAACGAACTTCTCGAAACTTCCACCTACATAGTTCCGAGGGATATCTGCGCCGAACGTTATGCTAGCCTGTCCATCCCTCGCACTGTGACTGAAAACATGATCTGTGCTAGTCATTTGGACATCGGCGGGAGGGACGCCTGCTCGGGTGACTACGGAGGACCTCTGT